>VZRO01001736.1:517400-738133 GCA_013397915.1 Daphoenositta chrysoptera | reverse complement strand
GGTATAGAATTATAGGTGTTACAAATTAGCACATCTATCAAAGATTCCCCAGGGAGTGAGGCCAAGTGAACCCCCCTCCCCAGGAACCCTCCCCTGGTCAGACCCATCTTTGAGTTTACAAAATGTGTTCAGAGAGGACCTTGGTGTCTGAGGCTTCTAAGACGTTCAGTCTCCTAACTCAAAACATTAAATCTAGGAATGTAGGCTAAAAAGAAACACTAAGAATACAAAAGGCTCTAAAGGTATATAAAAGAGGTATAAAAGAAAAGGCAAAAAATCATTATGGCATCATCCCTGCAGGTGACCCCACAACCATCACGTTTCTCTGAGCTGCCTTAGTTTGACCCACAGAACCCTGATTTCTTGTCAAGTGTAGCTGCCCCAGATGTAAGGAACCCCAAAAAATGCCCATGTGGCCTCAACACAATCTGCTGAAGCCTGTGGAAAAGCCCTCCGTGACATCAGGAGAGGTTGAGGTGAACTCCCCTATTCCACAGAACAAAAAGAGATCTTAGTGAAAAAAAAAAAAAAGATTAGTTTTGAAATACTTTTATCTTCCTTTCATATTTCCACTCTAATGTAATTCTACCCTGAAGTTGAGCTACTGCTTCATGATTGTGCATGCTATCATTTTATTTGGCTTTGTCTGCAACTGCATTTAGTTGGGGAAAAGAAANAAAAAAAAAAAAAGATTAATTTTGAAATACTTTTATCTTCCTTTCATATTTCCACTCTAATGTAATTCTACCCTGAAGTTGAGCTACTGCTTCATGATTGTGCATGCTATCATTTTATTTGGCTTTGTCTGCAACTGCATTTAGTTGGGGAAAAGAAAGAAAGTTCAAGTTAAATGTCTTTTTTGGCCAAAAAGTCAGATTAAATGGTTTTGTTAATGAAGTGCATGCTTCTCTGTGGAAGAATTACAAATCCTCATAGTCTCTTTTAAAAGTGATTATTAACAGTCATTTCTGTAATATTAAACTTCTCTTCAGGAAGCTGATTTTTAGCCCAAGAGTAGTTTGCACATACTGACCAGAATTCCTGTTGGCCTCAGAAAATAAATCAGCTCCAGTTCAATATAGACCTAGGAAACTGCAGGAAAAAAACTGCAATAAAATGCAACTGGGGGAAAATAAGAGAGAAAGAAACTTAGAAAATGTCTTGGATAAGGCTCAGGTTCTAAATTCTTTTGGCTGACATTTAAGTTTCAAAGTTAATGCCTTTCTCAAGTTGCTTTTCATCTTAAAGAACTCTGTTATGAAGATGAAGGAAAATAGTTTTGTTTATCTAGATTTCTCAAGTTTCCCCCAAACACTCATTTCGAGCTTTATCTTCCTTTTTCTTTAACCCATCTTACTTGTTCAGGTACAAGCGCTGATAGATTTTTATTTTCTGTGTAGGTACTAAACAGGATTAGACAATTCCTGGGAGATGAATAAGAAAAGGTTACAGTCACTGCTGAAAGGTTTTCATGTCTCATGCTCATGTCCTTCTCCATGATCAGCTCTATAAAAGTGGATGTAAAGTAGTGCATGATAGTAGTTAAAGGATCTTTCTGAGAGCTGATGTTGTTTGAATTTTTTATTCCAGACATCAAACCAGCCTTTATCCAGCCCCCAGAGGACACCACAGTCACCGAGGGGATGACGGCGGTGCTGACCTGCGAAGTTTCAGGGGCTCCACGACCTGCCATCTCCTGGAAGAAAGGTAACCAGTTACTAACTTGCAGGAGAGCTGTAATCCCCATTTTCCTGTCCATTCCTGCTACTGAGATCCTGTAGATCCATTCAGTGTCCCTTTCCCCCTTCCCCTGGTCCCGTGAGCAGCGGGTTTGCTGTGGGGCCCTTGTGAGCCACTGCCCGGGCGGGATGTGACATTTTGGAAGAGCTGGAATGGCAGTGCCTGATCCCTGAGCCCACCTGGCACTAATCCTGCTGCTTCCCCCTCGTGTGTTCCAGGAGAGCAGATCCTAGCCAGTGGCTCCGTGCAGATTCCTCGCTTCGTTCTCCTCGAGTCTGGAGGGCTCCAGATAACGCCCGCGTTCCTGCAGGATGCTGGCAATTACACTTGCTGTGCAGCCAACTCTGAAGGAGCTCTGAATGCTTTTGTGATGCTGACAGTGTGGAGTAAGGATAATGCTTTGTTTAAAGTCTAACTTTAATCAAGTATTAATCAGTTTTTGTTGTACGCTCAGGAAATTTTCATAAGTAATTATGCTTTTCTCATTAATAGAGATACTTGTATGATTTAATAGGAATAATGTGTCTATTTTAGGAAGCCTATCACAAATACCCTTTTTGTTTGGAAAATTATGCATATAAATCTCTATTTTGTGAAAGGAAGTGTATTTAAATAGAGCTTCAATCACAGTTACAGTTTTACTCAGGTTTTGCTTTGGCATCTTGCATTGCAAGTCAGAGCTTTTAACTTGTAGATTTGGCTGTTTGCAGGTGGTTTCTGCCTCCAGGAGTGTGAAGGCAGCACGGATCAGTCCGTGCTGGTACTGAGGCTGTGGCCAGTTACAACAGATAGGATTTTCCTCATGCTTTTGTATTTTTTGTGACCCTGGGTGCCGTTGGAAGCCAAATCAAAGTGCAGCAGATTTCAGCTAATCCCTCATGCTACAGACTGGTGTGAACCTGTGAAATGGTTTTGTCATTCACCATTTTCCCTTGATCCCTATATTTTTTATTTCTTCTGCTGGGGAAGAGAGTCTGATCCGAGAGGTTCACCTGTGTTACTCCTAAGTGAGTTAAATTGAAGTGTAACATGACTTTTGCTACTCAAGGTACAAAATAACGATCCGTGAGCTGGGACTAAGAGCAACCAAAAATAATGAAGATGATGAGGATAAATACAGAAGTGTTGTGCCCCTCTCTCCTCTCCAGCACTTGAAGTACTGATTATGCTGCTGATGTGTGGTGCATATTTGGCATTTGTTAATTCCCAAACTCTGCAAGCTAAATCAGCCACATTTTTCCTTTTGAACTTGGGGAGTACCTGAAAACATTTCTGGCAGTAACTGTAATGTATTTGTGTCATGTGGCCATTGTATTTATGTCCTATTGACAATATAGAGTTGGTATAGACATCAGGATGTTGTAAATTGAATGATATCCAGGATCAAGTAAAGGAAATCCTTCCTATTAATTCTCAAAGCTATGGTTCTTACATGCATTAAAGATAGTTCCTGTTCCTTGTACTGCATGAGGGGAAGAAATGTGAATATAACCTGATGTTTGTGTAGCAACAGCACCATTACAAAGCCAGGAGTCTTAAACAGGTACAGCAGGAGTAATGCTAAAAATTCCATGCTATTAGAGTCAGCTTTTGATTTTGCTGATGGTCCCTTCTTGTGCATGTGTGAGATATCTCAGTAGATGCTGATTATCTCTGTAGGGATTTGGGACTTATTAACATTATCCACATATCTTCCATGCTCATCCTGGTTGTCTCCCTGCCTCAGCTGATGCTCTCTGCTGCTGCTCCTGTGTGTGACACATAATGGGGATCTTTCACACCGGATCTGGTTGCTGTAGTTACAGCAATTATTGTGTTCTGAGGCTCCAGGAGGGGCTTCAATAAGGATGTTCTGAAACATTTGAGTAAGCAACATATCTTTCTTATATGGAAGATTTTTCTACCAGAAGCTCCTCCTCTGTCCTGGAGTTGATGAGGTTGTAGGGTGCCATTTAAGTCCACCCCTTTCTTGGTGTTTTTCAAGTGCGTTCTTCCTTGCACAGATTCTCCTTGGTCTTGTTGCTGCTCCAAACAGTGTGGCTCGTTTCCCGACTCAGTGTTTGCTTCCACGTACTCGTTCAGACTTTAGGGAGTTGCCACAGGCGCTTGCACAAGCCAAAGGAGAGTTCAGAGAGCTTTACCATTCTTCTCCTCTGGGCTCAACTCGTGCCCTCTGCTGCTGAGCCTCTCTGCACCCCACAGCGTTGTCACCTGTGCCACAATGACTTCAGAGGGAGGGGAGCCTTCACAGCAGAGGCTTGAAGAGCAGTGGCCCGCTGGCTTTGAATGACAAAGGCTCGGTGGCTGCTCTCTGAGTGAATACCCGAGTCAAAAGGCTCTGATTTCACCTGAGCTGTGCCTTGTGCTCCTTTCAGACCGCACTTGCATTGTGCAACCTCCCGAGGACAGCACGGTGATCAAAGGGACCACGGCCACCCTGCGCTGCCAGGCCACTCACGATCCCAGAATTTCAATCAGGTTGGTGGTGTCACTTCTTGTTCGTGTGGTTTATCCCGGCTTAATTTTATAAGCTGTATGAATAGCATTAGGTGAAAAGTTTCAGGACCCCGGATTTTCACACCAGACCCCTGATTACTGCATTATAAGGTTGTACACTGTATCATTAATCATATAAATCCCATCTTCCATTTCAGCCTTATGTATTATTTACAATGAGCTATGTTCCACTTCATGACTTCAATATAGCCTTCCATGATTTTACTGTCAAGGTTAATACACTATCAATAAAACCAACTTGTCAGAGGCTGATACTTAATGAGAGTAAAAGCCAAAGAGAAGGAATAGGATTTCAGAAGTGTTTACTCTGGGGTGCATAAAAGCCACACAAGAGATGCCCATATTTTCGGAAACAACTCAATAACTTGGGCTTATAGTCTGTTCTAACTGTGTAAAGGAAACCAGAATTTGTCTGGACTATTAAAATTTGCATTAGAGCATTTGGAGGAAGCTCAAAACTTCAAAATAAATTTGCCATGAAAATTAATGTAGTCTGAAAGCAACACAAATTAAATAAAATGCAAGGAAGAGCTTGGAGAGTGCTTGAAGGGTGAACTGCAGAAAGAACTTCGGAAAGAGAAATACGGGTATAAAATTTTCAGTTAGAGTTAGGAAATTGTGAGTCTGTGGTCTCTCCCCACCTCTGTGACCTGTTGGGAGGTGTGTTTTTGAGAGGTGAGCTCTAGAAAACCTTCAACAAAGTTTCTGATCACGGCAGTCCAATGTTACAGAGCCTTGGCAGAGCTGGGCCAACACCCACCATTAACTGCAGAGTTAACGTTCTAGGGGGGGTGAACTTAAGGACTTACACATTTATGAGTACTCCATTTTTTCCTTGTAAAATATATAATATCTCGGATGGAATTACATTTTTCATTCTGATCACTTGATCTAACACTTAAATTTGTAAAAGGCACTGCTCTTGAAAGTAGCTGCAGGGGCCTGTCATTTTTAACACGTGATGACAGGAGCCGATACCTTCCAGCAGAGTTAAAATAAATCTATTCTGGTGTTCTTACGGGTAATCAATAACTGAAACATTGTAATACTCAGGTACCTTTGGAAGAAGGATGGCGTGGTAATAAATCCATCCAGCAGTTCCAGGGTCACGGTGGAGAAGGACGGGACCCTGCTGCTCAGCCAGACGTGGTCGGGGGACATCGGGGATTACACCTGCGAGGTCGTTTCTCCCGGGGGAAACGACTCCCGCACGGCCCGGCTGGAAGTGATGTGAGTACTCCAACTTCAGTGTTCCAGACACCTCAGGTATTTTTCTGGCATTTAATTCTAGGTGATCGGGACAGTCGGCAGCTCTGAGTTTTGGTGTGGGTTTTTTTTAAGGCTGGTTCATTGCTGATGAAGTTGCCTTGAAATACTCTGGTCTGATCTCGTGGCTCAGCCTGCTTTGAGCAGGAGTTTGGACCAGAGACTTCCTAAGGTCTCTTTAAACCTGGATCCTTCCATCACTCCATGCTGTAGGGCTTTCCCATAAAGCCCAGGTGCTGTGCTGTGATGCCAAGGTTTGGAAACAAGAAAACATTTTCTTCCTTTTAGTATTTTTTCTCTGTTAAACATTTATCAGAATAGCTGGTCCCTGGATGGGCATAGCTTACTCTTGCATTCTCTTTATACATCATTTTTCAGGAAAAAAAAAATTTTTATGTATGACTTTCTTTATTCCTATGGATCTTTCGAAATAAAAACAAGAAAACGTTTAAAGTACCATTCAGTTCTGGAAAAGGATTATAAAAATGTCATTACAGGGTTCCATATTTTCTATTTCTGTCATTCCACTGGAGTGAAGTGCACTTCCATTTTATTTTTATCACTAAAAGCAACAGCTGTGGGTTTGGTACAAGTGTGGAGCAGATCAAATAAAAGAAAAAAAAAAAAGAAGGTAATGTTTTATGTGGAGTTATTTATTTATTTATTTACTCAAGTAGTGTCGCAGGCTTTAATTTAACTAAAATTGCATCTGTTTCTGCTGGTCATGCCTGATGTCTCTGAGAAGATGGCAATTGTGTGGTTGGCAGTGTAATGAGTTCACCTCTGAGATTTGCTATGCAGAGGGTTGTTTGATAGAGCATTATTCTGACAGTGCCAAGGCTCCATCAGATGCCCATTTTCCGAGAGCGGTCATACATTCTTTTTCTAATTAAGCACTCCTCAGCTCTCCTCCCAGAGTGCATTTTACTGCTGGTTGGAATCCAAGAGCAGAAGACAATTCAGAATGTATTGCTGCTACATAACCACGCTCGCCCTTCTCTGAGGCGGTTTTTGAATGGAGGGCAGAAAATCGTGGAGTAAAGACTGAAAAGAATGTTAAAGCTTGGACTTTGAAACAAAGCTATAAATATGTGCTAAACACTTGAGCAGCAGGATGGTTTCCTAATGCTGAGTAGCAAAAACTGCCCTGTGCAGCCCAGTACAGCACAGGGCATGGATTTACTCGCAGTTCCCCACTGACCACTGAGGAGCTTCTTTTATGGTCCATGAAATCTGGGCTAGAAGTTGGTTGGGAGAGGCTCATCCTGTGTGCACTGCTGAGGCACCCCAGCTGTTCCAGCTGTGCTGGCTGGCTCTCCATGCACTGGCTCTTAATCCTGCATCTCTACTTCCTTTGATGTTCTGTTGCTGATCGCCCATCACCTGTTTTTCCTGGAAGAATTAAAGAAATCTATCAGACCTACTCTTTCAGAGGAGTTGAGTAACTGATAAGTCACTCAATAATACCTTGAATTTTGACATTTCATTTCAAAGCAGGGCTGCAGGTAGTGCAATACTGCCAGAGAACATTGCATTTCCTTGCAGCTTTCATCATTATCGTTTGGCTCAGCAGCACAGATCTGCGAGGAAGAGAGACACATGATACAACAGGAGTGAAATGAAGAAGAAAATATGTGGAAAGGAAACGTCTGAAGCAAAGCTTAAATTAAATTCCAGCTTGTATAGGAGTGACAGATCCATAACATTCCCAGTTCTCCCGGATGATTCCCTTGTGCAGAGCATTAGCAAACAGGGCATGCACGTTCCCATCGATGAGCGCTTACACTTCAGTGCCCTGAGAAGCACTAATGTCAGACAAATGTTCAAAGGAGGCCTCTCAACCAATTACAGACTGGAGCAGTCACCAATGGAAAATATTGTAGCCCACAAAGCCTTGCCTGACAACTCCAATTGTCTCCCCACCTTTTTCCCCACAGGAAACAGCGTGTTCCTCCTCTACCTCTGTGCCCATCAAGAGGAATTTCCAAAGGCACAAATAAGTTTGTTACTGATTTCTGTTCAAACTGATTCAATTGAAAACCGGTGACCTTCAAGGTGACCTTCAGTTATTTAATCTCGGAGTGGTCCAGTTTTCTAATCTCTGGAAGGAAGGAAAGAAAACTCTCTCTTCCTTTGCCTCCCCTTGCTGGAAGTCAGGCCTGGGGAGAAAAGTGGTGCTTCTTGCTGGAAGAACCTGCGCTGATAGCACAGCACAGATACATTGGTGCTGCAGGCAGGATGGATCATTTTCCTCAGCATGAAAGAAGAAATAAAATATTTGCAAAGGAAAGCCAGAAAACTAATGAAGAACTTGCTAAAGTGCAGACAAAGGTTACCTTGCTCATCAATTTTGCACTGATGGTACTTGGGCACAGAAACTAATTGCTAGTCGAGATACTCCATTCATTCATTTGTCTTCCCTCTAAATGTGTTTATTCTTCATGTACATCACTTGATTTGATTTGCACA
Source organism: Daphoenositta chrysoptera (assembly GCA_013397915.1). Lineage (NCBI taxonomy): Eukaryota > Metazoa > Chordata > Aves > Passeriformes > Daphoenositta > Daphoenositta chrysoptera. The sequence goes on along the minus strand of VZRO01001736.1, from coordinate 730,141 downwards.
AGGTAAAACATTTGCGAGTGATGTCTCTATTCTGCAAGAGATAGATTTTAATTTTACACTGACTTTGCTTTTCTCCTAGTAGAGCTTAAATGCATATCAGAAACACTTGGTGACAAAACCCCACTTCTCTTGCATCCCTCCAAGTCATAGGGTTTGATCCTGAAAGTAATTGCATGTCATTAAACATCCCAGCTTCATTCAACTTACTTTTATAGCCCTGTAAATACCACCCTGAAATACACACAGAGAGAAAAAGGGCAGTTCCTAAAGCTGCATAAGTTGAGTTACCACCATGTATCACTCACCTGATGGGAAACAGCGCTGATTCCGGCTCAAAGTGTCCTGAGGATTCTCAGGATGTATAAAATATGCAGAATTACCACTATCTGTGCCTGATGATACCCACTGCTCAATATCAGCCCGTCTGCAGCCCATGCTAGAGGATCTCTTTGTTGTATGAATGTGACTGGAAAGTATGGTAATGCTGCATTGTTGGAAAATCAAAGCCCTGTACAAGCCTCTGTTATGTCACAACATATAGTAAAATCTTTTAGGCTCTTTTTTCTATGCAAAAATATGGGAAGGACAATGTAATACAAAAATAGGCAATTTATTCCTGGCAGCAAGTTCATCTTCTTTCAGTTCCCTTTCATCAGAGAAAGAACTATTATTGTTCTGTCTTCTTCAAAAGCAGGAGAGGGGAGCTAACCACTTATAATAAACCCCAGTGGGTTGCCAGGAATGCACAGTATTGCCTTTGTCAGCCATCTATACTATCTATACATGAATTTGGATACCCTTTTTGCTGGAGTATTTATAATTGCTGCTTCTTCCAATTTCTTCCCAATATATCCCATTAAAAAATTACTGCTAAAATTAAAATCAGTATGACCAATGCAGGGTAAGAGATGTCCCATTACAAACATAACTTGATACAGATCCCACAGCCCTTGGTTCCAGCAGCCCGTCTCTTCTCCTTTCTGCAGGGAGTGAAAGCAGGAAGAATGTCAAACTTGAAAATAAATTATTCCTTCCTCCCTGGAAAGAAGGCTTCTATTTATTTTTCCAAGCTCTCTATTGAGATGTCATCCAGGAAGCAAGGTTCACTGCTGAGTCTGAGTGCACTTGATACTCAGAGGAGAAATATCGCCCAGAAATGCATTCGGAAATAAATGCCATTGTGTCTGTTTGTCATTGAAGGTATAGCAGGAATGTCAGTGTTTTCAGCAAAAAGAAAGCATAAAATTCAAACCCCTCTCCCAAGCCATCTCTAGATCTGAGCAAATTGAAATGGGAAATAAATCTGTGCACTCTGGAACGTGGCAACCCTTTAATTCCAAAAATTCACCTTGTTACAGACCTGCGAGAGACAAAGAGCCTCAAAACTCAGAACTGCCTCGCACGAATTCCTCCTGTGTTTATAAATTGGCGAGGATTCTTCTGCAAGAGAAACGGCAAAGTCCTGAGCAACAGTTGCCACGTTTGTTAATTTAAACCATTACAAACTTGGAGGAGCAGAGCCAGCAGGGCTGAGTTCCCTCAGCCCGGCGCCGTTATCGGCTGTGGCAGATGAACCACCTGCTCCCCAGCAGACCCTGCCTGGTGGACCTGACTGAGGGAATCGTTTAGGAAATAGGAACAGGGCTTTTCATAAACTGACAAGAAAACTTGTTTAATCTCCTATGCCTTTTTACTAATCCCTTCTTCAGTCACAGTCTCTCTAATTACCTGCTGTTGGACCGTTTTTCTCAGAAGTCTCTCCAAACCGTGTCTGGTTTATTTTCCTCGGCAAATAGTCTGCTTTTAGCTAATTTTATAAAACACTCTGTGTGTGTGCTGAGTGAATTTTTCAGCTGCCCTCTGGCAGTGATGAGCTGACTCAAAACATTAGGGTATCTGTTTTGAGCATGTATCATCTGCAACTGGCTAATATTTCTCTCCCAGATTTGTCACAATGACTTCATGTTCTTTTCCTGCAAATGCGCTATTTTAATTGCTTTGTCAGAGTTCCCTCAGGTCACCTTGGTGGCAATGCCATTAACCCTGGGCTTATCTATCAATTACAGATTTTAAAGTGTCCATGGACATATTTTGCTATCACACAAAATAAGTTATGGAAAACTTGGCTCCGTGCAACTCTTCAGCAATAGAAGAGTGAGGTTTTAAGATACTCTATATTGAAAATCTTCCATATATTTCCTGTTGGGGCTTCAGTGAACAAAAGAAAGATATTAATGCTGGAATTACACTTTCAGTGTCTGGTCAAGGGCTTCTTCAGTGCTCTGAGGGTTACTGTCCTAAACCTCACCCACTTTCTTGGTGCATCAGAAGCTGACCAGTTCTACTCCGAGGTCCTCCTCACCCTGAGAAATGGCGGAAATTAGAATTCTCTGCAATAATTTCTTGGGTGTTAGAAGCAAGGAAAAGTAATCCTCTTAAAGGAAAAATAGGAGCAATCATCTCTTTGGGGAACCTGAATATTCATGATGGTGGTACAGGTCTCATTTATCATCCCTTCCACAGGGTATGTGGTAGCAAATGAGAAGGAGACAAAGCATAAGTGCTTGCTAAAGTAGAAATTACTACTTATTAATCTCTGCTTTTGTATACTCCAACGAGAGAGGTACACTCCTGTGCTGAAATGTCTTTGTAGCTTTAAATATTTATTTCTGCCCAGGTGTGTTTCTTAGGCACTTGTTCTGTCTGCCTCGAGGGGTTTAAATCTGTGAGCTCCATCTGTTGCTGTTCAGCGTGGACACGTTTGGGTAAAGACTGGGATATTTGTGGTGTCCTGGATGGAGGCAGCAGCTCACGCTACTCAATCTCTGTCTGAGCAGAAAGTGCCCATTTCCTTCGTGCTGCTGCTGATTATCCTTGTCAGTCTGAGAGAATAATCAACTACACCCAAATCCTAAGCAAACAAAACCCCAGGTTTTAGCTCAGTTTGTGCATTAAAAAACAGGGAGAAGGGGATTCTCTTCTTCAAAAGGTCCCCTCTTCTTCTAAAGTCTTCTGAGTCTTGTGCACTTGGAAAAAGAGACTGAGCTTTAGTCTTTCTTAGTTGTGTAGTCTCTGTCTTCAAATGAGCTGGTAATTGAGCCCTTCTACGTATGGGAGATCAAGGGCAGTAAATGCACACCTTGAAAATATCCTTAATATATACCAGGAGTGCTCATTTGCTGCCCAGAAAAGCAGAACATGGGGATAATCTGCTGTGAGCTCCCCCTCAGCCATTCCTCCCACAGTGCTGCTTCTGTGGCCATCATCTTCCAGAAGGAGCTGGAGCCACAGCCCCTCTCTGAGCTCTTCCCCACAGGGACTGGTGATAAATGAAGTGGGGACTGGGACTTGTGTGAGCCATGTAGCAACAAGACGTTTCACTCATCCCTTCAGTAATTACCTTTGCCAGCTTAATCACAAAAACTTTTCCAACCAGCTTGCCTAGGACATAATGATAAATTGTGGTGGAGGTTTAATGTTTATTATAATTTAATGTTTCATTCAAAATTAAGCAGCACACTCCTGTAGTCCCTGGGTAAATGGCCATATCTTACATGCCCACACTTTTCAGTGACAGCCACACTCTGTCACGCAGGGCAGCTGCCCTCCTGCTTTGTTTACAGGTCCCCCTCCTCCTTAAACGTGTTTATCCAAAAATTTCACAGTGCTGTGTTCAAAATCTGCTCCTTTTGGGCCCACTCATGCTTCTTGCTGTGCCTGATACTTGTTTTAGCCCAAAAGTGGCCATGTCTGAGCTGTCAGTGCATGCCCAGATAGGAGTGAGAACAGTCAACTTAAACTCCTCACCATCAAGGCATCTCAAGCAAGCGATTTAATGAAGTTGAGATCTGAATCACACCCCGAGGTGTCGTTCCATGTTTACTACAGAAAGAGCCTGGGGTCACTGTGCTGCTAATTTGGTTATGCGTTTAAAGTCAAATGAGACGAGACAAGGCTTTGAGTCGCAGGTTTAGCCTTAGGAAATATCAACCCCTCTTGCCTGGAGAGAGGTGGGCAGGGAAGTGCCTTCTGCTTCTGGTGCCTCATTAGCTGTGTGTTTTTCTTGCCACTCTTTGGCTCTTCCAGCAATAAATTTTTTTCTTTGGTGCTAACTCCACAGTGTGTATCCATCAGAAACGCGTAAACAAAAGCATTCACGGCTTTAACAGAAAAATAATAAAACTATTGTCTGGCTCCCCATATGTTCCTCAATCTTCCAGTAGAAACAGAAATCCAGGACATATTTATTGTTCTGGCTTGGAGCCAGAGCCTGTATTTACTTTTGTGAGTGGCTGAGGAGTTGCGGTTTTTAAATAACTCTGAGCCTTCAGTGGCAAAATACATCACAACCAGGAATTACTGTGATTTTAATTTAAGCATGTGAGTGCCCTCATGGCTTTCTGCTCCGGCCTGAGCTGTGGAAGGGTCACCCTCAGCCTTCCTGGGGAGGAGGGCAGATTGAATGGGTGAAGACTGGCCCTCCTTGCTATTCCTTCACTCCAAAATCGTCATCTTCCTTAGGAACCAGGATGATAAGGAGCAGAAATCATGCTCAAGTATAACATTGAAGGGCTTTTATCTCTTAAAACACATCAGCATTTAAGGGTTGCAGCAGAATTTAGTGTTCCCACTTCACCATGCAGCTCCCACTTTCAGCCAATGGGTACAAGTGAAATGTTTTTCCACAAATTTCCTTTATGTGGAGAAATTACACATTTTAATTGAGTTGCTGTTTTATTTTTGTATTTGAAATGTTTCATTTTGTATTTCCATGGGGTTTCTGCAGGCATTTTCACTACATTTTCTGGTTGGGTGCTTCCAAAAAAATCCTTATTATAGGGAGGAAGGATTCTACCCATGACAGGATAAGCCTGAATCCGTGAGTAAATCAAGCTGTTCTGTAGCCTAAGAATACATATGGTAATTTTGATTAGTAGCTCTGTGTGGATAGTGTCAATGTCTTCTGCTTCCCTGAGTATGAAAAATTCCATGTTAAATCATATCTCCCGTGTGTTTTACTGTTTACACGTATTACTGCTGTCACATTGTAGGACATCATTGTAAGAAGGGAGAAAAAGTAAGAGAGGAAATTTATTGACCAACTCGCTCAGTCAAAAACAGGATGAAAATTGGCTTTTTTCCACATTTAGCAACATGTCCATTAGCTGTTCTAAGCATCAGCCTCGGGACTTCCAGCGTAATTTTTTTTTCCCCCAACAGGATAAAATTGTGAAGAATTCCGAGATGTCTTTCATTTATTTAATTGTACAATAGCTGCCGGTGGTTTTATATCCATCATCACACGGGGCCGATGTCGTCTGCCTTTAACTGCCTGTAAGACTGTAGCTGAATGAAATGTAGATTAATTTTTCTGTGCTTTTTTTTTCTTTTCTCCCTTTCCCTGCACAGTGAGCTGCCTCACTCTCCCCAGAACCTGGTGGCCACCCTGAATTCCTCCTACAGCCGCAGCGTGGTGCTCTCCTGGGTGCGCCCCTTCGACGGCAACAGCCCCCTGCTCTACTACGTGGTGGAGCTCTCTGAGAACAGTAAGTCAAATCCGTCTCAGCCTCGTGTTGTTCTCAATTATTCCTTCAGACTCGCCTCTCACCAGAGCTGCTGCAGAATGCTGCTGCAGTTTGCTAAGTGAGAGCCAGCCTGCACGAAGGGGTTTTACACCCGGCTGTTTGCATGCTGGAAGGGGGAAACGACAAAGAAGACGGAGATGGAGGGATTATTTTACAGGAAAGACTTAGTTCCACCTCTAGTGTTGCCAGCCAGACTTGAGGCACAACAGCTCATTCCTCAGTGAAACAGCAGCAGTCGGTTTGTCCCTTCCCACGGTTGCCTTTTTCTCCAGTTCCATGGATTTCTTGGTGCGTTCAGAGCCCAAATTTCACCTGAAAGGTGCAGCCAGGGTGATAATTCAAGGAACTGATGGTCTGACAAAGGAACAAACTTGGATGTCAAGAGGAACTGCTGTCCTACCTCTCTATGGGCTTGTATATTTTCCCTGCTTTCTCTAGATTGTCATTTTGCACCCTTCCTTTAAGTAGGTGGTTGAGGATGCTTGAGTGCAATCCAAATACCTGACTCCATGGGTTACAAACCTGGGCACTGGGGATTGCCACTTCCCACAGTTTTATCATGCTGTACACCAGGTCCTCTGTGGCTCTCAGTCTGCAAGGTTATTCAGGGACATTGCTAATGCCTCTTTAGGAGTTGATGGAAGGATGAGGTTATATGGAAATCGGTCACCTTGGCAATACTTTCTAATCTCTATCACCCTAGGAGCTGGAAATCCAAGCTGAACAATTGATTCTTGATGAAAAAATTAAGAGCATCACTTTTTGTGACATGTGGAAATTAGTCACTGCATAACTGAATGTGAAACAGTTCTGATTTCTGATTATCTGGAGAGCAGCAGTTTGTTTTGCCACACAGAAAGCTTGAGAGGAAATTTGAGCTTCAGATCACATACAAGGCTTTTGCTTTGCAGGCTGGAGTGCATAACTTCTCAGATGTGGAGGTCCCAGAACTGATGATCTTGACAAGTGTTAAGTGAAGTGCAGGCTTCTAATCCAACAGAAATCCAAAGTCATGCCCAGGACTGCTGTCCTTAAAATTAGTTCTTTTCAAGCAAAGACTTCTGATCTTTTTGTAACAAAGAATAAGAAAATCCATGATCCTGCACTCACACTCCTCCTCTACCTTTTTATCGCCACCTTCCTTTTTATTTTCACTCTTCTCTCCTTCCCTCCCATAACTACAGGCCAGTAACTGCCTGTGTTACCCTTCTGCTCCGTGTTTCCTGGTGGCTTTGTTGAGGACAAGTTAGTGAAGTCCCAGTTTGGGAACAGGATGCAGAGGTCCTAGAGCTGTATTTGCACAGAAGTGGCAGAACACGTGCACTGGTGTCCTGCTGTGGGCTGCATCTACTGGGAGGGGTCCCTAAAAGAAGAGGCAGCTCATTCAGTGCCAGGAGAATCATGGAATTGTTTCAGTTGGAAGGGACCTTAAAACTCATCTCATTCCATCATCTTTCTTGTGTCATGGAGAAGTTTGGAAGGTCTTCAAGTCCTTTCTACCAATGATGCTTTGCAGTTGTGTAGGAATGGGCTAGATGTGCCATCGTTTCAGAATTAATTCACTGAAATTTGTCGAAGGCTCAGCCAAAATCAACAATAGTTCTTTGGAAAGCATGCAAACAGTGCCTGAGAACACCACAGGATCCTGTGAACCACTGCTCACTGTGTGATAGATCAAATAATTTTGGCTGATGTCATTGCAATCTGCCACTGGGAGGGTCTCATTGTCCCGAAGCACAGGTCTGTGTCCTGCAGCAGCTCAAAGCTGAAAAAGCCAAACGCAAGCCAGGTTTGTTGTGAATTGAGCATCTTAACTCCCAGATATATTCCAGGTCTTGCTGTCCTTTAAATTTTTGTCTTTATTTACTTTGCTTTTATGTGCAATCTCTCATGGTTTCCACAGAAGTAGGACAGAGAGGAATCTGAGCCCTTGGATATTCCACTGTTGCTGTGTTCCCTTATTCCATAAATACAGAATAGTACAGCAGTGTCAGCAGTGGCTTTGGTGTGGAACACTGACTGTAACGTCTGCACGCTGTCACTGGCTTGGTTTGCTTTTTATTTTCCTGAAGTGTTTGTTTTTCAGAGTCATTTTGATCTCAGTGGTGTGTGGTTAATATTTAGCTTCTCCAGACCTCCTGCTCCTCTGGAAACCACCACCTTCCCTTTGTTCCCAGCCATCCCAAGCACTGCTTGTGAACAAAGCTGTCGTTTGATGTTGTGTAGGTAAAGCTTGGTCTGATATGACTGTGCAGAAATTCTCTTTGCTTTTCAAAGGCAGTTTCTGTTTGGGTTGTGTGCTGCAGAAGGAGAGGCTGCCAGGGAGACAGGGAACACCCTCCACGAGCTCTGTCACTGTCACAGCAGAGCAATTTCCTCCCATCCCAATCCCCCTTTGCTTTCACACCTGTGAAAGTGGAGGAGGGACATGAGAATTACCATTTATTTTCCGGGTGGAAAGCTGCACAGATTTTGTTCATAGTTCTGTGGAGTTTGAATGTTTGGAGTTTGAGGGTTGCCTAAACGTAGCCTTGTTTTGTTGCTTTTTTTTAGGAGTTTTGGATAACTCTCTCGCAGCTTTAGGATCCATGTTGGGTTTTGAAGCATGTACCATAAATGAGTACACAACAGTGTTTGTCACAGAGAAATAGCTGAAGAGTGTTCAAAATAAAGAGTATAAATTTCAGGGGTTTAATTACCAGCTGCATTAGAGAGAGGCGTGTCACTCCACCTGGCATGGATTAGAACTCCTTTTCATTAATATCAATTCACTAAAGAGATACAAACCCCTTATTTTAATTAGAGGGGAAAAAAACAGTGGCAGATCGTTCACATAAATTGTTGGGAATATGAATGACTCTAGCCACCTAATTTTTAAAATTAATGTATTTGGCACAATGCAATAATTCTCAAATTACAAGTATTCACAGTAGACTGTGTCTGTGGGTGACTTGAGACATATGGCCTTAAACATTTGGGGGCAAATTTATAATCTAATTTAAAAAACACAGTTCCAAGGAAACACAGTCATTAAGTATTCCTGCCCACACAGAGCCAAGAATGTGAACCTTGATTTGAAATAGGATTTTTAAATAAATAGTACCATGCATTGCTGTCATTTGCACTAATATAATTTTGGATGTTTCATGACCTGTTTAGCCCCATTGCGATTTACCTCAGAATTCCAATGAAGTGTCTTCCTGGAGTTAGGAGGGGATATGCTTATTTTATTCCAAAGAGGTTTAGACTGAAGGAATTAATCAAAAAGTATTCTGAATAGTCTTTTAACTGAAGAAGTGAATTAAGACTTATAGAATTCTGCTGAGGACAATTAAGATAAAAGCCCATTTTTGTTTTATTGTATTCTGGGATATCTGTGCTGTGTGAGGTAATGATATAACTCAGATTCATCACGTTGTGCCAATGAGGAGATAATAAAAGCTCCTGTGGAAAGCATCTCTACATGCTTAACTAAAACCTATGAATTGTCATCCTGAATTTGGTAGGAATATTCAAATGGCAACTATTGAACCCATTGATAAATCTTTGCAAAAATCAAAGTAAAACTGCATTGCTCATTATGGTTGTGACTCGGATCTAGATATTATAATGTTAAAAGATACTTTTTCTCAGGCCACTGGTAGACCTTGTGTAAGTCCTACCAAACAAAGGATGAACCACTTAGCTTTCATTTGGATTTTTTGCAATATCATATTGCTACAAAGGTTTGGAAGATGAATTCAGTGAATTCCAGCAGTACAGCAAATTCCTATGCTGCCATCTATGCAAAACCCCCTGGAGAAGGAAGGAGATGGAAATGTGCTCCAAACCTGCAAAAATCAGCTTTCTGCTGTAGATCTAATCAGTAATATCAAATTAGAAATGATTTTTGGGGAATTTGCAATTAATGCATGAACTGTAGGGTAGTCAGGGAAATAGAGAAGAAATGCCTCTTGGCACATCACCAGAGTTATTGAACACATCACAGGCGCATCCAGAAACTCATGACAGGAAAAAAATGTAATTTCTAAAACCCCAAAATGACATTGTAAACCAGAGAACAGCCTGTGAGATTCTTCATTTCCAATAAATTAACTTGGAGAGGCAATCAGAGTTAATTCAGAATGCCCAATATTTGTGAGACGACAGACAGCTCAACATGGAAGTTGTTCAGACAGTGGCAATTACGGGGGAAGAGCAGCAGAGCCCAGAGTATGTTCTGGGCAGCTTAAGTTAAATGAAGGATTAGCAGAGCCTGTTCATTCTAACAGAGGCTTATTTAAGAGTTTTACCTGGCAAGTCTTTTTGTCACCGTGGAGCTTCTCTGGGCTTCCTGGGACAGGTGAGTGACAGCCATCCCTGGAGGAGAGGAGAGGCAGTGTTGAAAATTTTATGGCATGTTTCCCTTGTCAGAATTGCTCTTCTCCACAGTGAAATGAGCTGCTGCACGATCCTGGGGTTGGTTGTGTGTATCTAAAGAGGGAGATCCGGTTTTTGAAGTGGGTTTTTTTTATTGATTGTCAAAAAAAAAAAGACCTGACATTTAAATTTTAAAGATACTCTGCACTTTCAGTGTATCCAGAGCTCCAGGAGTGAGCAAATGCTCCCCAAACCGCCCTCCTCTCTGAATCAGAGAGCCCAGGAGATGAATAGGCTTCGTTTATATTAGTTTCCAGTTTAATCTCTCTTCCTGCCAGATCTTTTATCTTCCACCAGGAGAGGAAAAAGAATTAATAAAGTATTCTACAGATGCAGCATATAAACAGAGCAAAGCCCCAAGGTGCTGGGGAGATTAATAGGGCCTGTTGTTGAATCAAACTGCTCACTACATTGAGCTGCTTGGGTTAAGCACTCTCAGGTGGTGTTTACACTGGCAGTAAACAAATGAAATGCTCTAGGAAACGGACCACTGCCCAAGTAGCTCATACAAGGGTGTTTCCCTCCCCTCTTGCTGTCTGCTCTTCCATTTTCCTCAGGAAGTTCCTTCAGGCAGTGCACTAGGTCAGCCATACCTTAACTTCAGCTTTCCTTGATTTGTTGCTGTGCGCTCTGCTCGTATCCAGGCTGTTTGGGAAGTCTCGAGGGAAGCCTGTGAAAATTCAGAAGGAACTAGGGTGCAAAAAACTGCTAAGCAACGCTTTTCTAGATGGCACAGGTGTGCTTCCTCTAAGGGCTCTCTAAAAGAAATTCAGCGTTCAGCTAAGATAAATTGGCATCAAGATCTTGCAGCCAAAGTGGCTGTTGGTAAATCAACAGTTGGCAAGGACAGACCTTGACTGCTGTGCAAATGTCCCTCTCCAGCATTCCCAGTATTCTGCTGTGTCAGTTTTCCTGTTAAAAAAGACTTTATTCTGGCAAGGCCCTGACTGGAATAAATACATTTGGAGTAATTTGAAGATGCAGTGTTTATAGCCCAACTGGCATCACACCCTAGAGGACTTAGAGTTGCTAAGGAATCTGCCAGAAAAGCACAAAATGAGTGGCTTCTGTCTTGGTGTGAAGTTTAGCAGCCTTCCACGTTTGGGACATCTCATCTTCATTTTCAGGCAGACGTTGAGGTGACCTGCCAGGAGCCACGATGCACTTCTGATGAGCAACATGCACAGATAACGTTGCCAAAATCTACAGCGAGCTCCTCAGCAATTTCCAGAAGTGTTAGTAATTTTGAGCAGGGAGCATGAAAACAGCTGGTATTATTTAAAAACTGAGCAAATCTTCAAATTGGCTGATTCTGTTGCTGTACTGTTGCAACACAGACCAAATGTCACCTCTCCCTGACTATTTCAGTCATGACTTCAGGGAGAAAATGTGACACCACGCTATGAAGAGGAGAAGTCAGAATATTTAATTTTCAACATGTTTCATTTCTGACCTCTTTGAAAACTTGTAAATGTAATTTGGGCATCAGAGGAGCTCGGTATGGCAAGAATGTGAACTGACAGCAAGGGGTTTAGAGTGCTGCCAGGGCTCTTTCTACCAGGGAATCTTCCTAGGACAATTAGATTCAATGCTGAATACTATCACTGGGGGGAAAAAAAAGAAGTTGCAGACATGTAGAATCAGCAGCAGAAGCTTTCTCAGGTCTTGCAGCAAAGGGCTGATTTGGCAGAGAGAGTCACGCTTCTACACCTGCTTGCAAGCTGGGTAGGAAGATATTCCAAACTGACTGTGAATTTCATTAGAATCCTTCCACCAGAGCCACTCATGGGTGTGGTGGTGTGATGGCCTGCCAAACAGATGGGTTGTGAAATACACAGCCCATCTGTCTTTATCATGCTTGTTTCCTCTTTTATTAAAATGTTAATGAATATAGTTTTTATTTATTATGCCATGACATGTGCAGCATCACTTTCCAGTAGACAAATGTGCAATCTGCATAACCGTGTGGGCTGACAGGAAGGTTTCTTCTGCTGAAAAGAAACTTCTTCCCAAAGTTCCTCTGAGGGAAACAAGCACAAAGAGCTCTGAGCAGTCAGAGGCGTTTTCTCACTTCTGCAGGTCTTTTGACAAGCACTTTCATCTTTTTTTTCTTTTTTTTCCCATGCAAATTTTCCCACCAGATTCTCCCTGGAAGGTTCACCTCTCAAACCTTGACCCGAAGATGACCGGGGTCACTGTGAGTGGCCTCACTCCTGCCAGGACCTACCAGTTCAGGGTGTGTGCAGTGAACCAGGTGGGGAAGGGCCGGTACAGCACCGAGACCAGCAGGTAATGACAGTCAGAGTCTGTGTGCTACAGGCAAAACATGCTGCTTGTGAATGAAGGAATAAAATCGTCTTTTGCACAATGACTGGGAGATGGAGAAGCTGCCGTTTCCCAGGCCTCTGGAGAGTGCTCTGCAGAAGCAGGAATTGGGGATGATGGCATTTGGGGGATGCAGGAGATCAGCACTTCATGGGAGAGGTGTCCTCATACTTCCAGAGTATCAGTTGAGCAGAATCTTGGAAATATTTTGCTCTTGTGCTAAGCCCCAGCAGTTAGCCCGGGCAGGAGCACAGCCCTCACCCTGTCATGGCAATGTCACTTCTGGAATTCACCCAGATGTGACAGAGAAGGATGGCTTCATCATACTCAGTTTCAAATGCATCCCCCTTCTTCTGTGAACCAAAGCTCGCTGCGAGCTTGAATTGCAGAACAGCTGAACTCTAAATGGCTTTTTCAAAATGTGGGAGTTTGATATGAAAAATATTGAAAGAGCTGAAAGAAACAATTTGGAAGGAGTCACAGACACTGGACCTGAGCTCTTACTCATTCAGGCTTGTAATCTTTTTAAAGAGTTGTAGCAGCCTGGGTGATTCTGAGAGAATAGGGTTACCTCAGCTGTCTGTCTTGTTGCTTGCTTAACTGATTTCCTATTATGTTGATTTGTTGTAACTATTTCATGCATGTCTTCAGCAGTTTGATCAGCATTATATTTCTTTCTAGTCATCAGACTGTGATAAAAGAAAGTGGTTCACTTGGAGTGGATGCAGGAAACAGACTGTTATTTATGACTTCTTTCAACACCCCTGTCCATCACATTCTTTTGTACCTAGGTTGATGCTTCCTGAGGAGCCCCCCAGTGCCCCCCCTAAAAACATTGTGGCCAGTGGGAGAACCAATCAGTCCATCATGGTGCAGTGGCAGCCTCCTCCTGAGAGTGAGCACAATGGAGTTCTTCATGGCTACATCCTAAGGTAAGTCCTCTCCTAACCTGGAGAGCCCAGAGGTAGGGCCAGGTGTGCACAAGGGAGTTCAAATGGTGTGACTTAAGAGTGGAATAAAAGCTATCTCTAATTGAATTGAAAATATTAGTTATTGTTTGCAAACACTGATGTTTGTTGAATATGAGAAAACAACGACTCTTCAAAGGGTCACAAGGTTGCAGCCACTTAAATTCTGGCCTGTCTGTGCTAGAGAGTCTGGGGGCTGCATCAGCTGCTCCAAAGGACCAGCTCCCTGTGGAGACTCACAACATCCTTTTATTCCATTTTCCAGGGGAAGTGAAGCACCAAGTAATGCAAGTGTTCACGTGGCAAGCCAGTACAGTGCAGCCTATGCAGATGTGTATTTGCTTATTACAAGCTCAGCTCCCTGCTCAAAAGGTTAATTAAATTTATCAAAGACACAACAGGGCTCCTGCCTATGGAGGAGCAACAAAAGAATCAATAAACTTCAGTTTTGTGCCAAACAAAATGGAGAGGGGGAATGACAGGTCAGATGCTTCGTGGCAGACCTTGGTTTGGGTTTGAAAATCAGCCAGTTGAGTAAGATCCTTTCAGCCCTGTCTGTGTTTATTAATGAGAAACACATTCAGGCAGGTAACTGGGAATCCTGCATACCTCCAGTCTGGCTGCTTAGACAGGATTCATTGTGTTGGAAAGGGTGTTACCACACTTGAGAGACTTTGCAGAGCATTTCCCTGAGGTCATTTTTTGGGACTCAGGATTCACTCCTACCCAATTCCACTACAGCTTACTGCTCATTTGGCATCCTCCATACCCTGCAGTGCTAGCAGCCAGCTAGGGCCACACCTCTAGTGAGGGAGGCATTACCTAAATTAGAGTTTTTGTGGGAAAGTCCCAGCCACCGACATATTTCCAAGTGATGGTTACAGCCTCCTGTGGGCAGGCTGCTGACATTTTTAATACAGTGTCCTCCAGAACTGTAAAAGAGAACTAAATGCTGCAGTTTAAATGCCAGCATCCTGTTCATGCTGTGCTCCTATTTTGCTGGCATGGATGGAAAGGCTTTTGTCATGTTAAGAGTGTTGGTGAGCTCCCAAAATAGCCCTGGAAAGTTCCCTCTGTCTGCAGTTGAGTCTGTTCATGTCCCTGTCACCTGCACAGAGCCCGTGGTGAGCCCCTTGTGCAAGTGCAGTTGGTGCAAGGTTTGAGGGTGGGCTCAGTTTGAGAGCTGTGCCATCAGTGGGGAAAGGTGTTTTAACTTCTGCCTGCAGGAGAACCTTGTCCTGTGTCTTGGGTGCAAACGTTTGTACAATTCTTCCTTTCAAACTGGTCTCCCCAGTGGTAGGATTAGTGCCTTAGGTATTCCCAGTGAGTCTTTCCCAGTCTCAGCATTAAGTCCTTTAAAAAGCGATCCCATGGCCTCCTGCTTCTGGCAATCTGTGCTGTTTTCTCCATATAGCATTTCCAATAATGTTTAACTTTGGTACTTTCTGCAGTATTTATCTGCATAATTGATCCCTGGCCTTCTCTTTCCATTTTAATACTGATCATATTCATTACACTCTGTCTGTGAACATTTTTTGTGTCTTCCTGCTTTGTCTTGACGACAGAGCAGAGAAACCATTTATTCAACAGGAATTTCAGATTATCACATAAAAGCACTACTGTCCCAGGTAATAAGCCAGGCTGTTCTTCCAAGTTGAATTGTATGGTCACAGCAATATGCACTGAAGAACAGTGTTCCTGCACTGATCTCTGCAGAATCAGGGTGTAGCAGAATGGAAAGCAGCAGACATCCCAGCGACCCACAGCTCGAGACATACAAGATGCTAAATTGATGGAACACCTGATTTTTAAAAGTGAAGGTGCACTGCACAAGTCATGTGGAGTATACATCAAAGTCCGTGGTGAGAAAAATCATGAAGACATGACATTTCTGAACTGGCCTCCTTCCTCTGCCCTTTTTCTCACTGCCACTATTGCATTTAGGGGTCTGCCATGCTAACAGCATAACAGATTAAATCACGGGAGCACTTACACCTTGTCTGCTGGGCAGGAGACAAAACATCCCTGACTTGCCAGGGAGCACACACCCTGCACAGGAGGTGAGAGAGAGAAAGGAAGAGAGAGATATTCAATAAACTCGGCTGAGGGCTGGTATTTCTTTATTTCCATTTATATTTCATAAATGGAATCACACCAGTGTAGCATTACAGATTTTAAGTGAGCTAAAGGATGGTCAGGCGAGCAGCAGAAAATAGAGGCGTTGTCAGTGATTAAGAACTGATCTCTTTATAGGAAGACTTTGGAACAAAAATCTCTGGCTGAAACACATGAAGTTGTCTAATCATAAACATTGTGCCAATTTAACTTAAATGAATTTAAAATCTCTCTGTAAGATGTCAATGAAATTGTTCTCTGTCTATAAACTTGGTGATTGCAGTGAAGCAAAGGATGGGTAAGAGCATATAAAAGTTGTGTGGTGAATAAAAACAAAAATGTTTCCATATTTGTCTTTTTCATGGAATAGTAATGCCTCTTGTCCCCTATTTGGCCTCTGTGTTTCTGATTTTTTGTGAATTAGCATATTGTGAGCATCCACTGTACCACTTTCATGAAGGAAGGAAAACAAACAGTATTATTCACATTCACAGATTTGCAAGGTTTGTTTGTTTTCTATAATTTAGTTCTCCTCTGTAGTTTGTTGGCCTGAAGAGACACATCAAAGGGGCTCTGTTTTCTGGAATACAGTTTTTACATAGGAAAATATATTCGGTGTTTCAGCTTCTCATGTCTCAGCAGAAAGAGTTTCAGGTTATTTACCACCCATCTGTGTTTGACACAGCCCTTCTCCTGGAATTCCAGTGTTTACCCAACCTTTCAGTCTCAGCTGTATTCCATCCTTATTTTAATTATTCTGTGAAGTTAATTCTGGTGGAAGCCAGGGGTGCCAGTGGCTGAGATTCCAGAGGGTCAGAGCCCTCTGAGCTCTTCTTTTTCAGATTTCAGAAGGGAAGGAAAAAAACCATTTCTCAGGCTGATTTACAGCAGCACTCTGATAAAAATCACATCTGGGCTATTTTTTGTACTAAATCACAGCTTTTACTAGACAAGCCACATTTAAAAAGCTGTAATTTTTCTGCAACCATAAAACGGGATAAAATACCCGTTTTGTTTAGCCCTGAGCCTGTAATCTCAGTGAGATCAGATTATAAATACTATAGCAGTCAAACATGATACGGTCTTATCAGGAGTTGCTATGTTCCTCCTGATTATTTTTCATTATTCTTGGTAAAATTCTGCTGTAAAACTTTGCATATTGCCTCTTCACAAAGGAAGCTATTTTGCCAGGCAGGATATTTTCTCTAATTGATACCATCTAATTAACCAGCTGATTTTCCTCCCCATATGGTAGGTATCGCCTGGCTGGCCTCCCAGGAGAGTACCAGTACAAGAACATCACCAGTGCAGAAATCAACTACTGCTTAGTGAAAGACCTGATCATTTGGACCCAGTATGAAATCCAGGTGGCATCTTACAACGGAGCTGGGCTGGGAGCCTTCAGCAGGGCTGTGACAGAGTACACACTGCAGGGAGGTGAGCAAATCTGACCACTGTCTCCTCTGTCATCTCACCATTTCCTTAGGAGATGTGCTGCCCAGCAGTCCCACCTCAGAACCTGGGAAATGAATGGTCATTTCTGTCAAATTTGATAGCTTGGAGCAGGAAGCACCTCCAAATTTCAAATGCCTGAGCAGAGCAGAGTCTCTGCTCTATCTCTGTTGTAGAAAAAGCTGGGAGTGAAGTCAAAAATTATCTGGTTTTGTTGACCCTCGTGATGACGTGTTGCCACACTTGCAGGTCAGAGTCAGCTTTAGCAGGCAGAATAAATAGAAATGCTGATGGGAGCTGGGGTCCTGAGGAATGGATTTATGGGACCTGTGACAGGCAAGGGCTGAGGTTACCCTGCCAGGAGAGTTAGAGAAAATATGGCAGGGAATTGGTTTTATTGTGGCCAAGGCATGCAAGATGCTGCATATGCAATACAGGGGACAGAGTGAACCTTCTGCAGTGGTTCTGATAATCACAGAATACCTTGTCTTAGAAATATGGAATAAATTGTAAGGAAAGTGTAGGGAGAGAAATACAACCTGTGAAGAAAGTGTTCTGAAGCATTTCAGGAATGGTGCAGATACTTGGAAAGGGGGAGATAAAATGATCTTTAAAGCCCTGATTTTTATGCTACAGCTCCTCCACACATTTCTAAGTGCTTTAAGAAGAGTATAAATTACACCAACAAAAGGATATGTAATTACTTTTTACAACCAGTGCAAGGCATGTTTACACCTCTAGATTGGTATAAAAATCTGTAGGATAATTAAGTGCCAGGTCCTTAGGGCTTCCATATATTCCCATAATTGCAGGGTTGTGCTGGCTGCTGAGCACTGGGCAGTACATGGGCTCTACTTCAGTGGTCATAAACCAATTACACTGTTTTAAAAACTTGCAGATTTACAGTGCATCAGTTAATTTTCAATCGGTGAAGAAGATGCAGTTGTTTGTTAATTGTTACTAGGAGTACATTATAACATGATTAGATACAGTTTGGGGTGTAGGGAGATCTTTAAGAAAAGATTATTCATATGCAACACTAATTAACCACAACAACTAGAGAAAGAACTATCTGTATTTTGTCTTAGGGTGTGTAAAGTCTCACAGTTTAGAGGAGCCTATGCACACCCAGGCTCATTCTAGAAGTATTTATAGCAGACCTTGAAATGTTTTTCTTGAAGTCTTCTCCTTGCAGCCAGGATTAATGTTTTCTATCCCACTAAAGACCCGAGCTCTGCAGAGAATTGGTTTGCACACAGAATTTGAATCCCTTTTGTGATTATGCTTGTAATTCATTACCTTGTTTATTTGCACATTTTAAGCTATCATAGCACCTTAACCTTCCATCTATTAAGGCCCAGGTTTGGACTTCACACTCTTTTTTCTTAAACCCTGTAATTGACTCTAATTTCCCTTGATATTATGTGCAGTTATTATCATCCTTTATTGATTGGCTGTCTGTTGTCATTTATAAGGGTATAAATCCTCTGTTATAAATTAGGTGTAGTCAGTCCTGCATTCATGTTAATCAGCAAGAGTGTTTAGACTGCAGGCCAACCTGCAATGGCTTCTTTGGCTTCATGTAATTCCTCAAAGCTGGGTAGACACAGAAGAAAAACTGAATATTTCTGATTTATTTCATATTGGTATTTGCTAATAGCTGTTAATACCTACTTCATGGATGCTGCCACCTCCTAATGAACCTTGCTGGGTTCACCAAAGGCATATGTCCTGTTTTAAAAAGAGTTTGAAGCCTTTTTACATTTAGAACTGAAAAGGGAGATTGGTTGGTATAAATATCATTTGAAACTGGGTATTTGAAACTGGGTTAATATCCAATCTCTATGTGTACTGTCCAAATCCCTGCTCCTTTATTGTAGTTGGGAAAAGACAGAAAAATCCAGTGATTGTTTCTTGCTCCAGAACGTTCTTCCTAAACCAAACCAGCAGGAGCAAGAAAAAGCCATGTGTAAAACTGCCTTGTAAATCATATTCTGATTTTAATATGAGCAGAGATAAATGTCAAAGACACACACTCCCATCCATCCCCCTCTCCTGCTACCACACCACCACTGCCTCTGCTCTGACATGCATTAAATGATGTGAGCTGTGCTGGCAAGAACCTGTCTGTCTGCAGATGAAAAATACCTGCAACACCTCATACTAATCAAGGGTGCTGTGCAGCCAGAGCCGGGGAGGAAATGAGCCCCGGGAGCAGATCAACCCATTGGCAGGAGCACATCAGCATATTGGCACCTTTGTCATAGGGGATATTGACTGGCCATATAAGCTGTGGATTTATACCAGGAGCTAGTCTATTAATCCCTTATTAGTCCTCTGGCATTGCTTTAGCCACTGAAAACTAATCAGCTGCTCCAAGCTCCTCGAAAATCACCAACTTCCAGAGCGCAGCCAAGCTCGCAAGGTGCTGAGGGATCTGAACTTGGAGGGAACTGGTGCATAATGTCAGTGAGATAAAATGTCAGAAAGACTTACTGGCAGAGCACTGAACATCCCAGCACGAGGGTCAGACAGGTTGACTGCCTCTAAAATCTTGAAAGTCTTTTCAGAGTGATATTCAGCCTAATCCTTTGATGCTCTGTATATATAGGTCTTTCTTCATCAGAGTTTCTCCAGCTGTTCCTTGCTTTGATGTTACTTTTCACAGGGATTTGTGCCAGCCTTCTGCATAGGGCAATTTTACTTATTTAAACAGTGTCCTGCAGGACTTCTCATTGCCATATGAAGACCTGAAGTTTCCCAATTCCTTTTCATGTAAGAATAGCTTTGGGAAGGTATAAACATCTTTCTGTGGTGACAATATCGTCTCTGCTCTGCACTGCAGGGCATGTTTACCCTTTTCTGCAGGTTGATTTGATAAAGCAGCAGCTTCCACCCCTTACTTTGGGTCTGTCCCTTTTATCTCACCACTGTGACTATTTCTGAACTTTCTCTCTTTGAAAAACTCCACCATGCCTTAGATTTAGGCAGGGCAAGGTTTACAAATAGAGACATTGCTTCCCTTAGCCTCTCCAGTGACATTAACCCACTTCTGTCTCTGCTTTTAGTGCCATGTCTTCCTTTTGATGCATATCCTAAAAGCCAGTCTTAGGTCCTAAAGTTCACAGATCTCAACATGTGGTTCGATCTTGTTTTGTTTTCCCTTCTGTGCCGTGCATGGACACCTTGCCAGCCCAGGAAAGCCTGAGCAAAAGCCCTTTGTGAATAAAAGAGTGGGACAGTCAGCAGACTAGTGAGTCTTGATGGTGTGGAGAGAAGGATAAAGCAAGTGGAATGTGTTTAGCCAGGTCTAAAGCAGATTCTTCCTCAGGCAATAAGAGATGAATTGGAGAATTTATATAACTGAGGTGGAAGAGCCAGGGGAAACCCAGTTAACTGAAAGCTTCCTGGTTTATGTAGGAAATAACCTTGACAAAGGAATCCCTGACTGCAGAGTGTCCTCTGCAACCATTCACTTTTATCTCCGTGAAAAGATATTTTCCTTAGTTTTCTCTTGGCCTTTCTTAGCAAAAATATCTTAAAGATCTTCGTTCACTTCCTTTGGGGAACCTCCCAATAGCCTTGGAGCACCCAGGGCTGTTTTGGGCCCAGCTGCTCTTGTGCAGAAGCAGGTTGGTGTTATAGTGGCTGGGGGTTTTTTTTATCTTGCTTAGATGTCATTTGCCATCTACTGCTTTTATTTTATTTTTAAATGATTTCACAAGGTGGTGAAATTAGCAGTGGTCTTGGTGAGGCCCCTGCCCCCCCGTTCCTAATAAAGAAATAAAATCTTGTCTGTGTGACAGACATGCAAGAAAGGAAGGAGGCGTTTCCCAGCCGCAAGAAGCCCAACTCATCAGTTAGTGCCAAATCTGACACTGCTGGATTTCAGAATTCAGATTTTCAGATGTGTCGAGTTACAGAGACCACTTTTCCTAGGCAGCCACTGCTGTGCAGAGCACAGCCCAGAACACCAGCTGGGAGCAGAGGGAAGGGGCTTCACAGGAGGAATTACAAACCTCCACATCCCCACCATTCCCATGGGATGTGCAGCTCAGCACCTCAAGCTGGTGCATTAAAGGAACAACCAAATCCTCACCTAGAGGAAAACCTGCAGTTCCACAAGCCTGCCCGAGACAGGCAAGCTGCCACCTCGAAGGTCAGGAGCTCCAGAGGAGCCTTTTTTCCAAGCCTGTGCTGAAAAATCTATATTTAGGATCAGGAGTCTGGCCGTCAGAAACTCGGCGGGATTTACATGCTGTTTGCACATGGCTAGAGACAGAATAATTACATGTACACATGCTTAACCCCCGTGCCTTCTCTCCTCTCAATTATCTTGTCAGTGAAACCCTTTTAATGGTTTTTATCTAGAGTGCTTCCATGACCTTTTCTGCTTGGAATGCTGTACATTAACCCACAGTCCCAGGGGCTGAGCTCTCCGCAGATTTCCAGCCACATGAACTTTATCGGGAGGAAAGTAACAGTTGGTTGTGTCTGACCAATTTGATCTGCAGCTCTGAGATGGCTCCCAGATGGATCTCCACTGTGAGATGGCTTTGGAATTCTTGCAGACGTGGTGAAGTACAGGTTTAAAAACTGGGAGTGTAAATACTTGGGGATTACTCTTGAAACACCTGTTTGACATTGGCAGCTTCTGTGCAGCTTGACAACAAATTTGTAGGAAGAGGACATGTCTACCACTAAATTAGGAAATCCTTTGTGCAGACAGCCACAGCTTCAGGAAGTTACTCTTCGTGATCTTGGAAAAGTATTCGAGTTTTGAAGTGACCAGAAGGTCAATTCTGATTTAGCTTCCCTCAAACTTCTTTTCTTTTTTTAAATGCAGAACTGCTCAGAAACCCAAGGAAGTCTTTAATATCAGGACATAAAAGGAGAATTTTATACTGGTACTTTGAAGTAAATTTGAGATTATAATGCCAATATTTTACTGATTAAAAATATAAAAATGTATTATATTATGTCTTCTGCAGTATAATTAAGCTTACGCATATCAGATGGACCATGTTCTTTCCATCTTTTAAATGCATTAATTGAGATGCAGATGTTGATTTTTCAATAAAGATACCCAAGGAGGAATTGTGATATAAATCATTATTTCCAATGTTCTGAAGGTTTTATGTTTTCTGTTCATAATTTTTACCATTTTTCATATTGCAGCAGGTACTTTCTCTGCTATGACCATATATTCTTGTTTCAGGAAATTATTTCCTAATGAACAAAAAATATTTCCCTTTTTAGAAGAAATAACTAATGCATTTGGTTAGCCATGTTCCTAAAACTGTAGTAAACCTATCCTCAGGTGTTTGCCTGAGCTTTTTTGAGGACTGTGAGGACCACAAATGGGAACTTGGAGCTGGATGATGCTCAGCTGGTTTAGCCTTCCTGACAGGAGGAGATTAATCTCTCAGTGATATCCTGGTGATTTTCGGATAGCGAACTAACATGAAGACCTGTAATACAATTTTCTTCTGCAGTAACAAATCTCTGGCAGTTACAATATCTGAATATGCAAATTCTCAGGAAAGTAAGAATTTTGACTTCTAAAAAATTTTATGCATATTAACCATTAATTATATGAGGTATTGCACACAAAAGTAGATTCAAATATATCTTGTGGCTCTCATAATAAACAGTTTCATCAAGAACATGAATAAAAAAAAATGCATTTAGTGGGAGACTGTAGCCAAAGCAACTCATTATGACTGTAGAGCGACTTTAATATTTATGACTGTATCTCAGGATGATTTGGTGAATCTCTTAACTACAAAAACTTTATGATGTCTACAGGTCATTCAGATAATAGTATAACCTTCCAAAAGCACACAGGGAATTATGACACATGGCAGGAAGTAGGGCCTGGATTCTAATGAAAATTTAGAGTACTATCAGATAAACTCTGCTTCCAGAACTCAATAATTATGCATAGTTCATAAACTGTGACATCAAGTTTTAAATTAGGGCAAGAAAGTTCTGACTATTACGCAGCTACTGAGGTTAAAAAAGTGTGCAGAGTGAAGTTGTGGAGCCATGGCAGAATCTTCAGGGAATTTTAGTGACAGAGAGGGCACGGGAGTGGATGTTCTTGTCATTCCAAACCTGACATCCTTGAGCATTTCTCCATTTTTCTGTGCTGATATTTCTGGGCTGTGCATGTCTCTGATAAGTGTGCCCTGTCCTGCCTTACTGTAGTGTCTGCACCAGCTAAGAATAATGCCCATTTATGTCTCTTCCAAACAAATAATAACTTTTGGTGGAAAAAGGGGCAGCTTTGCATTTTTGAATTTCTTTTCTTCATTTCTTCTCCACACAAAGACTCATCTTTTGAAAAGTAGTTTGAGACTTTAAAAGTTTCTGCCCTGTTTTTGAAAAGCTTGGAGGAAACCACTGTTTCTCAGTGGGAATTGTGGATACTCCTTAGAAGCACAGATCATTGGGCTTCGGTAGAAATTTTCCCATGGAAGCAGAAGGAACAAAGCCTTCCAGGCTTCAAAACCACTTGTGGATAGTTCCTCTTTCATAGAATACAAATGCACATGGCTGTCAATAGTGATATTTTTGAAGCATTATTAAGCTTATTTTATGGTATTTAAAGTGTCTTAGTCCATTTTTTTGTACTCAGATAGCAGTTTTCTTCTTAAAATTACTATAAGCTGATAATTTCAGAAAAAATAGACCTGTCTATTAATATTCTTTCCTCTGAGAACTATAGAAATGACATCTTAAAGCAGTAAGTTGAAGAAATTGCTTAGAATGAGACATTTTATTAAATGGTGAAATATTTAAGTGCTATTTTTTGTTGTTTGAAGGCAGCATGCCTTTATGTTCCATGCTTTCTTTTGTATTGAGAAAACATCTGTCTAATTAAATCCTTGGCATAAAATGTTTATGCAACTTTTAGTAGATTAGAGGATGTATTGGCTCAGGATATATATAATCAATTCAATATACATGAATGCATATCATATCAAGATAAAATGAGAACGTCTCCCAATTCCCAAGAAAAATCTTTATTGTGTGTGATATGACTGGTCCTAATGCTTTAAGCAGCAGTAAATAATAAACAGATGCTGTTGCCAGATTATAATTCACAATTAGAACCTTAATTGTGCGAACTCCATGTTTTCTTGTCTGATCTGGGGAATTGAGCAGCATTAAAGGACTCAAGAAATTTCTCTCAGAAACTCTTCATTCTCGATGCACTCATGGACAACTGAAAGAGCTGTGCTCACCTATCCTTACGTGGCTTCTGCCCCAAGTCTTTCTGAGAAACTCCTCTGCAGGATAATAAGCTGCAGAAACCATTTCTTCTCCTCCCCTTGAAGGAATCTCCAATACAGGATGAGAAATTAACCCAATTACCCAGCTTTCCAAACCACTGCTCTTCCAGGGGAAGTGCATCCCTCTCTCAAGGTTGTTATTACTCTGTGACTTGCGAGTGACACTCAGTGGGTTCTGTGTTCATTTTTCTCTTTTTTCCCCTCATCCCCTCTCTGCTCTGCTTTATTTTGTTCCCTCTCTGCTGCCTGGGAGCAGTGCCCACAGCTCCACCTCAGAACGTGCAGGTTGAAGCTGTGAATTCCACAACCATCCAGTTCCTCTGGAACCCTCCACCCCAGCAGTTCATCAACGGCATCAACCAAGGATACAAGGTGAGTAGAGATTTCAAATAAAGTCTGCCTTAACAGTTCTAGTGTAAACCAGAACTTCAGTCTGATAATCTCTGAATCTCCAAAGTGACTCTGTGCTTTCAGGGGTATCTTACATGGGTAAAATGTAGAGAGAAGTGAGCAGTTGTTGCTCCAAACTGGGCTTGGAGCAACCCAGGATAGAAGATGTCCCTGCAGGACATGGCAGAGGTTGGAACTGGATGATCTTCAAGGTCCCTTCCAAGCCAAACCATTCTGTGATTCTAAAATTTGCAATTTATGTGAGTTCTGACAAGGGAATGTGTCATAGCCTAGAAGTCCTTATACCTCTGTCATTTTCCTGGAGAGGTTCCAAAGCCAGAAAGCAATTCCATGTCAGTTTGGAAAGTCACCACAGGAGACATGTCATTGTGGCACTGAAAACCAACCTTGAGGTTTCTGTTTGTGCTACTGCAGAGTCACCATTCATTTCACTGGGAACCAAGGCATCACACTAAATATTTGCCTTCACTTTCCCACTGTGCTGATCTGGGAGACATGGGGATGTAGAATTTATTAATCAGGCAATATCTGTTATATTGCACGGAACAGAGAGTGCTTAACAGAGCCTCTGACCAGTGGAGTGTTTGCTGAGGAAATGGGTGGGGTGGTTTGTTCTCACTTGATAAAGCCTCCATCAGTGGTTCAGCAGTCAGGGCATAATAAATGAAGAGTTAAAAAACTTTCATGGAGAGAAAAAGAGAAATCTTGCAGGAATCTCAGTGCAAGAGGAGGGCAAGCCAATGTGGTTTATGAGCAGGGAGGAGCAAGGTTGATTTGAGTGTTTGGGTGAAGGGACATGGAGTGGTTTGAGTTTTTTGTAGTCCAAAAAACAAGCCATGAATTAAAGGATTGGACATGGACTTGAGATGTTTCAGAAGACTTGATCCTTCTCTGGGAATGTCTCAAATTGACAGAGAAACTGAGACAGACAGAGATATTCATGGGAATTTTGGTATTTCTGCCCAAAGCAACGTATTTCTCATAGAGACCAGCAGTGGTTTGAGAATCCCACTGCTGAAGAACTAAATACACGTAGATGTGTGTCTGCTTCTGGCAGAGATAGAATCAGCTCTCAAGGCTCAGTGACTGACAGGGCTGCAGCACAATACCCTGAAAACCCAGCACAGAAATAGTACTTGGCTTCTGTTCAAACTCTGGAGAATAAAAGCACTTTTGGGGTTCAGTGGACTGCAGTGCACTATAATTTTCTGGTGCAAGCACAGTGAGCCCACATTTGCAAAAGTCTTATTTCCGATTTTCATTCTCTGTTGTATTCAGTTTAAGAATCCTTCATCTCATGGCATAGCTACCTCTAATTTATGTTTCCATTTCTTCAGCAATGGTATAAAATAAGTAAAATTGTAATTTGTATCTGTCACTGGCCAATGAAAACTTCCAAAATTATCAAAATTTGTATTTCTTTGATTGCAATAGATTGCCACAGCTTTACCATCCTGTTTCCCCCAGGGGTGGGAATTTCAGTACAAAGACTGTGTGAGATAATTTCTGTCACTTATTTCTACAAAGTAGCTTTGTGTGTGATTTATAAATTTCTAGTAGTCAAAGCCAGGCCTTTGCCTTTCTTCAGGATTAAACCCATTTTTTCCTTTAACTGACAGAATTGGTCACCTGTATTTTCTGCACATGTTTCCTCATGAATGTGCAGTGAAAAGTGCTCAAAAAAGGGTTTAATCCTCCAAAGTTATAAATGCCAATTGTAATCCACAGAGGTGATTTAGAAAAGAAAATAAAACTTACTATCCTCTTCAACCATTTTACTTTTTTATCTTTTCTTTGAAATTTATTTGCATTTCAATAAGTTGTAAAGTGCACCTTCTCAAATATGAAATATACCTAACAAAATGACTCCTAATAGTCCCCTAACTGTGCTTCTGGTTATCAGAGGCTCTAGACATTGGCTAAATGCATCAAATATGGCTTATTAATTTCAGGTATCTATTCATGTTTAGGAGCCTGAAATCAATACAAGTGGCACGATTTACACAGGTACGGAGTCAGGCCTGGAATTTTAACATTCTCCTGTAAGCCACATGATAGCGATTTTTGGACAAAATAAAAATTTCATAAACACTTTCAAGCTTTAGACTCCTAAGCCTTTAAGGCGATTTCAGAAATTGTTTCAAAATTTCAAAGTCATTTGCCAAAAATGAATTTTTTAAGTCCTCATTTAGGTACCTACACATGAGGTATTGCACTCTCAGATATTGATCACCCAGAACATCCACTGAGATGAATGAGACCTGGAAGACTGAGCTCCTCTGACAAGCACCCTATTTTAAATGCATGAAAATGTCTTCAGGAGTCTTAACTTTTGGGACTCAGGTGTTGAAAATTGTAGTAATCATCTTTGCAACCATTTTCTATTCTTTCTGTAGTTCCAGAACTGCTTGAATCATTCCCAGTGTGGGTGTCCCCAGTCCACTGAGCTTGTACTGCTCCCAGCCTGTGAGGCAGGGCTGCTCACTGGGGTGCTGGGGGGCCCTGGGAGGGGGATGTGTGTCCCCACTTCTCTCCCTCTGATCCCATAACCACCCTAGACAGTGGGATCTTTAAAGAAAATGAGATAAAACATTTATGTCAGAGTAGCACCGAAAACACTTTCCTTCCTTCAGCTCGCTTTCAGCAGCAGAGACTGGCCAGGCTGATGAGACAAAAGGCTCATGTCATCTGAATAATAATTTGCCATAATTTTGGCATTGCTCAGCAGCAGCCAGGGAGAATTGCAATGCTGGTGAATCCCCATCAGCAGAGAGTGTTACAGACATCCCTCCAGTACCACAGTGCTGCATCCATCTGTTCAGCATCAGAGCTGACACGAGTTTAACAGCATTGCTCGCTTCTTTGCAATCAGATTAAGATGGTTTTGGCAGCCAAACCTCCTTTGATTCCAAATAGACACAACTTCTAATGAGAGCTCATCCCCGTTTGAATTTCCCAGCTCCTGGCGTGGCCAGTGGATGCTCCGGAGAGCGTGACCGTGGTCACCATCGCTCCGGATTTCCACGGCGTTCACAGCGGCTGCATCACCAACCTGAAGAAGTTCACCACCTACTACACCTCAGTGCTCTGCTTCACCACCCCGGGGGATGGCCCTCGCAGCCCTCCCCAGCTCCTGCGCACCCTGGAGGACAGTGAGTACCCCAGTTCTTAAATCTCTCTGCTTAAAATTTGACCTCAGGTTCACAGCCACTTTGCAATCTCTTCTCAAGTGACCTCGTGTCAGATGAAGACCTCAGCCAGTTTTCCATGGGTGTTCTTTTAGCCTGTGGCAAATATTTGAGGGTTTTTTTCATTATGGACTAAACCTGGATGAATTTTTTTACATTGGTGTTTAGCTGAGAGCTCCATAGTCTGGTTCAGCCAACACACAATGCATTGTTTATGTCTGTGAATCCTTGTGCTCTTAAATCCATGTTCAGGTACCCAAATAAATATGAATTGATCTTCTTAGGAATTGAGCACTGGAACTTCCTGTGGAGGTCAATGATTAATTCATGATTGTTTCCTGCTGCTATTCAATATATTGAAAATGTCTGTATCGATATCATCTTGCAAGTGTTTGTGTGAAGGAACCAGGATCACAGCAAGGCAATATCTCACATTCTGAAAAACTGAAGGCAGGATGAAATAAAATGAGCTGGATGGCTTAGCATATAAATTATTCCCTGCATCAGAAAAAGGTTTGGTCTCTGTGGCCCCTTGAAGTTGTTTTCTCAAGACATATTTGGGCCTACCAAGTGCAGCGTGTGTCTGATGCAGATAAATTGCAGTGGCCCTCACAGCCGACTGTGTCCACAGTGATCTTGGCTCTGGCCAGTGCTTCGAGAGTATCATAAACACTGCTGCACATTTGCAGGTTCAAACCAGAATAAAAAGTGTCTAATTCATCCATTAAGATATTGTTTTTAGAAATACTACTCTGCCTTAATAGGGATCTTTTAGGTTAGTCAGTGTTCCCGTAAGGAAGAATCCGATCGTCATTAACTTTCACAGGAGCGAGGCTCAGAGTGCTAATCCAATTTTTCATGAGATACTTTTGAAGGAACCTGGAGAAAATTGCTTTCCCATGGATTTTCCTGGTGTGGTTAGTCTCCTCTATGTACTAGAACTGTGCCCCAAGAGCAGGCTGTGGGCTTAAACCAGAGGTAGGAATTTAAGGACTGGAAATCCGTGTGAGCCACTAACCTGAACTCCAACTTGTGTGTCTGGGGTGAAAGCAAAAGGTGTGGTGGAAAGAGAAATGTGCATTAGGTTCCTGTGTGCACCATCAACTTTTTTTCCCATTTTCCTAAGGAAACAGAGCTTTAGCCAGTGATGGTTTGTAAATGTGTCTGTTGAGTTCCTCTGTCTGCTCCCTCTGAGCACCGTTGAACCCCTTGGTTAATCTCAGTGAGTGCAGAAGGGTAAGAAATCAAAGATACAAAACTCCTTGGATTTCACAAAAATTAATCAGCTGGGAAGAGGAAAGAGAATATTAATAATTCTGCTGAAGGAGAGGCTGCGGAAATGAACCTTAAATGCTTTCCACAAAGTGGGAGAAGGGGCAGAGTCATTGGCCTGTCTCACTGAGGCTGTCTCAGGGAAATGTTGGGATCACGTGCCATTTTAAACACAAGAGAATTCCATCAGGAAATATAAATCAAGAGAGCACCAGACATGAATTTTCTAGATAATCTGAGACATTTCTTGGTGTGTCCAGCTGTGTGCTGCAAGGAGCCTCAGCAGGAGAGATGAGCAGGATTGATTTATTTATTTATTAATCCTGCAGAATTGCTGCCCTGGGTTTTTCACAGCGACGGAGAAGTTCCGTGCAGGATGGTGTAATGCATCTTGGCAGAGAACTCCTTGAAGCAGACTTGCTTCAGGATTTATGTGATAGGAAAAAAAGATTTGAAAGGCCTGTCATTCATGTTCGCAGGTGATCATTTTCTGTCTGTATAGCAAAGTTAGGCAATCCTTTAGGAAAACAGGGATCTGTTTGCTGATGAGCTGCAGGTCACATAAAACCTGACATCCAGTCAGAAGTGTCGTGTCCTGGCCTGGAGTCACCTGCACTGTGTTTCCTGATGACATTAAAATTGGGCTGCAACTCCACGGGCTGATTGGAGCAAAGTTTTGTGAGTGTGTGGTTTCTGTGTCTGCAGATCCATGGTCCCAAACAGTGATAATTCCATGCTCTTGTTGGGCATTCCTGGGATCACTACTGGATCAGCAGTTCTTCTGTGGTGCTTTGACTACTGGGTACTGCAGAGTGGATTTGCAAATTTTCCTCACTCGGACTGCAGAATCACAAATGGCGTTGTAGCTGACCTACTGGCAGGGTTTGGGCTTTTTTTGTCATAGCTGGAGGGGAATGAGAGGCTGGACTAAATTGAAGAGGAAACAAAACATGAAATTGCAGATGAGAAATTGCCAACTGATGTCAGTGGAGCTGGAGGATACTCGGGCAGGGATCCAATGACAGAAGCACAGTGAATATAAAGTGAACAAAACCTCCTTTTTCCAGTACATCGATTGAGGACAGAACAGCATTTGGATCAAAAATCAGTCAGGTTGTCTTCCTTGAAGATCAGAATTGAGGGAGGATGGCATATTCTTGACAGTCATTCCATTTTATGCTCTTTCATTGCACACTGGGGAGCTGAAATTTTTAAGAGCTCTTGAGCTACATCATAAAAACCCTTTAAAAGTTTCACACACTTGTATTCATTTTACAGAAGACAGTTGCCATTATGTTGGACATTTTTAGAGTTGTTTTGAGGAAATTTATCCAAGCAGTGGCTTGTGATTCTGTCCTTGCTGTGACCTTGCATAGGGGAAAGACTCTTTCCAGGTGAGGGGATTGCTGGTGGTGCTGCTGCACAGAACAGTGCAGGTAAACACCTCACAGGTATCCTTGAGCAAATGCTGTTACATCTCCACACAGCTGGGGTGATGACTGGGTGAAATAATTGACATGACAATACCTGGAATGTTTCTTCCCACCTTGCATTCTCCTCTCACTGATGTTTTCAGCCTCCCTTCGCCCTGGCTCAGGGATTTATTTCTCCATCCCTAAGCTTGCCCTGTGAATCTGATCCCAGTTAAGTGGGGCTCACCTATTAACAGCTTTCCTTTTCTGATTTACCAGAGCCAGGAGCTGTGGGACACCTGAGTTTCACAGAGATTCTGGACACCTCACTCAAGGTCAGCTGGCAAGAACCTGTGGAGAAAAATGGCATCATCACAGGTATCAGCTGCTATCTCTGCTTTTACTTTTTTTTAATTCAGTGTGTGGGGGTTGTAATGTGTTATTGCAGTGAAAAACTGTGCAGCGGAACATTTAGGGAGAATTTGGGCTATTGCTGGTTTCCTGGCCCCTCCTCTGGGTAATTGAGATGTCACCAGGGAGTGTTACACAAAGTACAGCTCCAATTACTGGCAGCTCATGACTGTGGTTACTGGAAAAGCAGTTTGTGTTAGAAATCAGCTCCCCACAGGGTGTCTGGTCTTGTTAAATCCTCCGTGACCTCCACCTGCGTTACTGAATTTTTGGAAATTTGTGAGACCGTGCTTGGCCTTTGCCCCAAGGGTGGGGGGTCCCCACACAGAGTTCACAGCTGCAAAGTCTGGATTGGCATTGCTGAGGTTTGCAATCAGGACCAACCCTGAAATCAGCAGAATCCTTCATCTGTGATCAAGTGGTCTGGCTGTGGACTGCGTGACAGAATTTGCATGTCATTACTTAATCTGTTATAAACCATCACAAGGGTTCAGAACTCTCGTTTCCCTTTGATGAGTCTGCCATTTGACAAGCTATTTATCTATTTACTGCATGCCAGTGTAGATACAACATCGGCAACTTCGTTATTTTTCATAAAGGAAGCTATAAATACTTGAGGAAACCTCTAGTTCTCATCAACAGAGGCAATATTGTTTTCAAATGGGAAACTATTGCAGCTGCACAGGATGGACATTCCATTTAACAAAGGCTTTCAAGGTTTTGAAGAACAGAAAAGCTCCCAGATTTTAAATTACTGGAGGTAGTTGGGAAGGGAGAAGATCATTTCACATGGATCAAAGTATTTTGGGTTTTGAGCATTGAAATAATTAATTTTGTTTTTTAATTGTATTACCATTTTTTTAAAAACTCATTTTAGGAGTTTAAAAAATCAGATTTTCTGACCCTTGGCTGCTGAAATGTTGTATCAGTCTAATTTCCTGAAGCATTTTAACTTTGACAGGTGTAATTATTTTGATAGGATTTCACTTGACAGTGTTTTCCTCTGTGAATCTCTGACGTGCACCATTTGTAGCTGTGTGCTCCGTGCTGTTTGTGGAGTCCTCATGCAGATCATCTCCTGCCTCTCCACCACGGAAACCTGCCTGAAATATGCACTGATTTAAGTGGTTTGAGAATAGAAACTAATGACTCCTGAAAGCAGAGCAGTATTGATTCAGTGAGGATGGCCAAAGCCTTTCAAGCCCAAGTGCTTAAATTTCGGTTCCTCCACCCAGGATGATGTAATACTGATCCTTGTTAAGCAGCAGGTAGCAACTCTGTGCTTCGTGTTGCAGAATTACTTTGCTAAAAACAAGCTGCTCCCTCCCAGAATGGGTTGAAACCTGATAAAGCCAAATGATGGACTGTGTTATTTTTGGGGTAAATAGTTTCAGAAGGAATTAACCGAAGTTCTCATATTCAGGACAAAACACTGGTGTGAAAATGGCCAGCAGAGTTTATACGGAAAAAGAAACCTCCTTAATGATGCAAATTGCATTTGGGATAGAAGAACAGCAAAACTGTTCATGGCCTGAGCACCTCAAAGGTTTAGAGAGGGCTGCTTGGAGATCTGAGTGCTCAGGGAGGCAATTATTCATCATTTCTGCTCATTGATGTCTTTACTGGACCTTCTTGTTCCCTGTACGGGCACTGGGAGGAGGGAGGCACAGAGAGGGTGCCCAGAAGCCAACCTGCTCTGGGAAATTGCCCATTACTCTTGCTGTAAATCTCAGTATCTTCCTCGTTCCCTCAGCAAACATTGATTTATGAGGATCTGGATGTGGACGGACAGTTTGTGATTGGGTGTAGTGCTCTCGTGTAGAGAATTTACTCCACATCAACAGAAAATTATTTCTGAAACTCCTCTGGTCATTAGTTCCTGTTAGGCAGCGTTTTGTGGAGTGCCAGAGCGCGGGGGAAGGATCTGTGGCACCTCCCCTGTCCTCGCTCACACCGGAGCCAGAGGAAACCCTGTGGAAAATCCAGCTGTGCTCCCCACGCACGCTCCTGGCAGGGATCACATCTGTAACGCAGGGAGTGTGTTCTCACCAGCCACACGGCCCAGAGTTCTGCCCATCTGCCACTCAGCGTGGCTCAAGTGCTACTTGGGCGTGCAGTGCTTGTTGTTGCTTTCCTTCAGCACTTTTTTTTTTCATCTGTTTTTGTTAAGCCTGATTGCGTTTGGCTTTGTGTCTGCTCGCTGTGGATGTACAGATTTTCCGTTCTCATCTTTTATATGACTGGAATTTAACTATACATTTGGGACTGAAATCCCCGTCAGTAAATACTGCCTCTTTGCCTTTTCTTCATTTTACACAGAAACTCAGGGTGTTTTTCCTGGTGAACATTTTCTTTTTTTTTTTTTTCAGAAAATAAATACGTAGGGACTATGTGCCTAATGGGCGGGAAAGCTGGGTCTCATCCTGTGGTCACAAGGGAGAAGAGATAAAATGTCCAAAGAATAATCACCAACATTTGATGTATAACCTAAGCTTATCCAGATGGGAGAGGAGATATCTCAATCACAGAAGATTGCCTGGTGCATGCTGAATGACACTTTCTATTGTCCGTAAGCAACAAATGGATAGAGGGAGCATTAAAAGTCCCCTGCTTATCTTCCTCCGGTTATTTATTGTCTGGAACAGACTGCACCCACAGCTATTGAAAGAAAAGGGTGTTTGTGATGGTCCTTCTGCTTGCAACTCCTTCGTGCCTCCTCGCTGAGCATCAAATGCAGGGGACAGTCAGCCCCCACCTTTCTGCTCATGCTCTGTTAATTCAGGCAGGAATGTCCTTAAAATTTGTCAAAATCTTCCTACAGACTACAATCCTATCTGTGCTACATCAACTCCAGTCTGGCAAATGATTCTTAAGCCTTTTCAGAGAGCATCAAAACACCACAGTGTTTCCAAGACATCAGTAAATTACTGAGTTAATTAATTCCCACTCAGACTCTTATTTAAAACCGGTTC
Organism: Daphoenositta chrysoptera; assembly: GCA_013397915.1. Lineage (NCBI taxonomy): Eukaryota > Metazoa > Chordata > Aves > Passeriformes > Daphoenositta > Daphoenositta chrysoptera. The sequence continues at coordinate 696,313 of VZRO01001736.1, read as the reverse complement.
CAGATGAGCGTTCAGGAGTTTTTCCCCTTCCCCTCTGCAGTGCAAACTCAGAGGAGCGTTTGTGGTGTAGCTGGAATTCTTGAAGCCTCACCTCCCTTTCTCACTGCCCCCTCACCTGAAATGTAATTAGTGAATTCGTGAGCACACTGAGCCCATTTTCATGCAAAATCAGGTTAAGATGAATCCCTGACAGTGGTGGCAGCTCACAAGAGAGGATGGAGAGCGTCTCACACCTTTCTGACTCTTGCAGAAATATTTGTCTCACCATGCTTTTGGCTCATGAGGTGATGCTTTCTTGCTGATTAATACCATGAAGGATATTTCTACGTCAATTCATATATGTTAATCAGCTTATAGTGTCTTTTTATTTTTAAAAAATTGAAAAAAAACCCCTCAAGCCCTCCAACTGGTCCGAATTCCTCATCTTAGATGATGGGAACAGGAACCCAGTAGGGAGTTTCTCTAGCCAGTTTGCCTTGTGCATGGTTCACTCAGTGGGGTTCCTTTCTGTTAGTCCTTTTCACTCACTTCAATTTCACAGGCATTCAAGAGCTATGTGTATTTTTTTTTTTCACCCTCTGAGTCAAATCACAAAGAAAGCGGCAATCAAGCAAACTTTTCAGACACGCTCTCTGGGGACTGGCACAGTGAGGTTCACACAGGTTCAAATGAGAATAAAGTGGGACTGGGCAGGAGGAGGACAAGCAGATTTGGAGGTAAAATTGAGCAAATCAGACAGTGGAAAGTTTCAAAAGTTCTTGGAAGGCAAGCGGTTATCAAAGAGATGAAAAGGAAAGCCTGGTTATGATAGAAGAATGACATGGAGGTCAGGGCAGGTGCAGCTTTGGACAATGCATTGGCTCCAAGATGGTTTTGAAAGAAAGGATAATGATTCACCCTGCTGAAGGATTTCTGCAAGGAACAAGCGGTGGGGAGTAGAGGTTTTTCAGTTCCTAGAAGATTCCCACAATGTTCCTGCCTGATTGTTATTGTCAGATTTCTAAGTATTTCTAGACAGGCAGCAGTGAAGGTTACTTCAGCCTGCAAAGGGAGAAGCCCTGCTAAGCACATGGAGATTTTTAATTAGATATTCCAGTAGATGTTGTATTTTCCAGTGTTTACTTTGTAGAGTTCACAGACTGAAAGTCCACCTTTCTGTCAGGTTATCCCCAGGTTTCCAGGCCATTTCATAGAAAGCACAGAATAAAAAGACAGTTGGGACCTCATGCTGTCCTGGTAGGGACATGATGCCCCGTGGGGTACCTGCATCAATTGTTCATTGGAAATAACAATATTTTTAAAACACTTGGGTATTTTAGCCAGCATTTACTTCAAGGAGGGTTTTTTTTCTGTTTACAAAAGTGACCTCAAGGAACAGCATAAGGAGCAAGGATGCACCACTGCCCACAGGCACAGGCAGGAATTCCCTGGGCTCTGCAGAACCGGGCCTTGGCAGCAGAGCTGTGCCCCCCTGACCTGAGGGTGGTTTTTTTGCAGGGTACCAGATCTCCTGGGAGGTGTACGGCAGGAACGAGTCCCGCCTGGCCCGCGCCCTGCCCAACAGCACCCTGGAGTACAAGATCACGGGGCTCTCCTCCCTCACCACCTACACCATCGAGGTGGCGGCCGCCACCGCCCAGGGCAGCGGCTGGGTCACCTCCTCCACCATCTCCTCTGGAGTGCCCCCAGGTTGGTGAACCCGCAGGAAACAAAACAAAACGTGCTGGTTCTTCGTGTTTCTGTGTTCCAAAGGTCGCAGGGTACTTCAGTTCAGCAGTAATAAAAGTTATTTTATTTGTAAAGCACCGGAATTCTTTGCCGCGTAATTTAGGTTTAATTTTTGGAACGGACTGAAATGTTAATGTGAAGACATTTGCAGTTTGAAATTTCCAGGAAGTTGAGGTTGTTTAATACAAATACAAAAGGAGTTGTAGGTATGACAGTGGAATGGACAAAGTAATAAAGTGGATACAATGCAGGATCTCTTGACATTTACAAAGTGACATCAGAGTGAAGCCTGAATCAATTCAAAAAGTGTTGCTTTGGGGGAAGAAATAAAGTTTGGGTGATATTAAAAGGGAAAGGATTTTCCATGTGGAAGTAATATAGCTTATGTCAACTATGAGTATTTCACTTGTCCAGTGAAACTAAAATCTTATTTACAAGAATTTGAAGTTGTGGCCTGAAAAAAGATTTGGGAGGAGGCAGTTCCTGTCCCACGTTGTCTGAGTTGCCATTTGGGCACCTGTATATTTACCCTTTTTGCATTTTGTTTTTAAAATTCTACACTCTGCCCCATCCAGTGTAAAAAGCAAACTAAACAGCCAATTCATACCTCAAGTAAGCAGTTTCAGTTAATATAGAGGTTATGGAAGTAGAATTTCCCAAAGTGGAGCAGTTTTTGTTCATCACTGAGGGCATCCAGTTTTCCCTTCTCCAGTATTTCTGAACTTTTCTGTATGTCCTGAAATATGTTTGCCCTTCTTTTCCCTGATCATAGGTAATTGTGACAAGCTGTAGACTGGATCAATGCCATGATATCTGATGGCAGGATGCCTGCCAGATAACAGCATTATCCCACTTGGGCAGGGTTGGTTTATCGATCGTGGTTCCCACAAATGTGAAGTAAGAACCAAGAAATACTGGGTATTTGTGCATACTTGAAATACGTGCCAAAAACCTGCCCATTTTTGGCCTGTTGCAGTTGCACAGAGCACAGCATTATCATAAAATTACAGAATGGTTTGGGTTGGAAGGGATGCGAAAGATAATTTATTTCCAACCCCCTGCCATGGGCAGGGACACCTTCCACTAGATAATTACTGATTATAATAGTTATTTCCATTTGTTATAAATGTAGGTAACTATTGGGAATTTATTCTAAACACTCTAAATTTGATCTCTTCCCTGGACTTTCTTTTATTGTTAATTCAGATGATATTAATAATGTAAATGCCACTGTAATCTTGACTGATGGGAGGCAAAGATCTGATTTGGGCTGCAGATTTTTCCTTGTAGGAAAAATCCTCTTTATTTGCTACAGGAATTTAAAAAAAAAATCATCTACTTTAATCAGGCATCAGAAATGCCCTGGAAAACCCAGATATTAGAGGTGAATATAAATACACTACCCAAAACTTCAAGTATTTTCCTGTTGTAGTTGTATGTCCTCTAAGAAGTAAATAAAAATTATTGTCATTTAATTCTGGGGAAATAAAAGTGCAGTGGAATTAGGTTACTTGGCAGACCTGGAACTGTGAGGTGCCTTCCCCCCAGGACCATCAGGGTTTGTTCATTCGGAAGCTTCTCAAAAACAGTACCTGTAATTCTTTAGCTGGGCTCTTTTTTTCCTCATTCAATCTGTAAAAATGTGGTGCATGCTTAGAGCAGCAGAAATACTAATGCTGTGTGGAACACTCTGCCAAAATGAAAAGAAAAATAACCACAACCGGGGCAAACAGAGCCCTTTTCTCTCTGTTTTTAATACTGGAAACTGAACGTCAGCTTGTGTTACTGGCTCCTAGACAAAGAGTGTTTCTACCTCTCATTTACTTCTCTGTTCCTCCAGAACTCCCAGGTGCTCCCACCAACCTGGTGATTTCCAACATCAGCCCTCGCTCGGCCACGCTTCAGTTCCGCCCAGGGTACGATGGCAAAACCTCCATCTCCAAGTGGATAGTGGAAGGCCAGGTATGTCCCTGACAAAATTATCTTAGTGAAGCTTCTGAGGGGGTAAAAAGAGTCCAACCTAATGAATTCCTGTTGGGATTTCAGGTTTTGTTACGTGGGGTCAAAGCTCCTCTGTAAATGGCCGGGGGTGGCTGTCCAGGCGGTCCTGGGAAGGTTGGGGTGCAGGGGAGTTTGAGAGGCTCAGTTCAGAGATGTCCATGTCAGCCAGGGGGAAAAGGGTCAGATGAATGCTGGAACTTCTGTTCAGAAGAAAAACAGAAAAATGTGATATATAATATATATATACGTGTGTGAGAATGCTTATCCTTTAAATAATTCACGTGGGGTTTTGTTTACTTTCAGAAGAGCACCACATACACCATAAACAGCACACACAGCAGAGCTGTAGTCCATCCATATATTTTAAAAAGGATTTGAAACTTCAGTTTGCATTCTGTGAGGTGTCTTTTCAAAAGTTTGGAATTATTATCTCATAGATTCAAAGTATAGGAAGAATTGCATTGAAAGTAAAGATACCATTACTCACGAGATTGAGTGTATTTTTCTGTCTTGTAATGGAATATACCAAGGTTTTCTATCCAGGCCTCTAGAAATGAATAGGATGAATTCTCTTCTTCATCAGCTTTAAACAATATCCCTCTTTCTGCTGTCATTATGCCTTGGAGGAGTTATATATTCCTCATTTGTTCTCCTGACAGATGAGCTTTGCTTCTTCCTTTCCACCCACAGATCTTTATAAATAATATAATCTGTTTTTAAGACCAAATGTTGGACTTCTTAAATCACCGTCACTACTTAGACATGTTGATACAATCACTTCACTTGGTAATGAGATTGTTGTGAACAAGTTGGTACATTTTGTGCCATTTATATACACATTATGGCATATTACAGAATTAAACACCAAAATCCAATAATATGGTGGCTTAGCACATTCTGAGGAGCATTTTCCTGCTGGAACACTGCATTGATGTTGCTAGGAATTTGTTAATTCAGTGGGTTGCAGAATGCTGCTGAAGTGAAGCAAATTTGAATGTTTTAAAACTGCAGTGATAATTACCATGAAGTTCATCTGCATCCTTGAAGAGCCCTGGGTACAAACAGTGGTTTGAACACTCCTTGGTGTGCAGGGAGGGAAGGGAGGATCTTTCTTGTTCACAAATCCTCACCAACATCTCATGCATTTCTAGAAAAGTCCAGGGGTTCTTGGTTCTGATAGATCCAGGAATTGTTTTCTCCTTTTGGGGAAGGGGCACAGCCAAGTCCTTGTGGGATCTGGGCAGTCCCTTTAACCAGAGCAACCCTGCAAGCTCTTGCACCACACCTCACTGCTCAGCTTCAGCACAACAAGAAATGTTGCTCCTAGTGGACTTCAGGAAAAAGTAAGAATTCTTGCTCACCTGATGAATAAAAATCAGTTCAGGTATGCAGAGAAATCGGCAAGTCCTTAAGGATATAGCAAATCCTGTTTCCAGGATGACAGCTGCGTATAATCCTTTGTTCACAGCCCCTTTCTGCCAGCACTCCTCTCAAACTCTTTCTCTCTGAAAGTGCAATTTCACAGCACTTTCAGCCAATCTAAAGCAGAGCTCTCGTTGTCCTGCTCCCGTTCCCTCTCCCCATCCCACTTACCAAGACTTTTCCTCCTCCTGCCTTCTGGGTTCACTGACACAGGATCAGACCCAGAGCTGCTGCAACTTCGATCCAGCCAAGAACAAATGAGTTTCAGACAGATCAGCTCTGCACAGGCTGTGTGTGATCAGAGCATCATTGCAAGGGGAGGGGGTGTGAACATGGCAATGGGAGCAGAGATAAGGGCAGGAACGCCTCTGTCTCCACTGGGATCCAAGCCCACCTTTCAAACAGACAAAAGCTTTTGCAAAATTGCTGCCAGTGACACCCCATTTCCATTTCTGCCTTTCATGTGGTCTGTTCTCAGCTGGGATTTGTCCGTGCTGGGGTGCAGGCTGCTATTGCAACATCTGTATTTTAGCATGGACAACCATAACTGCTCCTTAGGAATGTGTTGGGTTGAAGGGCAGTGGTTGTACAATACCAAAATGGAGGGAGGGTTTTTGTCCTTCTGGATCTTTCATTCACTGACCCATGTACAGCATTTAATAGCAGTGTTAAGTGTTTCATGCCTTGGCGTTAAATTAAAAGCCCCTTAAGGGGTGGTTTTGCACACTTTGATTTTAAAGCTGATGGTATTGCCAAGGGACAGGATGACATTTAGCTATAAAACACTAATCTGTGAGTTGGGCACTTCATCTGTGTCCCTCCCCTCTGTAAGCTGGGCAACACCTTTGCTTTGGACATCCCTGATATTCTGACTCTTCTCCTCCATCTCTACTGGGACTTTACTTTTCACTCTCAATGTCTGAGTCCTTACAGACAAAATTCAGCTGTTTTGTATTCACAAACACAACCAACCTGCCACCAACGTGTTTTTCTTCTTTGCTCTTTTATTTGGCAGAAAGCTTCCTTGGTGAGGGCAGGTCTAGAAAATGTTCCAAGTGCTCCAGTTTGGCTTAGAGCCATTTTTGAAGTCTGATACTTCATGAACAATTTGGATGAGAAACACAGCTGGGAATTCCAGCTGACGTGAAATTTTGTGCATCTGGCCTTGGTTTCTGCTTTTTGTGCCTGGGTGTAAATTCATGGGAGCCACTGTGGAACTAATTCTCAATTATGTCAATGAACATGAGAGGAGATCAAGTCTTTAGGAATTTAGTGTTGGTAGATACTGAAATATCAAGCGTTAAAAATCCCATTTCTGTGTTTCTAGTGAAGATACATTCTGTACTTTTGAAGGGATTTTTTCAAAATCTCTAGATTGTTTCTTTTCCATCTTTTTTACCTAGGCTCAGGACTGAAGGAAACTGGATTTCCGCACAGAGAACTACAGCAGTATAACAATGCTGTTTAAAAAATACTTCTAACATTTTTTTTCCTATTACATAGAGTATAATCTAAAAGGGAAGAGGCTCAAATGTGATACAAAGGTTCCACTGACACTTGTTCAGAGGGACCAGCAGTCCCCCTGCCTTGTGGCATTGACACTCCCAGGTAACTTGTTCCTCCACAAAGAATTTCAATAAACCCTTCCAGCCATCCTGTCCTCTCAGATGCAGTTAGAGCATATATTGCAGCATTTTTTTGGCAATTTTCAGCCAAGAATGACTCTGAATCCCTGCTGCTGTTCATGTAGTTTCATGTTTGCACTGTCTGTTGCAATCCAGTTTCTTACTTTTCTTATGTTGGATTTTGCCTGGGGTTTTGTCAGGAAAAATGTGCATAAATGGGTCATAGAATGGTTTGGGTTGGAAGGGACCTTAAGGATCACCCAGTTTCAACCCATGCAGACTGTGCCTTGGTGGGTGCTCAGTCCATGCCATCGAGCTGATTACAGAATCTGGGATAACTTCTGCCCAGTCTGGTGTGTTTTTCTGGTGATTGACATTATTTGCAGGCAGCACAAGGCTTGCAGAATGGCAGAAAGCAATTTCTGAAGAGGTGTCACATTTCCTGGAGCCAGGAATGTATGGGCTATTATAGAGAGTTTTTGCTTAAAGCCTTTCTGCTGTTTTTAGAGACTTTTGTATGAATGTCATGGTGAGCAGGAGCAGAGTTTCAAAGTGGTAAAACCTTTAAAGTATTATCTCTGTGTTCCCTTCTAAAGCTGTGAGTTGGGAAAGAAGTTGCAACTTTAACCATGAATTTGTGTGGTTTTGTGGGTGAAGTCAGTGACCCAGACAGGATTCATCCATTGCACCAGGTGATTCTCTGGGCATCGTTTTCACTTCGGGGCTGGTAAATAAAGTGTCTGAAACTCTGACAGTTTTATGCCCTTGACAATCTCTAAATCAAAAATGGCTGAATCGATGTAAGGATTTAGTAAGAAAAAAAATTGTACCCGGGCTGACATCCTGCGAACCGAATTTCTCCCAAAGCGATTTCAAATGTGTGAGTTATGGACCTCTAAAACGAAAACTCTGACACATCTTGAACTATAGTAGGACACAGGGTACCTCTATAATGTACAGAAACATTGTGTTTTCCTTTCCTGAAGTTAGTACTTCGTAACTGAAGTTTTGAAGGCATTGCTGTCTTAAACACATTATTTTTTCATTCCAAATTTTTATTTTTTGGTTGTTTTTTTAAAGTCAGAATTCTGCAACTTTGCTCATGTAGTGCATTCTCTCAGAAAATGTGGAGTAATTTTATAAAATATGTAATGTTTTCCTTTTAAGAAATGGAGAAACTAATTCATGGGAAAGTAAAAGGTTCTGACATCACTCCCAATATTGTTTTATACTGTCTCATTCCCGCAATAATACAGGAATATGCCCTTTTATTGGCTGTATTGCCTTGGGAGCAGCTGAGGGATGGGAATGAATATGTGCTGAGCAGTGATGGCTGATGGTTATCGAGCACTCTGTGAAGTGTCTCGGGGGGCAGAGGTGTTTCTGTTGTGGCAGTCCCGGGGTCCCTGGGGGCCGTGTGGCACAGAGAACTGGGAAGGTGCAGAGTGTGTTCCTCGAGGAGTTTTTATGCTGATGGTAACAGAAAAGCAGTTGGTGCCTCATCTGCCTCCCAAAACAAAGCACCCACGAGCGAGTGTGATCCGTCAGCAAACACCCTCCTGCTCTGAAGTGTGCATACACTGTTACCCAAAAAAACAGCTGCAAGAAAGAAGCCTTTAGCTTCACTTGATGTTCTGCAGAGCAGCTCAGAGTGGGCTCTCTTGCCCCTCAAAGGACTCTTTTATCCCAACCACTGCCCGTGGTTCTTTCTGCCCCGTGGGAATCCCTTTGTACTCTGATTCTTGAAACTGATACGTTTCCTCTGATCTGACATCAGAGTGTTTCAGCAAAAATAATTTCCTTTTCCTTCCAGAGCCTGAAACTTGGAATCTGCTATAGATTTTGGGAAGTTAAAAATATAAAGTCCATCACTGAAGATTTTCCTGTAAGGCTCACTTCTGACAATACATATATATATATATATAAAATAAATGAAACTTCTTTTGAGCAACATGGAACTAGTACAAGCTCCTTAATGGTTCCACCTTTGCAGCCCACCAGAAAATATCTCACTGAGTCAATGTCAGCCCTGCTGGGCCATGTGGTCCTTAATGTGTATTAATGACCTGCCTGCTCTGCACAGCAATTGCAACCTGTGGGCCTTTTTTTTTCCCTTCATTATTTTTTGAGGCAAGAAATATTTTAAAAAGCTCTTACTGCTCTTAGAATACAAAAAAGACAACTTAGTCACCACTGGAGATTATTTGCAGCCTCCAGAGCACTGTGGATTGTTGCTATACAATTACTGCAGCACTTGGAGGTGATGCTCTTAAGTGCAAGATTTGCAAAAATAAGCATTTACTATAGGCTTCCTACAGTATTAATAGAAAACTCATTTAATAAAGAAGTGTTCTCTGTTTCCTTGACTGAAATCAACCCTCTCATCCTTTATTTGTTTGTGTAGGGCTTTTTTTTCTTTTAAATCTCTTTATCAACTCTTTGTTCTCCAGGCTGAGTTTAGGGATGTTCTGTTTCACCGTGCAGAACTGTCTCAACTTGTTTCCCTTCAGCTTCCACATCCATGGGCTTCACTACAATTTATGGAGCTTGGTTAGGACTGGGAATTTTAAGAGGTCCATAATCGTCACTGCCATCTATTTTATTTGTTGTTTAGTGTGTGGCAGTGACCTTGATCCCCAACAAAGGCCCATCCAGACCTAGTCAGCCACGTCCTCCACAGAACCAGCGCTCTGCTGGGAAGATCAGAGAGGCTTCTCTCCACAGTGCAGTGCAGAACTTATTTCTCTGGCCTAATTTTCTTTGTGTCATTTCCTCACGCACAAACATAAATATGCAGCACATCAAGTCCTGGGTGAGCGAAGAACTAAAACATCTATAAATAAATCAGGCTGCTTCTCCTGAAGGGGGAAAAAAAAAAGAAGAGTGAATGAAACCTAATTTTCTATTTGAAGTACTTGGGGTATGCGAGATACTTTGGGCTGTGGTGCCTATCGAGTGTTTGACAGCGTCTGTGGCTGTAACTCGTGCACAGAACTTGCAAGGGATCTGTTTAAAAAAGATTAAAGGAAATAGCTCTTTACACATTTTATTTTTTGACAATACATATCTCAGAATTCTGGAATTCTGTGGCTGTGTTGCCACAGCAGCCTGTGGGAGTAGATAGTGTCAGGAGGTTAAAAAGGGATAAGGTGTCTTTGTGGATAATGAGTCTGAATAGCCACGGAAGGGAAGAGGTGCCCGGTACCCTCTGCTGCTCTTCAGCCCCTGACTGTGGATACCAGGGCGAGGGAATTGGGCTACACCCACCCTTTGTGCCAGGGTTGGAACACCAGAGGAACGTGCTCAGTGCTAGGGAATTATTCCAGGGGCCTTGCCTGAGCTGCCCTGGGTTTCAGCACGTCCAAAGCGAAGCCCAGCCATCCAGCCCTTCTCCTCTCCCGTTCTCCACACTGCTCCCGGGGCTCTCAGGCACAGCCCTGCCCACGGATGCTGCATCTTCCAGGTCAGGCTCTGGCCTTTCTCTCGTTCCCTGTTGGCTTCCTTTTAAGTCCTGATTCATCTTCATTTAATCTCCAGAAAGCTGCATGGAAAGCAATGCTCAATTCTCATCAGTGTTTAGTCCCTTCTAACGCTGCCGTGGCTGAGGGCCCATGTTGGGCAACATGTTGTGATTAATTAATACAAAGGATTAACCATGGAAAAGTCTGGTCTGAGTGCAGAGCAGCAGATGAGGTTAAAACACTTTTTGTTCTTTGACTTTGTTCTTGTTTCTCTGTCTTCATTTCCATGGCATTTTGCCTCCATTGAGACTTACTTTGTATGCATCAGTTCCTGCGAGTTATTATCAAGGCTATTTTTCATTCTCTTATATTACTACTTGATACTTTTGTATTGTGGCAGGAAGATTGAGCAGGGTATTATCACTCTCATGGTATTTTTTCTGGAATGGATCTTATCACAGAATCCAGTGAAGTCCCATCAGGAACAAGGAGTCTTGGCTAACTTGGCTGGGTTTTCTCTTTACAAATAACTAGTCATATAAAAATTAGTATTAACTGGAAAATGTCTTTAACAGCATTTGTGCTTCCACTGCTGTGATGGCACACATTGTAAAAGAGGTTATCGATATTTATTTTTATATATATTTACATGCATAGATCAAATCTACTTCGTATTCCTATTTATGTTTCCCTTGTACAGGTTGGTGTGCTGGGTGATGAAGAAGAATGGGTGACTCTTCATGAGGTGGAGAATGAACCTGATGCTCAGATGCTGGAGGTACCAAACCTCACTCCTTACACTCATTACAGGTAAGAACAGCAGGTAATTAGCTGCAACACAGAAAAAAAATGAGTAAGTAGCAGCATGGAACAGCTTTCCTAATCAGAAACATCTGGCTGGGTTTTATAATCTGAACAAAAGGGAAAAGCTTTGCTGTTTTTATAGGCTATACTTAAAATTACTAATCTGATACTGTTAATTGTAATTTACATACAATCCAGTTGATAGCATTAAGAAGGAAATTCAAGTGCCCAGTGAGATGCTTTTACAAGTAACTGCTATCCTGTGATTTCCCTCCCTGAAGGGAGCACCACTGGAACATCAGCCAGTGACAAATCAATTGTAGCTAAACTGGTGCAAACCTGTAATTACATATTTGCACCAGCTTAAACATTGCTTTATTGATTTAACTTAATTTGGTAACATCAGTTAGATGAAACCTTTGTTTATAGGAATTTACCAAGTTAAGCTTAATAGATATAAGCAATGCCTAAACTGATTGAGGTGACTCTGCATTGTGGGTGCACCCCAGTTAAACGAGATTGATTTTTAAATCAATCCAATCCAAGTGATGCCGTGGTATAGACAAGACTGGAGAATTTGAGGTACTCAACCCTAATGAAAAATACTTTCATGATCCACCTCGCTAATGCAGAGGCTGGTGGAAAGGAGATCCAGTGGCAAGTGTTAAATCAGCTCTCTAGAAACTTGTCCATTTTGTGCTGGCTGAAGGGGCTACTAACTAACCCATGTGCTGTTGTAAGGCAGGAGTAGGTGCAACCAAGGAGAGCTCATGTAATTTACAACTGACTCAGTGCTGGCACGTTAATTTTCCTCCCTTGGTCACAAACCTAGGAACGTATTGAATTTCTCACTAACTCTCCACCCAAGTGTTTTAAACCTCATCTTCCAGAGCTAAACGTTTTACTGAAAGGTCTTTGAAAATTTTTTTTGAACTTGAGCAGAGATTTCTGATGCAGAGGTTTAGGAAAATTATCTTCAGGTTAAGAGGATTTTGCTCTCCTCATAAAGGGGGGTCCTTAAAGCTGAAAAGGCAGGGGTGAGCAGGAAGGTGCAGGTTGTGCCACAGTTCAAGGTTCACTGTCCCTGAAGAATAAGGAAAACTTGCACACCCAGACAGATGCGTGGAGGAACATCTTTGGGATAGCAAATAATGAAGGAGAATATGAGAAATTTGGGGGATTCTTCTTTCCCAGTTGTTAAACTTTCTGGTTTATTTTATTCTTGCATCTCATATCTCTCTTGCATTCATTTAATTCTGGAGTGATCCTGTTTATGCTGAGATCCTTCACACATCCTGTTCCCCTTTGATTTTTTTTTTTTATTTTAAGGCAGCTCCTTGAATTTTGCCTAGTTTTTTCTCTCCTGCACGCACTGATAGGAGCTTTCTTGGTTTTGCTTCAGTGTTGAGCAATTTTGTACAAATTTTTGAAACCTAGAAATCTGTTGCCAAATGCATTTGTTGTCCCCTGATCAGCTTCAGTCATTGCCCTCTGAGGAAATGCACCATGAGAGCTGATTATCAGAGCACATCTTTACAGGCCATTCTTCTTTCCTACATTTTGGGCCAGTGTTTGAGAGTGAAATCAGGACAGTATTTGTTGAATGTGTTTCCTTCAGTGCACTTTGGAGGGAGATCAGAGCAGGTAAATAAACACTGCTGTCTTGACTGGCTCATCCTTTTCCCAGGCTCAGTCATTAGGTCCAAAAATTAAGTGTTTAATATGAGCAGGTCACGTATTTATGTGCAAGTGCTGGGTACTTCCAATTGCTTGTGACGGGTGAGAGTATCTGAAATGTACAGCACATCTTAATTATGTGGTGCTCCTTGTAAAAAAAGATTTCCCTAAATCTTCTGTGACCCAATAAGGATTTCTATTGTAGAAGAGATGGTTTCAAGCAGACAGGGTATTTTTAAAAGATGCATATCCATATTAAATAACTTAATCTTTCTTGTGCAGGAAGGCTGAAAATGCAGCACAGGGATAAATCAGCCTCTTTCAACGAGTAATTGAGGGGAAATGTTATCACCGGTATATTTTTTATATTGACAGGGAATGAGACTATCCGAAGTTTGATATTTTAATACCTTTCTGAATGTATTGTATAAGCATCGCCAGAGAAAATCACTTACTGCCAGCATAAGCTCATCAGGCTTGGTATAATTAACATAAATTTCTCACACAAATACCTAAGTTTCTAATAGACCCTAAGCTAATCTCATTTTCATTTTTTAAATACCTGAGCGGATCTGAAAGCAGTTACCATCAAGCATTCAGCAGCGAGCACAAAGGGGACCTGCGCGTGGCGACCTTCGCGGAACGCTCCGAAAGCCCCTAATTTGTAATCTTCCACCCCTCCTGCCGCCCTGGAGAAGTGAGGGAGCGTTCCCCGGGCCCCGACAGCGGCACTGGCTGCCTCTCTCCCCCCTGCTGCAGGTTCCGGATGCGGCAGGTGAACGTGGTGGGCCCCAGCCCCCTGAGCCAGCCCTCGCGGGTCATCCAGACCCTGCAGGCCCCGCCGGACGTGGCCCCCGGCAGCGTCAGCGTGCGCACGGCCAGCGAGACCAGCCTGTGGCTGCGATGGGTGGTGAGAGCTCGAGGGACGTGGGGATGGAGGGGAGCTGGGGACGGGGACGGGGCTGCTCCCCCACGGCCAGGCCGGCCCTCCCAAAGTGCCTCCTCCCGGCGCTCGGCGCGAAGGAGTAACAGCCAAATTGTTTCCTTTTCCAGAGTAGTCGGAAATCTGAGCCTTGCCTTAAGTGCCTTATTAATCAAATAAATTGCCTACTGCCACTGTTTCTGCCACTTCATCGGGGGAATGGGCCTGTGTGTAAAAGCTTGGCTTTGAGGAGCTCCAGGACCACGGTCTGGGTCAGCGCGCGGGGCAGGAATGGAGCGCTCCAGCCAATTTGCCGCTTTCCAGTCGTTTGCTCCGTACAAAACGGTCCCCAGAAGGTGCACCCCGGCCATGGGCGGCATCCTGTGGTTCTGAGAGCTGTGGTGCAGCAGCAGCGAGGCTGGCACTCCGGTGGGAAGATTGGATTTAGCTGAAAGGGTGTGGAATTATGCGCTAAAATGCAGAGATAAATGATTAATTGTGAAGATGCGGCAATTGCTGACATCGCCGTGCCCCTTTGCCTGTCTCAGTTACCTGCAGAGTTGCCACGTTGGGATTTAGTTGGCAATTAACCGGCTCCAGAATGGTTTTTCTTCACCCCTGTTAGGCAGAATTTTCCACCGGGGTTACTGTGGTGTGAAGTTGATGAAGCACAGGTTTCCTTTCGCCCAAATGTTAGCTTTTCCATGCATAAACTCATTATGGCTGGAAGTCAAAATCAGGCTGGGAACAAGAGGGGTTTTCTCTTGCTGGAAAGGAATAATTCCAGTTTCTCAACAGGACATTGCATTTAATTCTGAGCCTTGCCAGACCAAAACGTGAAGCTTGAAGGTGTCACTTCACTACCCACAGAAGAGCCATTGCAGTTCCTTTGATGGGCCCCACAGAACTCTGTCATGGCTTTTCTGTGAGAATATCCTGCCCACATTGGTACTGTCTGCAGACCTACATATCTTCCATCAAAATTAACTTCAGGTTGATTTATGAGCCTTTAAAATATTAAGATTGTTCTGCCTGAAAGTCTGTTCTCCTTGACTCAAACTGTGCAGGGTTCAGGAGGAGCAACAGCCACAGCTAAAAATGACCTGATAAACGCTTTTCATGCTTAATAACATCAATATTTGAAAGTGTTTAATCTCTTTTATTTCAAGACCTGCAGGTGAATCTATTTTCCCCTGGGAGCTGGGAATTCCTCCCTTCCTACAGAATGAGGGTCACGTTTCTAGCCCTGCATGCCTGCGGGGTAGAGTCTTCTAAGCTGTGAAATGTTAATGTGTATCCAGCTTTCCCAGTGAATCAGAACCGAATCTCAGCCATCCGTGGCATCGTGTAGTTAGTTTTACAGCAGAAAAACTCCAAACTTCATGAAGTAGGCTAATTATTTCATATTTTAATCTCTGAAATTGCTTGGGGAGTTAGAATACTAGAATAAATCTCTGCTGATAAATGAGTAGGCAGAGAGTCACTAAAAAAAAGTAAAAAATGTACGATAAATGAATTTGTCACATGCTCCAGCAATTTATCATTCATTTCCATAATTAATCACAAAGCTCTGAAATATATTGTATTCATATCATCTCTGTTGATACACCCACAGCAAATGGTCCGGTTTTTGTGAGCAAACCTACTTGGCTCAAAATTAAGGTAAAAACCCAAAGAAAATTCCAAGCAGCACAGAGGTCGTGACGCACAAAGCAGAAAACCAACCTCTTGATCTTTTTTTGCCTTCCCGTGGCCTTACCTGAGTTGGGCAGCGGAGGAAGGCGGCGTGGAGAGCCCTGGCGGCGCGTTCTGACGGGAATGTTGTGTTTCCGTGTTGTGTTTCCGTGCCGCGCAGCCGCTGCCCGACACGCAGTACAACGGGAACCCCGAGGCGGTGGGCTACAGGATCCGCGTGCGGCGCCCGGAGCCGCCGGGCCCGGCGCTGCTGAAGGTGCTCGGGGACCGCCTGGCGCGGGAGTGCACGGTGGAGGAGCTGCAGGAGTGGACGGAGTACGAGCTGCAGATCCAGGCCTTCAACGCCATCGGGGCAGGGCCCTGGAGCGAGGCCGTCCGAGGGCGGACGCGGGAGTCAGGTGAGTCCGGGCCCCACGGCTGCTGGCACGGAAAACCCAAGAAATTCACCGATTTCTGCCCTTTTGTTCGGGTTTTAATTTTTTGGGTTGGCGTTTGGATGCTGGGTGGGGTTTTTTTTTGCTTGCTGAGCCATTAAATCTGAAATGAAATTTTAAAAAGCAATCTTGAGATGCACTGAAGGTAAAAAGACATACGGACATTTGAAGGGTTATTTCTTTGTTTATTCCTACCCTGCTTTCATGCAGAAATGTGCAGGTTTTTTATTTAAAGGAAACAAAACAACCTCTCCCCGTTTCTGCCCCAGTGTGGACAGCTCAGGGAGAAGCTTGTATAGAGACTTTTCTGGCTGAGGTGCTCTCCCACGCCTCCTCTTCCTCCCCAGTACCCTATAGCCCCGAGTCCTCCCCTTTTCCCTGTCTGCTTCTAGGCTGAGGCACATTTTCTCACAGCTGTGGTTACCTGAAATTTCATTTCAAGCACCAAATAACTCTAAAAGGGCACAAGTCACGTTAGAGAGCTGATTACACAGAGAGAAATAAAATAATTACCTGAGCTTCTGATGGCACGTTTTCAAACCTGCCTTCCAAAATTGTGTGTACAAGGCTGTGTAGACATAACCTGCGTATAGACCTAGAGCAGCAGGGCTGTATTGTTCAGCTGAATTGTCCAGGCAAGCAGAGACTTCAAATATCAGAAGAAAACTGTCACTCTCAGGCAACAGTAAATTACTGTTAGCTCAGGAGAACAGTGAAGGCACGTGTTGAAAAGCTGCTCTCTAGCTGTTGACTTCCCCAAAACTTATTTCCAGACCTACCCTACAAGCACCTGGGAAATGAAAAGTTATGTTGCAAGTTAGTAACAAAGTGGGTGACATGTGTGGTTTAAAAGTTTAACGATAAATCTCTTTGTGACACTTACTTATGCAAGGTTTAATGCTGGTATTTTTTGCTGTTATTTTTTTTCTGAGTTTTCTTCATTAAAGAGGTTGTGTGATTTAATCCTGTGCATGCCTTACGTGTGCTTCCCTGTGCCCTGTGTACCACGCAGAGTTCCTTGGTGGGAAGCGAGACCAGGCACGGCAGGGTTTGGTCTGCTGCTTCAGATAACTCTGCTTTGAACCAGCCAGGGAGAAGGCTAAACAAAGTCATCCCCCTCCATTAAAGCGTTGCTCTTTGGGAAGGAGTAATTGCAAAGCGATTGCCAGAGGTATTTTGAAGAAGGCTTGTGCTGGAGTTAGAGATAGCACAGCCCAGACAAAGCAGTTCTCTATCGTAATAAAAAGATATCGCATCCTCCACTTTCGCCTCTCCGCTGCTCTTCAAACACTTCTTTTGAAATGTAGTAAATACTAAGATTAAGTCATTTCATAAAACCTTAGGATTACAGTGCTCTTGCTCAGCATCGAAAGATCAGAGGTTACGCGTGGAGCTGGCATTTTCTCTGGCAGTATTAAGAGAAGGTTGACTTGAAACTGATTGTGGGAGGCACACAGAACCCGGGATCAAAATAACACAAAGCTGTGATCTAGGCCGTAAGGACTCATTTGGTTTTTTCCATGTGTTTTCTTTGATACTGACATCTGATTTCTTGCATTGAGCAAGTCAGGGCTCAGACTTCTGGCTGTATTTTCTTAGATTTGGAATATACAAGATGTGCTGGCTTAGCAGCAAACTGGCTGTATGAAAGCACTTCAGGGAATCTGGAATTAACCTGCGTGCACTGTCAAATGGGGTTAAAATGCAAATAAAAGATATTTAAAGCCAGAGAGAAAGGTCAAAGCACTTTTAGGTCTGTCTTCAGAACTATAACAAAAATTCTGTTTATCGCTTATGTTTTCAAAGCACTTCAAAAGCAGGTGTCCTAAATACTTCTTTTTCTGTTTTTTAGGTACAGAGTCTCAGGGAAGTTGGTTTTGCTGGTGCTGGGGGTTGTAAACATCTCTCACAGCTGGCCAGTGGTGCCTTGGCCAGGATCATGTGGTGCTTCATTGGCACAACTCCTGGTTCCATGTTTTACACCATCCAAGGGAATAAGGAGTAGAGCCCAGGCACTAAACCAGGTTGTGGTATCTGATGGCAATGCAGCTACTGCAGCCCAAAATCTTTATTGAAAATAAAGCTCTGTTTGAGCATTTGTTTGTTTTAGGTTGTGCAATCACAGCACTGATAGCTGAGCACAAATGCCAACAACAATAGTGGGGCATGTCATTACAAGTACTCACTGGTTTCTGAAGCTCTTGAATATAAAACAAATTGAAACCAAAGAAACTACGAGAGAATAAATAATGCAGTAGGTTTTGGTAACACAGGCTTGAAAAACAGTTGGGAAATCCTAAAATGAAAATCTGGGATAGGGTTGCAAGCAGCTGAAGGTGGAGGGAGATGAATTAGGATTTTTAAACAGGACAGGTTCTATCAATCCAAAATGTTTTTGTAATGTTAGAAATTAAATAGCTCATTAAATTTTACAGTGTAAAATAACTGCAGAGTAACAAGCTCAGTTTCCACTCAATAAATTGACAATGACAGTAGGTCCAATATAAAGCAAGAAAATGCAGAGACATCTGATGTATTAGAACAACCTTGGCAGGGCAGCTCCCTCTTAGATACAGACCCTCTTGCTTTCAAAAAAATTCATCTCAGATTCACCTAACCCAGTGCCTTAATGGATTTTGTGCTCTTAATATTCAGCTACATGAATGTGTACACTTGTCTTACAGGATGAGCTACTGTAGGAGCATGGTCACACATCTGTGGCAAGGATCAATCTCCCGATGCTTGGGAGGCTGACCTTCACAGAGCAGTTACTGGGCTGTGATGAAGCATCTCTCGATAATTCAAATGTAGTCCAGTGTCACTGGGGGAATTTGTCAGTTTGTACAAGCTGAGAATTTGGCCTGCAGTAGCTAATTTTACAGGCAAAGTGGATGTGTGCTGCAGCTACGCTACTTTTGCCGTGAACCTTGCTGGAAATTTGCACTTCTTAGCTGATGTCAGATGTACAACATGCCACTTTAATTTTTGCTTTCAAAAAGAGTGAAGGATGTGCAGCTAAAATGAGCTGCAAAAATGCAAAGAACCACTGCATCCCACTCTCTAGCTTTCCTAGAAAGCCAGAATACAGACTAGCTTATTAAAAGCTCCTTTTGGCCCAGTTAGAGACATAAAACGACATAATTTGCTGTATATCAGATGTGGCTCTGTCAGATGTAGAAAGAGGATGCGTGATTTTAGATGCCAACGTGGATAACCTTAAAAACTTGAGCTGTTATTGAAGTTCCAGTGCAAAGTGCCAGTAACTCTGTGATTCCCTACGTTTGATCTTCTGAAGTGCTCCGTGCTGGCAGTTTGCTGGATTAGCTCATCGTTTAGTTTCCGTGTTTCCGGTGCGTTTTGTTCAAGCTCTGGGATTTTTTTGGACACTGTTGCTTGGCTTCTGTGCTGTTCTTGCAGGTTACTAATGAGAACTCAGCTTTTTGGGGCTTATAACAAAGTCTTCAGTGCAACTGTTTAAGGAAACCAGCATTAGAGAAGGGAGCTTGCAGAGGAAAGAGGGATTATGTGCCTCACTCACTAATTAGTCTTAGCAAACTATAATTTCTTTGAATCACAGCTTCCTGAGAGAGGAGATGGGTCAGAGAAATGAAGGTTACCTTTCAATTCATTCTTAAAGGGTCGATCAAAGTCTGTTACTTGATAAAAGACTGGCAACAATAAGATCCATAAAATCACTTGCAGGTCCTGAATTCATATTAGAATAAAATTCTCAACACTGAGGTGAGAACCGAAGATTTAAAGCTCACTCAACGAACACAAGGATTTTTGCCATTCAGGCATTTGACTTAGATTCCTTTCCAGTGAGAGGGAGCATTCAGCTTGTCTGTCACTGGGAATTGAGAGGGGTCTGAGCTAATGAACCTTCAGACAGAGCATCCTCTCCTTTGTCAGCTGTCCAGTGCCACACCAGCAGTATGACCATCCACACCTCAAAGCCAGGGTGCCCTCGGGGCCAGCCTGGGCACAGCCTTCACCTTCCGTGAATTTGGGAGAGCTCATGGCTGCTGATCAAAGAGGAAAAGAAATACTTGTAAAATAAAGGAACTTCTTCTCTCTTGAAAGGCCTCAAACCAGATAAAATTGAAATAAATGTGACTGGAAAGGGCTTCTTTCCTCTACACATCCTGGTTTCTTGCGACCCACCTCCACCCTTTCTCTCTCCAGGAGTGATTCATGTGGGAGTAGCTCTTTGTGAAGATCTACAGATAAAGTGATGGCAGCTATCCAAAGACATTCATGGCTCCTGGCAATCTATTTTCCTTTAACATAATTATATCCTTGTGGGGGATAAATCTGGGAGAAGATTTTTTTAAAAAAGAAAGAAAAGAAAAGACACTTCAGTGTTGGAGGGGGAAAAAATTGGATTTTAGTCTGCTGCAGACACCATCGTGTGATGGTGCCCTGTTTCTCATGCCCCAATACTTGGTATCAGGGAAATTGTCTCAGAAATTACTATCTCTGCTGTTAACCTTGAGTGCACAGGGGTGGGAGTGCCACCTTTTTGGGGTGGGTTTTTCAATTTTTATTAATTCTGGTGTCATACTCATTATCTCATTCATGTTGCTAGGAGTTTCAGGAGCTCGCCTCCAAAACAGCAGATCTGTTTTTTCACCCGGACAGCCAGGAAAGCATTCCTTTGGCAGGGATTTGGGCTGCTTTTTGTGGTACATTCAGGCCCTAATCAAGCCTTACTGTCCCTAAGTGCTTGTGTAACATAACTTGGTGAATGTTCTCTTGAGGTCTGACAGGTGTTTCAGGCTTTAGAAAAGATTGTACCCTTCAGATGTGGGAAATGCCACGGGGAAAAAATGCAAAAGGGCAGCATAAAATGTGAACTCTTAAAAATAGCCTCACATCCTGCTTGCATAACGTGGCATGCTATTAAGCTCGCCTACAAAAGGCTGCAGTTGTGTGGTTCTGCAGCACTTCGAGTTTTAATGGCACGGGAAAATGCAAGTTTGCTCTCCTCTGGAGTCAGAGAAAATTACAGTGTTCCTGTGCCATCAGTTCTAATGATGTTTCCAGTTTCATAAGAGCCAATTTTGCAACCTAAATGAAACAGGCATCTCTCATTGACACCGTATCAATCCCTGAAAACACACCTCGTGTTAATGCATCCATCTCTAATTGATGTATGGCAAATGTTGAGCGCTATCACATCATCAAAAGGCTGCAGAGGTTAAAGAACTTCTTACTGAAGTGGGAGTGCCATCCAGGGGGGAAATTATTGCTAGCTCTAGACAAGATGCTATAATTTCCTTTCAGATAATATAGGAAGCCACGGGGGCATAAAACTTCTTGTTAGAACAGATCGTGCTGTAAGATAAACTCACATTCAGAAAGATTTCCGGCTTTTGGCATCGGGAGTAAAAGGTATGGGAAAGAAATACTGGGAGATAGGCTTCTGGAGAAGTCCAGGAATTTAAACTTGGTTCTAATTACTGCAAATATATAGAACTTGAAATTTATTCATAGCTGTCAATATTTACTGTCTGTCTGTAGACACTGATAAGTATTAAATGCTTAGCTCTTTACAAACATTGTCATTTCTGAGATGAACTGGCAAGAAACTGCGAGACAGGCTGAAATATAAAGATGATGTAGAATGAATACAAGAGGAGAAAGGATTTTCTAAAATATATTCCAGTCCTTTAGGGTTTAAATACTCTTCTGTGGGATCCTGGAAGAATCCTGGGCAGGTAGGGAGATGGAGAAAGATGATCTGATATGTCTGACCTATTTCTGCTCTTTGGTAATGCTGTGTGGTTCCAGTTCCCTCTGCTCCTCCTGAGAATGTCTCTGCTGAAGCCGTGAGCTCAACACAGATCCTGCTGACCTGGGCAGCAGTTCCTGAGTCTGAGCAGAATGGTCTCATCCTGGGCTACAAGGTATGCAGCTGGAGTTTCATACTCATTTGATTTTTAGTGCATTACCAGGATATGATTTTGTTTTGTTATCTATGATTCACCTGCTGGATATTATTATTATTCCTAAGTCAGCTGGAGAAGATACAGGAAGTGTGCTGGCTTTGAAAGGGGTGATTGGTGAATATAATCTCATTTTATATTGGGTGACAAGGAGGAATCTCCCTTTTCTCAGTCCTCATACAACAATCTCTTTCCTTCTGTCTCATCTACATTTATCCTGCAGATCCTTTACAAAGCAAAGGATTTGGACTCTGAACCCAAGAGCCAGACAGTGAGGGGGAACCACACGCAGTCAGTGCTGCTCTCTGGCCTGAGGAAATTCGTGCTCTACGAGCTCCAGGTGCTGGCGTTCACCCGCATTGGGGATGGGGTCCCCAGCTCCCCAGCAGTGACAGAGAGAACCAAGGATGATGGTGAGTTTAAAGGTCATCAAAATAACCATCTCATTTCATCCAACCTTTTAATGCTGCTTTCTTTCAGTTGTGCGAGTGTAGGCAACAAATATTTGGATTTTGGGAGGATTTTTTTTTGCAACTTTGAACCCAAAGGACATTGGCTGTCCCTGGTAAAACTCAGCAGTATCCCATTGGTCATGGGATGAGGATCTGGCACAAGCACAGAAAACCAATGTCCCCTATTTCCTCCTTCCCTGCAGCTAATGAAGAGGAAAAAAAACTTATATTATTGAACTATGAAGCTTGGTGGAGATAATTTCTATTGAAGACAATTTTAGAGCCCAATTATAAATTCCTATTGAAGTTCAATCATGCTAAAAAAAAAAAAAAAGGCTGCAATTGAAAGCAAAAAAAAAATCTGGGTCTGGTTTGACTGAAGGAAAAAGATGGAATTTTCAACTTCAGTAATCCCCCTTTTTTTTTTTTTTTTTTTAACCCCAAAAGAATAAGACATTGACCTTGAAGATGATCCTACCAGCTTCCTTTTGCAGCTGCCTCCAGCACTTCCCAGGGGGTTCCCAGTGTAGGTGGATGTGCTGAAGGAACCCAATCAAGCACTCCCTGAGCACGCTGGTGTGCTGGAAGCATTCCTGCTGGTGGAATTCTACAGAAATTTGGTTCAATTCTTGGAATATTTTTTGGCTTTGCAGATGCTAAAACTGCTTTTACTTTCATTACCTTTTCAGGAATAAATAGGTTGAGATCAGTGTGAGAGGCTTCTGTTTAAGTCTCTCTCTTTCTCATCAAAATCTTTTCAAAATAATAATGAAGTAAACATTGGTTTACACAAGCAAATTCATTAAGGTAATTTGGCTTGCCTGAAAACACATTCAGACTTCTGGCTTAACAAAACATTTTCCATGCAGTGCAGGGAAGGAAGGAGTGGGAGCAGGTGGGGTCAGGAACAGGGACAACAACTCCCTGACAGTTTTTTAGCCTTTTTCTCAGCATACTCCCTGTGTGGGGACCTGGCTTTTCTTTGAAAGGAAAAATAAGAAAAATTACTGTTAGCAGAACTCTGCAGGGAGAGAAAAAGCACTCAGTGAAATGTACATATCAGACTGTGATGAGAAATACTTAAAACTGTTTGTTTTGGATAACCCCATTATAGCAGTTCCCTCCTTAAGTGCATGTTGGCAAATGAAACAAATTGTTCTTCCATCTCCATACCCCTGACATAAATATGTTGTGTCTCCTCTGGGCTCAACTTAATTAAAAGTATCACCAGGAGTAATGCAGGTGGAATTTGTGCTGAAGGGGGAAATTCATGGATGGTAATGTATGAATTAGCATCTCCTCACCTCGTGAACCTGGGCTGGTCAGTGCCGCCTGTGTTAATGTGCCTCTCACCTGCCTCGGGTTCTCCTGCTCACACCCCAGTGTTTAAGATGCAAATGTAAAGTCAGCAAGCAGTTCAAAGCTGGTGCTGATGACACAGAGAGGGGATATTATTGTATTCTAACAGGTATGAAGTGGATTAAGCTATACAACTCTCTGTTAAGGCAGCTTGGTGTCTTGCTTTACAGTGTGTTCTCAGTTACACCCGTGGTGATGCTGCAGTGAGAAAAATCCTGTGGAGCTCAGAGCTCCTGCTGCAGCCAAAAACCACTGTAGGGTGCTCTGGTCTGTGCTGTGTTTGGTGTCTGAGGGTGTTGGAGGCCTTCATCCATGGCCAGACTCCTCAGAGTAAATGTACATTACGCACACGCACGGGTGCTTCCAACCACTGTGGGAGAGATACGTCTTGGGCTGTGATTCTGTACATGGTGAGCAGAACCCGTGTGATGCCTGTGCCGTGCAGTCCTTGCTGCCATGGTCTCTGTGTTCCCTTGCAGCCCCCGGGCCCCCCGTCAGGCTGGTGTTCCCCGAGGTGAGGCTGACGTCCGTGCGGATCGTTTGGCAGCCGCCGGAGGAGCCCAATGGAATTATTCTGGGTAAGGTGGGGCAGCGAACCCCGGGCTGGGAGTGGAGGGATGGAGACCAGAGCAAGCTACAGCTGTTGGGTTTTCCTGTGCCTTGCACATAAGCAAATCTCTGGCTGAAGAAAAGCAAATGTGCTGCTGTCAGCTGAGGGGCTGTGGTGAGGGGACGAGTCTGCGTGGCTCTGTGGTGTGGGTTTTCCTGAGCCAGAATTAGGTGTCCTTCAAGGCACTGTGTCTGAATGTCATCTCTCTTCCCATCTGCGTTTGGGTTGGTAGCCTGTTTGACTGACTGTTGGGAAAACTGCCTGGAGACATGGATTTTTCCCACCTTTGCCAGACATGCCCAATGTTTCAGTTTCGTGTGTGCTTCCGTTTTATTGCTTCCTTTGGATAATATGTCTGACAAGTCACAAAGAGTTAAATCCTATTTGGCCTTTCATCAGGTCAGAGAGAGGCAGCAGGACACAACAGGAATTTGTAGAAAACCTTCTCAGCTTCCTGCTCTCATAACTCTTGGGTTGCCTTTGCAATATGTGCACCAGCCACTATTGTACTTAAAATGTGAAGACTTTTACAACATAAGAATCCATTCCTGCCTCTAAAATTAACGTGGCTTGTAGTTACCAAGCAATTTTGTGTTGTCTGCTGATGCTGAACACATTTTACAGTAGTTCTGGCTGGTGAGTAAAGATTTGTGTCTCAATTCTGAGAACAGAAGCAAATGCTTTTGTTTTTGTCCAATACTCAATTCTGCCAGGCCTTTCTGCTTCTAATTTCACTACCATCGTTCAGGCTCATGTGTAGCCTTTTAGTAACATTTCCTAAAGCCTTCCTTGCTGGAGGGTGCTTGCTTTAAATGCTCCTACAGAGGTGGTGTTGCTTTAAATACAGACCTAGTCCTGCACTGCACTTAAATCTTGAGTCAAGAACTCCAAGGGTTTGCTCAGGTGTGTAGTTTACCAAAGTGATCCTGGCACCTGAAGACACAGGGAAATCGTCAAGCAGCATCCGAAGGCAGACGCTGCAGGATTCTCTGAGCACAAGGAGGAGTCTGTGTGAAATTGGCAGCGGTGAGCTGCCAGAGATGGATCCACGCAGGGTTTCTCTGCAGCTCGAGGAAGCTCGGCTCCCAGGTTGTCTTGTGGGTTTGATTTGTTGCTTTTTTTAAGGAACTGTATGTCCTAGAACTTGCTCTCAGCAGAGATTGAGATTTGAGTCACAGGATGTGGTTAAGGAGAGAAAAAAAATCATTTGACAGGAATGATGAGAAAGCACAAAAGACATTTTGCTCCCCCAACTGTGTTCCAACCTCTCACGTTGCTGCACTTTGTCGGCCTCATTTGCTGGAGTTGCTGCGAGCTCAGTGGAGTAGGAGCTCCTTTTATTTTGTCTTCGCAGAGTGCTTTGTGCAGTGCATCCCCTCCTCAGCTGGTTCTTGCTCATTGCCATTACACTGATGATAAAATCATACAAACACAGGGTTGGAAGGAAAGGGAAAGGGTGAATCTTTGGCATGTTTAGCATGTAGATTGTTGTTTCCAGTGTCTTTCACAGCCCATGCCCATTAAGACATCCCAGGATACTTTGTACAGTCCTTGACTGCACTGATGGTGTAACTAAGTTGGTTCGTGGCCCACTGTTCATTCCTGCTCTTTCCCACAGCACACTTCCAGGTCAGCCAGTCCTCCTTTTACAAGTACATTAAGCTTTTTCTCTTTAAGAGTGATAATTCGCAGATGCCTTTATTGAATTTCATCTCACTGATTCCAGACCATCTCTCTTCATTACCCAGATCTCTTTAAATGACACTCGTGTCCTCTAAAGTATGCACAGCTTGGTTTCATTTTAGGAGTTTGCAAGCAGATTGGCAATTCCATCAGCCAGGTCATTAATGAAAGTATTAAACAGGACCAGACTCATTCATGAGGTCTCATGAGAGCTTACTATGTCCTCCCAGGTTGTTAGCAAATCATTGATAACAGCATTTTGACTTTATTTTTTTTAAGCGTTCATCTCAAAATGAGTGATATTTTTCTTAGATTCTATTATTCTCTTTGCTTTTGGTGGGACTGTGTGCAACCATATTAAAGCCTTACTCAAAGTCAATGTGGATCATATCTACTCTTCCCACCTGGCCAATTACACTGTCAAAATGGAAAACAGATTATTTGGTATTTATTATTTGCTCCAATCAAACAGATATTGGCTGCTCCTTGGCACGTTATTATCCTCATGGATGCTTGTATATTGACTCATATTTTTTTCCAGGATCTTTCTGGGTATTGAACTTTAGTTTGATTTGTCCATAATTCCTTTAGCCAGTCTTGCCTCCTTTTAAAAGATAGTGTACTCTGTTTGCCCTTTTGTAATGTTCTGGGATGTCACCTGTCGTCCACAAGTCCTAGAAGAGAATGGCTAATTATTCAGAGATGGCTCCATCTCCGCAGGGCAAATTTCATCAGGCCTTTCTGATTTGATTACATCCAGCTTAACTAAATATTCGTTAACCTGTTCTCTATTCCAGCCTACATCCCTACTTACATTGTTGTCACTTTTAATTTGTGTGGAGGATCTTGTCAGCACCAACTTCTCGTTGTGTGTGAAAACCAAGCAATGGAGGCATCAGCCTTCCTTCCCTTTCTGCCTCACCTCTCTTGTGCTCATTTTTTCTTCCTGCTGGTTGACCTGTCCTCCTCCTCTCTCTCAGCTTTGTAATGTATTTATGAAATCTTTCTTATTGCCTTTGCTGCCCTTCAGGTGATAACTCACTTTGCTCTTTGGCCGTTCTGATTTTGTCCCTACGTACCTGTGCTGTCTATTTATACAGCCCCTTAGAGCTGTGTCCTGTTTCAACTTTTTGTCCTATTCACTTTTGATTTTCAGGTCATTAGTGAGCTCTGAATGCAAACATATTGGCCTCTTAACATCTTTTGTCTGCGTTGGGATAGCTGTACCATTTTTTTTTTCTCTTAAAATGGTCAGCTAACCTGGATTCCTTTTTCCCTTAGAATTCCTTCCCAGGGGGATGTTACCTGCCAGTCCCCCCCATCCACGTTTTTGAAGTCCATTGTCTTTATTTAACAGTCTCACTCTTTTATTTTTTCAGTGGTAGAAATACTGAGGTTCCTGGAGGAAGTAGTTGGCTGCCAAAGAGAGAAAAAGGGAAAATTGCTCATGCTGGGTTCTTCTGTGATCTTTCCTGAGAAGTGAGCTGTGCTTCAAAAATAGATAAAAAAAACAATGTGTAGCGTTCTAAGGAGAGGTTGCAAATTTGGGGAGGTTTGGGGTTTTTTTTCTCCTGTACTCTTTTTACATCTCATTACTGTAATGAACCTCCAAAACAGCACTGTAACCCCCTGGTCAAGTGCACCAAAGTGGAGTCATTGGGAAAAATAAGTGAACATAATTTTGTGTGCTGCCCTTCAATTCACTCATGGGGCTCGAAAGAAAAACCACTTGCTTTGCAAGAGTGACTTATATTCAGAGCCTTTGAACTAATGTTCCTGCTCTGCCTGCCTTGTCCTCTGAGTATACACGCACCTTTGCAGCTAACATTTTTGTAATCTATATAAAAACATGTTCTAGCATTTCAGAGAGAGATTAGCAGGATGAAATACTGGCAGGCACCAAGAGGGAAAACCACTTGTTTGTTTGTTTAAATATTTTACCGTGCAAGACTGCTAGATATTTCCCTTTTTCCTTCTGGGAGTGTTATGCCAACCATCTGAGGCTTCACTCTGTCTTCCTCTCTGCACTCAGTTCAGCCAGCACCCACATAGTTCCTTCAAATACTATTAAAGATAAATGAGGCATTAATGTGCATATGTGCACTTCAAGCTATGAGCTCCCCCTGAAAACGAGAGCTTAACCCACATCCTCCCAGGCCCTGGTTAGTATTCCTCACAGTATCCTCCTATTTAGCATTTACCTGGAGCTTATTGCAAAAAAATGTGTAAGAACTCCACCGAGAATTAGAACCAAAATTGGATGTAATCCATGTTTGCAAATTCCTGTTTTGATCCCGGGCTGCATTTGCACACCCGCTGGCCCTAAAACAGATAAGCAGGAAAATCAACAAACCGGATTGCTGCTCCGCCGCGCCGAGCGTAACCTCGCCGTATCGCGCGGCTCTCCCCGAGTTCCGCGACAAATTAATAACTGTTTGTATCTCTGCTGCACCGTGGCCTGCACCAACGGGTGCTGTCACTTCTTGAAGGGCTTCGTATGGTGATGAGCTCGAGAGCTTTTTGATATTCACAGGGTGTTGTCACCCTCCTCCTGCCTGTTTGCTGTGGGGAATCCGGCGGTTGTGTTGCGGTGACCTGACGTTGAACAGGCAGCTCGGGCTGCTGCCACTTAACTGAGGTTGGAAAGTGCGCAGCTCACGGAACTGCTTGCACTTGTGCAAAAAATGCTCAAAAAGATGCTAAGGTGAAAGGTAAGCCTAGTTTTGATGAATAAATAAACTCATGAAGACTTGATCTTTCAGAGGGTTTTTTATGCTGTTTTGGCCCGGTCAGTGGCAGCACCCCCGATAGCAGGAGAGATTTGGGATCTAAAGTTATATGGGGAAAAAATTAAGAAAATAATATGAATTCTTAATGACCATCCAGATGCTTCATATTCTGTAAGATATTTCTTTCCCAAAAAAGTTTGCTCAGATCACCTTTTAAAGGTTATATTTTCATTCATAACCTTTGATTTTTTCAATCTTTTTTTTTTGCCTAAGATATCTGCAACATCTTATTGTCATAATCTAGTAAGGAAAGGAAGCTGCTCATTCCTCCACTGCAACAATTGCCTGTTATAGCCCTGGAGCATACATTAATTTCTCTTTGAACACTTTCCATTTACCTCTATTGATTTGCCTCGTTTGATTTCACTTAACATTTCCTTTCTTCTCCTATCCCTTGTTGCTGAAATTCATCAACTTAATAATTTTATCTTTTTGATCTTGCATTAGCCCTAGTTATTATCCAAGCTGTAGTTTAAGTACTGAGTCTTCTGTGCCACTCAGAAAAAGTAAAAGTCATGCTTTTTATGCCAGTCTGTATCCCCATTGTCCCAAACTGTGTAACAGGAGATGTAGGGGATCAGAATGAAGTTCTGGCTGTCTCTCAGGTGGGTTGTAGGTAGCAATAAGAGCAAGCTGAGTTCAGGTGTAAAGGTTGAATATTTGCCTTGGAATCAGACCCATGGAAGTGTTGAGTTTCTTAGGAAATCTGTTAAGGTGATGGCTCTGGTTGTGTAAACTCGGGAAAAGAGATATTCTCCCAGACTTTCAGCCAACACAGCAGATGTAGGAGAGGACAGTGAGAGCTGGTGCTGTTTTTCACAGGGATGCATGGAGACAGGCTGTGACAAGTGATTTCTTCTTTCTCATGGCTAAATTAGTTTTTTCACTAGCCACAGACCCACTCTTGTGTAAGATATTGTAATGGCCTAGATATGTATGTGTTCCTTTGCCTAATCTGGGCATATTTGTAATTGCTTTCCAGCATGAGAGCCACCATTTAGCAGTAAATAGTTATCTTTCTATTCCCCCCTTACATTTTAACTACACTTCATATTTTACAAAGGTTTAGAAAAGAGAGGAAATTACTCGACAAGGATGTGTCCCAGATATCATAGTTATCTTTTAATAACTAGATAAATCAACTTTTCTATTCTTTTAATATTCTCTGTTTCCCTCCAGGTCTTATTCTTTATGTGTTATGTCCCTTTATCAAGCTTCTTTAGCCATCTTAGTTGCTTTTTCCTTCATCTTTCCTGCTTCTGTAAAAATTTCCCCAGTGCTTTTCTTTGACTATTTTTCCGCCTTGTTAAGATCCTGCACTGGGGTTTTCACTCCCACATTCTTCACATCAGTATAAACAAAAAAGATCATATACATCAGTTCCTTCCTCCCATTGCTCTCTGCCTTTTTGTGGACTTTCAAAAAAGATCAAAATATTGCAGCATTAAAGGCACAGAAATACTTTGTTGAAATATATTGGACCAATAATGGAAGAACTAGTCCCATGGATAAAAGGAGATAATTTGCAGGTGAAAAAATGAAATGTTGGAAGTGTAAGACCCCAAGACTTTGCTGGGATCTAAGCACACTCGGGAGCACTGAAAAATCAGGACAATTTTTAATTGGTTAGAATAGAATAGAACAGAACAGAACAGACCATTCCAGTTGGAAGGGACCTACAACAATCATTAAGTCCAGCTGCCCGACCAGTTCAGTGCTGACCAAGTTACATTATTAAGGGCTTCATCCAAATGGCTCTTAAACACAGACAGGCTTGGGGCATTGCCCACTTCTCCAGGAAGGCAGTTCCAGGGTTTAACCACCCTCTCTGTAAATAAATTCTTCCTCATGTCCAGTCTGAACCTTGGCTGAAGCAGCTTTGAACCGTTCCCACGTGTCCTATCACTCAGTCCCAGGGAGATGATAGAACCAGGATAGTTTGGGATAGCAGCAATCTTTAAAAGCAGGGACATTCTCAACTAAAAAAGGTTGTTCAGAGCCCTGTCCAACCTGACCTTGAATATTTCCAAGGATGGGGCAGCCACCACCTCTCTGTGCCAGTGTTTTACCCCCCTGGTAGATCAGCACCTCCCTCTCCACACCCCCTCCTCGGGGAGCTGCAGAGAACAGTGAGGCCACCCCTCAGCCTCCAGACTAGACAAGCCCAAAGTCCCCAGGCACTCCTCACAGGACACTATTCCCAGCCTTTGAAGAAGTCTAAATCTATCCACCCAGCTGTGGAAATGTTGGTGTAGGAATAAACCAGCCACAGCCTGCGGGAGCTGGGGCTGAAGCCACAGGTCACTCCTCGAGCTGCAGCCACGGCTGTTGCTCCATGTCCCTGAGCAGCTGCCGGAGAAGAAAGGACAGGGAAACCCTGGTGCATCATCAGTGGCACTGTGAGAGTCAGCACAACAAAATTAATACCATCTGTATCCCAATTAAATTCCACTGTTTGTGACAAAGTGCACCACACGCGAGTGGCATCGATTCCAGGGACTGCAGGAACTCCAGGCCCGTTCTGTGAGTGGCAATGTGGCAATTGTTGCATATTCACAGTGGTAAATAAATGTCATTAGGTTTTCTCTAATAGCCATAGGTAAGATCAGCCCCTCAGATTTCATGCACTGACCTTCCTGAATGAACCATGCAAGGTTTGGCTCCCCTTGGTCTTGTTACAGCCAAGATGTGGTGGGAGCTCAGACTCTAGCTGGGATATTAATGCCATGAGGAAGAGATGGCTCGGGTGCTGCAGACCCCTTTTGTCATTTGGAGGGTGAGCAGAGGGTTGGCAGAAGTGTGTCGTGACTGTTTTGTTTTCAGCTGGTTTGATTTGGATTTGTTGGCTGCCCTCTGCCCTGTGTGACTCTGTGGAGCGTTTAATCATACATTCAGCTCGGGCAATAAAACCCCACATCAGTTCTGCTATTAATTGATTTTGGAAGTCAGCTGCTGGACTGGAAGTTACCATTGAGCTCCAGAAGCGAGAGCCTGATTGAATTGCAGGGTTTACAGAATGGATCTGAACATTTGGCAGACCCTCTTTGGGGGACAGTTGTCGCTAGTGGTGCGTAAGAACCCTGGAAGCCCTCCTTGCACAGTGGAATCATTAATAACCCAGGCTAAACTGTGAGCTCCTGATTGTCAGGCAGGCTGGAACGGGGGTTATCACTTACAGGCATCAGCAAAATTGATTATTGAGACCCGCATGGATGAAGCAGGACCACAGAGCTCACAGGCTCCTTCCTCGGGCTCTGGGCAAGGGCAGCGATGCTGAATGACAGGAGAAGGGTGGCTTTATTGGCAGTTCTGGCACTCTCTGCTGAGGGAAAAACAAGTGCAGAAAGGAGGAGCAAGCCTTGACTGGAGCAATGTGAAGGCTGCATGGTTTGGGCAACCCAGCTCCTGGAGCTGCAGCTGAAGAACCTTGAATTGGAGCCAGTGCTGAACCCGGGAGAGGGCAGAACAACCAACCTGTGAGCGTGGGTTGGAAAGCTGGAACTGGAGCATTGCCTTGAACCACCTCAGTCAGGTGACACATTGCACCAACTCTGCTCCTTTGCTTTCCAAAAACGTACCAGTATGCCCAGGAAAGATTAAACTGGTTTTGCATCTTGTTGGTCTAAAGGGTGGGAAGTGAACTCAGTTTCGTGGCAGTTGTATCCAGCAGACCCTTGTGTGTGTGTGTGTGTGTGTGTGTGTGTGTGTGTGATTTCCCCTGTAAGGTGGAATTGCCAAAGAGCGGAGCTTTATAACACCAAAGGCAGTAAATTACTTTCTCCCGACTCCAGATAAGCATGTAATTAGTATAAACTAATAGTGCTGGTGCTCTTTTGTCCCTGCCAGAGGAGCCAGCTGAGCCTTTTTCCCTCTCTGGTTGCAGGGTACCAGGTCGCCTACCGCCTGGCCAGCAGCAACCCCAACAAGTTCACCACGGTGGAGGTTGGCTCCACAGTCCGGCAGTTCACGGCTACAGACCTGAGCCCAGAGTCAGCCTACATCTTCAGGACATCTGCCAAGACCAGGCAGGGCTGGGGGGAGCCTCTGGAAGCCACGGTGATCACCACTGAAAAACGAGGTAATGCTTGCAAGCCGTGGGTTCAGGGAATTTCTGTGCCTGCCCTGGAGCCTGTGCTGCACTTAGGGGGATTTTAATAGCAGGCTGCACCTCCTCCTTCTCACCCCATAAACCTGCCCCAATCCATAGCAACATCATGATTTGAGAAAGCAAGGCAGACTTTTATGAGACGCAGTTCTTCTAACCTGCCGGGCTGTTGGAATTGATTTTTCCATCAGCTGCTATATTGGCCATATGCAGCCTCCTTTTGCAGTCAGATGGGGTTTTTTTCAGCTCTCTGGTTTTCTAGAAAGATTGCAATCTTAAGAAAGTAAGTGATGGATGAATTATATTGATTAGGCAACGCAGAATGAGAGGCAGTGGTGTTGCAGAATTTCTCCATGGCTCCTCCATTGTGCCTCAGCCCTGACCTAATGTGTTTGTAATTGCTCTGGCCTTTCGCTGCCTCACGCTCGAGCAGAGCCTTTGCATCTGGATTGCCCAGGCTTTTTCTGCTTCCTGCATCAGCCATGAAATGGTTGTTGCATCCTGACTCTCCAGACAAATTGTGTTCTGAAGGGAATCTACTTGAAGTTGGCATTTATACGTGTGTGTAAATGATACCAAATGTACCAAAATGTGGAAGACATGTAAGGTATTAGAGGATCTGCTCTGCATCACTGCTTGTTTTTAATGCTTTGGCTCAAGTAACTGCTCATTTCTCCAGTTTTAGAACTGATCTGTAGAGCCGCAGTTAAAAATTTTGCATTTTCTACATGTGCATGAAGATTTTTCTTTTTTTTTTAAATTCAGAGCTAATAGATGATATATTGGTGAATATATTGGTGGAGAACAAGAGTGTTGGTTTTCCCCTGGTCTTGCACATAGGCCATGTTCCACTGCAAAGAATGCATCTGGTCTCTTGAGCTGCCAAAATCAAAACAAGCCAGGCTTACTCTACCAGCACCACTGGGGTTTGTGCCATGTGCTGGTCTGACCCATTGTGCTGTCTAGGTATTGATATTTTTTAAGAGGAATTCTCCCTCAAAAACTAGAACCATACAACTACTGTGACTCATAAAAGTCACAGTTCAGAGAGGAGCACGCTCCAGCAGGTCACAGGGCAGACCTCCACAGACATCTTTCAACTGTTGTTAGAACTTCTGCATGTGCACGTGGGCCTGCTCCTGGTTCTTGCCCAAGTTTTGCACTGTAATGCAACCACTGAGATTTAATTCCTAAAATGTGCCTGATAAGCAATCATTTGTTTAAAGTGCTTTCTACACCTTGCACATCATTTAGTGCAAGAGTAAGGATTTCCCATTGTATTTGCCCACAATGTCTTCCTTATTATTTTCCTCTTATTTTATTAATTCTAAGAAGAGAGGAAGATGGTCTGATGTTCAGCTGCCACCAGCAAGAGCCTGTGAGGAGCATTTCAACTACTCCTGGCCTGTTTGGTTGGGTTTAAAATTCCCTCTGGCAAAGCTCTGCAGGTCATGTGCAGCCTTCCCAGGGCATAACAGTGCAGTCCTCAGAGAAAGAACCTCTGGAGATGTATTGGGAAACTGGAAGTGCCTCTGCTAAAGATGCTGTCCATCAAAGAGATTTATCAGCTCAAGGTTTCTCCCGCCCCTGTCTGATTGCTGTCAAAGGGGAGGTTCAAAGCCTGACATGTAGAAGCTTGAAAAAAAACCCACCATGCCAAAAAATGTGAGTTCTCAAAGCTCAGAGCCTCTCCTGCTCAATATAATGTTATAATGTACTCCCCAGACTGTACACAAGGATGCACAATAGCTCAAGGCAGAACTCCCAGCTCCGCTGTGGGAACAATGACCCCTTGTTGCTATCAATGCTTTAGGGTTATCTTGAGTACCCAAATCACACTGTAACATGATCCCTTCCTCTTTCTGATGGGCAGCTCTGCTGGGTCTCTATGTGCTTTGGAAACACAAGTTTACTGATCCCAGACAAAGTATGGGGACAACAATGTGTTTTCTCACATCAGCAAGAATGATAAAAGGGGATGATAAAGAAATTTATCCAGTGCAGCTATTCTGCTAACAAGAAATTAACCTGAAACTTGTATACATGACACTAAATATTCTAGAATGAAAAGATACTTAATTCCTATTAATAAAAACATATTTCATATCCTCATAGTCCTTGATACTAAGGTAGACAGACACAAAAATTCCCTTGAAAATTAGCAAAATTGGTCACTCTTGCCCTTGTAAATTCCTTGGTTAATCCCAGTATAAATCTTTACATTTTGCAATGATGCCTGTGATTTATAGATCCCAAGTTATATTGTGGCTGTATTCTCCAGAGGCTCTGCTGCAGTGCTTTGAGTCTACACTTCAGAATAGTCAACACCAGTGATCAGGGCAGAACTGAGTCAAAAAATTTAAATGTAGCAAGAAATTAAAAGTAGTCCATAGAGTCATGTGGCTTGGTAGAGTCAAGCCTTACATCCCTGCACAGACAGCTCACCTTAGCATTTGCTTGTGGCTAAACTCCCATAAATAAACTCTTTATCCTAATGGGTTTGTACAAACAGTCAGGGAGTATATCCTGCAACACAGGAGATTGTAAGATCTCCCATTAGCAGAAGAAGGAAACCCAATCATGGGAGACTGACTGCAAGACCTGACCTGCCCAAAACTGCAGAGCTTACCAGCAGAATGTATAAAATCCCTGCATGACTCTCCCTCCCTGGCATGGAATAACCCCGCGTCCCTGCCTCCGCCTGTCAGTGTAAGGCACTGACCTTTCGTGTCGTGCTGCTGCTCACAGGCTGCTGGCACCCAGGGCTTCCTCCAGCTAATAGCTTACAAGTCTGTGGGCACTGATGTCAGCGAGAGCAGGCGGCAGAGAAATGCCAAAACACGCAGGAAATGGTTTTAGGGGATGGCAGGGAAATGAAGCGCTGGCCCTACGGAGCCGTGAGGAATCGGGCAGGCAGAGGTGTGTTTATGGAAACAAGTGCTGATGAAGTTGAATTGAATTGCTTCTCAAAAGCAAGTCACTGCGGTGTCTCCAATCAATTTCTGCTTTATTACATGCCACACATTTTAATCAGAATCAATAATCTTCATGATAAACAATTAAACAATTATTCCTCACTCTATAGAGTTTCTCTATTGAAATCGATGGAGTGCGGAGACGCGGTGACGGGAAAGGAGATCTGTAATGAAAGAGTTGGGGGCTGGCATGCTTACACTGCATTGCCATTCCCTGCTCATCCCAGAGGTGTGGGGGTAATTACTCTGGAGAGATCTCCCTCAGCACTGGCTGGTTTGACTTTGCAGGTTCAAGGTTAAGTGGGTAGGAAGGGAAGAGCTGGGGAGCTCTGGAAGGGACCTGCTCCGGGTGCTCCAGGCCCAGCTCTGTGCTGGTTCTAGGCTGGGGTTTGGAAGCAGCAGCACCAGGAGCTGCTGGTGGCTCCTGGTTCCTTGCCTGGTGCAGGAATTCATCATCAGCTGTGTGTGCTGGGACTCTGCAGCACAACAGCCTGTTCCAGCTCACCCCTTCTCCTTCCTTGTGCCTCAGCTGGGGAAGAGGACACTGCATAGCACAGAGAGGACAGAGTCTCTGGTACCAGGGAGTGGGAACAGGTTAAAAAGTGAGCTGATTTACACACAGATTCTGTCAAAAGAGCAATTGTAGCCAGAAGCATAGCTGAGTTTCATTAAAGATTGCCTTGCTTTGCTTGGCTGCCAGTCCTGATGATTCTTCTTTAACCTGCCAGGTCAAGACCCCCCCAAGTTTGAGGTCCACTGTGAGGAAGGTTTATATCATATGCTGACCTTTGATGCAGGGAGATAAGAACCAGTTTTACTGCTCCTCCTTGCGGCAGAAGGTTAAGGAATGGGATGGTTGTATACTTCAGGTGGCAAACCCAAAGTTCAATGCCCTGTGGCATTACAACACTGTGAAAATCTGGCCAGGCTGTCACATTGTTGTTTTGAATTTCCTCTCAAAGCAGCTAAATTCTGGTTTGATTGCAGAACGACCAGCACCTCCCAGGCAGGTGACGGCCCCTCAGGGCGAGGTGTCCTCTCGGAGCCTGGTGCTGACGTGGGTCCCGGGGAGCGACGGTTCGTCACCAATCCGCTATTTCACCGTGCAAGTGCGGGAGCTGCCCCACGGGGACTGGCAAACCTACTCCTCCTCCATCAGCCACGAGGCCACCTCCTGCCTTGTTGAAAGGTACCTCGTGATCCCAGGCTAGCACAGAAATTCCCATACTTTCCCACTGGTTAGGAGACCAAAACAAGGATCGCTCAGCTTCGCGGTCTTTTTGGGGGAGAGAGGTTAAGTGAGGCTGCTGCTCCCATTTTAGAGGTGGTGTTATGAACAGCAGTTGAGAGATTTGCTGAAGGTCATGCAATAAATCTAATTAAAGTTGGACTGCCGTGCATCTTTTTGAAGCCTTTCCTGGAAGCTCAGCACCACAGATAACGCTACTCAGGCTAAATCATATGTAGCTACAGAGTGCTCTGTAAAATACAACTAGTTAAAAATCCTTTCAGTAGTGACTGATGTTAAAACCCACTCTGAATGCTGCATTGCAATTATCTCTATATAAGCTTTTCCAGATGAAATGAGAACCATTTTTATCTGTATTTTCCATACTGAAGTTTATAGATAGCATCAGAATGTTTAAACTTTGTTATTCGGGCTTCATTATATCCTCAGCAATACTTGTGTAATTAAAGTCCTTGTAACATCAGCAAAAGTAATTGAATGTCTACGAGCAGGTACTTGTTTTGCTGTCCATTTCCTCTGTTGACGAGCCAGTACAAATCAGATTATTTCTAAAAGGCCATGAGCTTTAGGAGAATCAGGTATTCCAGGCATTCAGATTCAGATTTTTCAGGCCTGTTGTTAAAAGCATCAGTGGCTGTGGTATATGGCAGCTCACTGGTCGTGTGCCAGTATCTTTCCAGTCAAAACCTGTAAAAACAAGGAAACCATCTATGTCACTTAGATTTTACATTGGCATGACTGAAAACAAAAGCTCAGAAAAGATGATTCACATTATTCAAGTTGCTGTAGGTAAGTAATTCTGTCCTGATAGGGTGGCACTGCTGAAAGAGGATTCGTCTCCCCCTTGCTAAAAGCACTTTCCTGTGGAAGGCCAGAAGAGTCGTGGATGTGAGAGTGCTGCCCATCAGAATGCATTATCCTTGATGTTTAATCATTCCTTCCAAGTAACTTGGGTTTGTAGTCAGTGTTACATCTGCCAGTGGATGGTTAGACACTACCAATTAATTAGTGAAATCCCCCGTAAGTTACAGCTCTGCATTTCAAGCCTCTGCCTGAGACTCCAAAGGCAGCCTCCCCTTCACCTCCCCTGCCAAGCCAAGACAGAAGCATCTTTGCAAGGTTATGTCAGCTGGAAATCACTCTTTGCATATCTTAAAGCACCACACAGATAAAAGAGCTGCAGGGAACCTGTTGTTGCTGTCTTTATTAAATAACCCAGGTAATGGCATTAATTTGGGATTCAGCAGGAGCGAAATGCACTGGCAGAGTGGTGTGGCGGAGGGGATTAGTCAGGAGCTGGCACTCTGAATTCCAGTTCCTGCTGTGTGCTGGCCGGCCCTGGGCACATCTGCTGCCTCCTCCCCACCTGTCCTCCCCACCCGTGCTCGGGGATGACCCAGGTGGCTTTGGAGGACATCTCAGCACAGCACCTTGGCAGCCAGGCTTTGCACAGCCATGCAGAACTCAGATTGCAAGCCCCAGTCGTGGGCTGCCCCACGAGCTGCAGCCTCACCTCTGTTTTCTGGTGCCCAATTCAGCGAGGAGTCCAGGAGTGTTTCTGGGAGCTCAGGGCAGGGGACATCTGGGAAGGTGCTGATGGCAGCAGGGGAGGGAACACCTGGGGGAGACTTCGGAGAAAAGGCCATAGGGAGAGGAGACAAACTGCTCAGTGCCTCTGGTTGGCAGTGGGCAGGTTCTCTTCAGCTCTGGTTGGCAGCAGAGGCAAGTTGTGATGAGGGGGGCAGGTTTCATCCCTCAGCTTTATTTTCCCCATTCCACAGCTTGAACCCCTTCACCTCTTACAAACTTCGAGTGAAGGCCACCAACGACATCGGGGACAGCGACTTCAGCGCGGAGACAGAGGCGGTCACAACCCTGCAGGATGGTAAGGGAGGAGGAGAGGCACACGGGGGGCATCACTGAGGGGTGGGGGCTCCCCGGGGCTCCTGGACCCGCTGCAGGGTGTTCTCCATGGAGACTGGAGTGAAAACCAACAGCCAAAGCAGTTTTGTCCACGGGAAGTTGACACAGGTAGCACTGAGAAAGGGCTGGATTAACAGGCAGCCCAAAGTGTCCTGCTGTGCCCTCTGATAATGAATCATACTTTTCAGGAGTCTCAAAATGGATTTCAACTTCGTTTGATTGGCTTCCAAACCCTGCACTAACCATTATCTTTGCAGAAATTGAATAATTTACAAGAGAGCATTAAAAATAAATGTAGAACCCTGCATACATTTGAAGAAGTTTCTTCAATTGTTTTCCCCTCACAATCCACATCAGTCTGCAGTATGGCAAAATTGCTGAGGTATAAGTAAGAAAGAGTATGAAGCTCCTGGAAACATGAGCATTTAATCCTGCAGATCAGGACTAATAAACTGTGAATGACATTGACAAGGCTTTTATTTTTAGCCTTAGAGATCAGCTTCTAATTCCTTGATTGTATAAAGTCGATGCCTGAATGCAGAAGTAGCTCTGATGTCTTGAATGGAGAAAGGAACTCTGCAAAGTAGGAAAAACACCAGCATGTGCTTTTACCCAGGGAAATTGGGTATTACTGGGATACATACATGGATAAATATACATATATGGGTGTTGTGAGGTGGGGGTCGATCTCTTCTCCCAAGTAAGAAGTGGTAGGACATAAGGAAATGGCCTGATTGCACCAGGGGAGATTCAGATTGAATGTTAGGGAAAATTCCCTCACTGAAAGGGTTCTCAAGCACTTGAACAAGCTGCCCAGGGCAATGGTCGAGTCCCCATCCCTGGAGGGATTTAAAAGCCATGTACATGTGGCACTTTGGGACATGGTTCAGTGGTGGGCTTGGAAGTACTGACTTAATGGTTGGACTTGATGGTCTTAGAGGTCTTTTCCAACCTAAATGATTCTGTGGTTATATATATATATATGGTGCTAGGAATTATCCAGGATTTCCTACAGAGCAAGGAGTGACGAGTTAGAAATGACACTGAGATATAAAAATAGGGAGCTATTTTGCAAGGGAATGTGATCTTGAAATCAGAAGAACAGAGGACAGAGCTCAGGAGCGTGGGAAGTAAAGCAGGAACCCAATGTAATACCTGACTAATGTGCTAAGCAGCCCCTTAAAGGCATCCTGACTCTCCACCTCCCTGCCCAGCAGTGGCAGCAGGGTTGGTGCAGGCTGTAACTGGTGCTACTGGGGCAGCACTCACTCACTGTTTCGGAATTTAAAATTTAATTTTAAGTTCTCTTTGAATTTAGCTACAGTGGATCCAGAGTTGTGCTTGGCCTCCTCACAGTACAACAGGGGAACAAACTCTGAAAGCTTCTCAGCTCCTCAACAAACTGAACATTTATTCTGCTGAGCAGCCCTGGTGCTGCCACTCGAGCACTGCACTGTGGAGGGCTGTGAGCTCCTGATAAGCCTTTGCTTCACATCTTAGAGCTACTGTGGAGTGTCTGGGTGTGCCACGGGC
Organism: Daphoenositta chrysoptera; assembly: GCA_013397915.1. Taxonomy (NCBI): domain Eukaryota; kingdom Metazoa; phylum Chordata; class Aves; order Passeriformes; genus Daphoenositta; species Daphoenositta chrysoptera. The sequence continues at coordinate 655,918 of VZRO01001736.1, read as the reverse complement.
CTTGGGCACAGGAAGGGGTTAACCTGTGGTAAACCAAGCTGTCCTGACTAAAGTAATGTGTGACTATGTGACACAGACTCCTAAATTCAAGGTGGGCTTGCCTCAGCTGTGGCAAAAAATCTCCTGAAAAATCTGGGAGCAGTTTTCTCACCCTTTGGAGCCCACGCACAGCTGGATTAACTTCTTTCAAATGGGCAGCCAGTGGTCTGTGAGCAGCTGGCTGCTGCAGATTCCTCCAGCTTTATGCCCTCAGCTTTTCTTGCTCCTGCTCAAGGCCACAGGTGGAGCAAGGGATGTAAGAGAAGTGCCTGGCTTCTCCCTGGGTTCCAACATCCACATCCACCATGCTGCTTTTGAGACCCACCACGCAGCAGGTGGGATGGAAGATTTCCTTCAGCAGTGAAGAAAAAGAATCTGATGAACAAAAGAAAAGCTGCCCCTTTTCCACCTGCTTGCTGTAACTGCTCTTGTTTCCTTTTTCTCTTGTTTAGTTCCAGATGAACCACCCAGTTCTGTGTTAGTAACTCCCCACACGACTTCCTCTGTCCTTGTGCAGTGGCAGGTAGGTAAAATGAAAAATTCTGATGTTCCCGTGAACAATTTTTTGGTTGCTTTGACTCGTTGAATTTAAGGGTACATTGCCAGGGACATTTTCTTGAGATAGAAGTATTGTACCAACATTGAAGGACTGCAGCTACTTCCTTATTTACCTGATCTAGCATAAATTTTAGGGATGAAAGGAGATTCCTGGCAGCTGCTTTTACTTTGTGCCCCACTGTAGCCATGTCCAAGATTGTTACTTGTCAGATTCTCCCGCCCTTTTGTTGATATCCATAGTTGTGCATCTCTACACGAAAAATGTTCCACGGAGCCTGGTGTTGGTAAGATCAGGTAATCAAAAGCTCGCTCTGGCTCACATGGGGCACAGCCTCCTCCTGCTGCTGAAATGATCAGAAGCCTGAGATCAGTGCCTGAGATCCCATTCATACCCCTGAGGAGCTCCACACGCCCTCTTGGCTCTTTGAGAGCGAAGCATTGAGGTTTCTTCAGAGAAATAAAAGAAAGTTTGAGCTCCCTGCAATCTCTCTGGATTGGACGGGGATGTATTTGTGTCAAGTCTACATTTTATATTGGCATTTCCTCTGCCTTCCTTTATCTCTCAATCCCGGCCTCCTGGGGGATGCAGGAACATTTTGTGACCCAGTGCCTGAGGCTTCTTTTTGCAGAGTGGGCAATAATAGAGGGACCCCAGTGGGGAACTGCAGGTTATCCATAACCCATCCTGGACAGCCTCTGCACACCCTGCTCCCAAGACAATGTCCCCCACACATAATAAGGATGGCTTTGGACAGATTGCATTATAGTGAAAAATGTACATATGCATTTACAGTACAGATGGGACTCCTTGCATTTTTGGAAGAGAAAGATATGGATGAGGGTCTGTTTATTGGTGTGCAGCAGCACTTTAAAATCTGCCTGGCTGTGCTGCTGGGTGCCTGGCCCCAGCTCAGGCAGGACAATCCTGAGCAGCAGCATTGCTGACAGCACAGTGAGCAAACAGGAGACACGTGGAGCAGTTTTACCAAAGGAATTACAGAGAGATGCAAATCTACCTCCCAACCTACAACGAGAGCCCCCAGCAAAGGGAAAAAAAGTACAGAAAGAGAGGACAAAGAGGATGTGAGGCACGATGGACCACGGAAATAAACATTCCCCCAGCTGACTGATTACTGGTGTGTAGTTAATGTGAAATAGGTGGTTGTTTAGGTAATTGGATGCTTTTCATTTCATGAAAGTGAAATGGGGTTGTTGTGCCAGAGCCATCTCGAGGGAGTTGTGGGCGATTATATGTCATTACCACATGTATATTAATAGGTCCTGGTAATTCAACCGTACTATATTTTTCAAATAAACAAAAATCTTCAAGTCCCACAATAGCCTCCAATTAAGAGGAAGTTTCACAGCAGTGTCTGAGAAATAATGTAAACTGAAAACAGCAGTCAAGCTAAATGGGAGAGTGGATTTCCAAGCAAAGCTAAATTTTTAACTTTGAGCTGTGTTAATAATTCACAAAACAAACTCTCGATGCACTATCTGGGCTTTCAGCTGCTTGGTCCAATCAGTCCATTATTTTTAAATCTAAAGGAGGAAGAAAATAAGTAATTTCCAGTGAGGTCTGTTGTATCAATAATGCAAGGTTATTTCAAATGTTCTGGAGGATGTTACACTTAACATCAGGATCATGTACTGTTCTGCTTGTACCTTAGAGATAACAATTATTCAAACTTACATTTCGGTCTTTATTTATTTATTTATCTTTAAACAGCATTAAAATGTTTCTCTTACTTCTGTACAACATTATGGGCTGCCACTCATAACCATTTTACCTGTTTCAGCAGATCCCCCAGGCCTTTCTACAAAATCCTAAATAATCCATTACATCAAAAGCAGAGTTTTGTCCACAGAAGACAGATAGGAATGGGAAGACCTGACCTTTTAGCTGAGTACCCTTTTCAGGAAAGAATCATCATTTCCATGGCAAAAAGAAAGACAGTTTGCAAGCTATTTATTTTCTGAGCTTTCCTGTCCTAAATCTCAAGGAAGGAAAAAATGGGGAACCACATGATAGCATAAGAAAACAATGTTTGCTCTCATAAGATCAATGTTGGACCACAATGAGAAATTAAGCTTTACCTGTTAGGCAGTTACATGGCAGAGCAGGGAGTCACAGACTCCTCCTCAGCTTCAGCAGGATTTTCCTTTTAGGGTTCTGCAGGATATTCCACTTTTTTTTTTTTTTTTTTTTAATTTATAAAAAGTTTATTAGTAATTAAAATAGGAAAAGTCAGAGGGAGGTGAGGACACTGCTGTGCTGTGGAGCCCTTCTCTGCAAGGGCACCATCAGCTCTAAAGCAACTTCAGTGCAATACAGAAAACAGAAAGTCAGAAGATTGGAAAAGAAAAAAGAAAAGATCAGGAGACAAAGAGGGATAATTTATAATTTCAAGTAACCCCATCTCATCTTCTTGCACAGGAGAGCATTTCAGCTGGTCCATGAGCAGTAACGTCATGGGGCAGTCCTGGAGAAGCCTGGCACTCTGTTTGGTCTATTTTCTTAGTCCCTTGGAGAGGGGGCTCTCAGCCTGAGACTAGGAAAGGCTGTTGTACAAGAGCTTGATTTATTTGCCTTGTAAAATGCAGTCGTAGAGGGAATATGATTGCCCTTTCTAAAATACATCACGGGAGTAAACACCCCACAGGGAGAAGAACAATTTAACCCAAAAGGCAATGTTAGCACACGAACAAATGGTTAGAAACTGGCTATGAATAATTTAGATTAGAAATTAAATGAAGGTTTCTAACCAAGTGGTGAGGCTGGGAACAGCTTCCCAGCAGGAGCACTGGGAAGCTGAAGAATCAGCTCCATTTCTGGTGGAGGTTGTTCTCTTTGTGAAAGGAGCTTAGAGCAGGTGGGGAGGTCCCAGCCCTGGTGGGAGGTCCCTCAATCCCTCACAGCATCATCCTCCAGATGCAAAATAATAGGGAGAGGTGGTCAGAGCTTTGCCAGAGAAGGCAGCACAATGATGAGCATGAAACAGTGATGAATAAGAAATCTCCAACCACGCAGAGCAGGTGAAATCCTGGGACAATTTGGTCTTTCAGTTTGGCTTTCAGCAGCCTCTGTGCAGGATATCTGCAAAAGAAGGAGGCTTCTTGCAGGAGCAGGTTCTGCCCCTTTTCCTGATGGTTCTGTAGCTTCTTCATACTCTTGTTCAAGTAATTTTCTTTTTTTTTCGTTTCCATGAACTGCAGTCTTTCTACTTAATTCCTTCACCCAAAGCAAAGTCCTTGGCACTGAGATGGGACAGTCCTCTCCCTCCTCTTGCCATTGTAATGGAGTAATGGAAAATTCATGTCATTTCTGGAAGCAGAATGCCAGGTTATTACCAAAGATCTTCCTATCAAGACGTCCTTACTTTCTTCATTAAAATTACATGGGGCATTACCTTCTATTGTGACAGTGTTTCACACCAGCAGTTAAATTTTACACAATGCTTTTCCTTAGTAAAGTTCTCAAGACTGGTAGGGATCTTCCTGGATTAAAGGCAAGATCATCATTAAAATCCTTTTCATTTATACCTTCAGCCCTTTAAATTTCAGCAAAAGAATCTTTAGAAGATAAATGGCTCAGGGCATCTCTTCTTCTCTGCACTTCTTAGCCTGCATTAGACTCAGGAAAGTAATTTTTTTTTCCAAACATGAGGAATCCCTTTGCATGTCTCTACTTAAGCCACCCAGACACAACTCTCCTTCTCAGTGTGCCTTTTCTGTGTATCTGTATCTGAAGGAGGATGTGAGGGGCTCCTGGAGAAGCCTTGCTGAGGTGTTATGACTTTGAGCATCTCCCAACGTGATGCAGAAGGAAAAAAACTCTGTTTGAGCCATCCCATGGCTGTATGTGCCAAACTGCTCCGAGCTGTTATGGAGGAGCCCTGGGTTTTCCTCAGTGCACACACCAGAGCCCAGCACACTGTGACTCCTCTCTAAATGCCTGTATGAGGTTGTTGTTAGACCTTATTTTGATTTCTTAATCAAAGCCAGAACAATTTTTATTATTCCTTTTTATTTTCCTTTTATTTGCTCATCAGTCTTTCAGTAAAATAATGCCAAATGAAGACTGTCCTGTGATCAGTCCCCAGGGAAAAGAGCCACTGAAGAAATTCTGTCTGTGACAAAATAATTTCTTTTTGGAAGCAGTGAAACACTGTTTGGCTGTTCCAGTGTTGGTGCAAAGGAACCTGCATTTCCAGGGGGTCCTTATTTATACCTTCATCACACCCAAGTTTCTGTAGGCCAAGAAAGAAAGGAGCTTGGCTCTTGGTGTGGATTTTTCAGTCAAGAGCCTCTTGCAATAACCACAGCTGAGCAAAATCCTCAAAGTTGCCTTCAACTTGTGTTTTTCCAACCACACAGCCTTCCACCCTGTGCATTAATAATGTCTGTTTTCACCAGGGCACAGAGCCACTGCCCCTGGTGATGGGTGTTTGTTGCCATGCACATTTTAACCAGCCTGTTCTTGACGTGGGTGTTTTGCAGCCCCCCAGAGTGGAGAGTCTGAACGGGCTCTTGCTGGGATACCGCATCTACTACCGGGAGCTGGACTACGACGCCGGGCCTGGGACAGAATCCAAAAACATCCAGAACCCCTCAGCTCTAAGAGCAGAGCTCACACGTAAGCCTATGGTTTGGACCCTAAAATATCCCACAATGGTAATCTGTCATCACACCAGGCACTGCATCCCCTCTTGCCCCATGGAAATAAAATGTAAGTCTTAAAGTGCTGGGAATAATTCAGGTTTTACACAATCAGCCTGAAGATGCTGAAAAATGCAAGTACCTTCAGTGTGATCAGCTTTGTAATGGTCTGTGCTGATCTCTGCCAGCATGCTGGAATTGATGGTCTGTCCCCTACATATCCTCTGATTTCCTGCTTTCCACTATCTCCAGTTCATAATTATCCTGGTACACTTTGTTCTGCCTTCAAATGAGAGACACTTCGTTTTCCTCAGCTGGCAACTTTTTCCTTCCTTGCTATTTTTTCAATTGTTTTTATAATTGACATTTTGTTTTTCTTTTTATGGTATGAGGAAACAGCTGAGGAGAATTTTTAAATGGAATTTTTATAATTTCAAAGGGCTTGTCCATATTTTAGGAGAAAATAGCGAAGATGAGCAGGAATTTTTAGGTGCCTGCTTTCCATGTTAGTCACTGGGATTTATGGCTCACATGGAAAGAAGGTGGAGAGGGAGAGGAATAACAGAAAAAATGAAAAGGCTTTTTAGATAAAGGCTAGAAAGGAAATCAGAGGGAAGAATAGGCAGAGTAAGATGATGAGAGGCAGACATGTGAGTGCTCAGTAGCTTGAGAAATAAGGTCCAGCAATGAGATGTGCTCATGGAGGGACCAGCTTTTGTCCTGCTTGATGTCACGGAATACTCAGATAATACTCCAAGAGCAGCAGAATAGGGTTGGGTGAGACTATTTTAATATCTTACATCATCTGCCATGCTTTCCTGAACCCATAGAAGTGATTTCTACAAAAGCAAGAGTGAATTTTAATGAGGGTGTGGGATAAGTGAGTGCTTTAAATGTAACGTAAGCCCCTAACTCTGACCTCACTCATGTGCTCAGAGCTAATGAGACTTCTCAGACTGTGCAGCTTGAACCAGGACAAAGTAGATCTGTGAAGCTCTCGTAGGTGTAGGAATGCAGAAGGCTTTTTCTCAGACAAAAACTGGATGACTGACTGTGTACATTATGAAATAATGAATTTGGATGCTCTCACAAGCTGGGGAGCCTGTGAAACCAACCAGTTTCCTCTTTTCCCTCTTCTTGTCTGGCCCTGCAGCAATGTTCCTAATCACTGTAGAGGAGAAAAAATGAGCTGTACCTCTCCAGGGAGTCAAGAGACAGAGAGAGAAAGGGGTGGAGACAAACGTATTTTAAGATAAATTTCCCTCTTTCTCCTCATAATTCTCACCTTAGAACACCTCTGTTCCTCGCTGACCCGCAGTTTTGCACAGCTTAGCATATTATTACAATTCACTCACAGCAGGAATATTGAATTCTTTAAGTGAAACTGTGGGAAATCAAATTCACACTTAAAGAAACAGGTCCTGCCCTGATGTAAGTGTTCACTTTGAGGCCCACGTTCCAGCTCTGCACTCTGCAGCTCCTCAGGTCTTGAATTTTGCATCTCGAGAAATCAGGATGTAATGCACCACTGAGAGCTTTCGCCCCTAGAAATCATTCCATTTTTACTCATTTGTTCTATTTAATCTAAAAGTCAGAACAGTTTTGTGTTGTGTATTTGTGAGCTCCTCTGTTTGAGGAGGAAATGAAACAGCCCCATGTGAGCGAGATGCTTTCGATGTGTTACGGGAGAGTGATGTGATTTTATTGCCCTTCAAGGTACAGTCCTAAAGCTTCAACTGTGTATGGGTGTGCTGCCTCATTTGCCTCTGTCTCTGCTGTACATCATTTGCAGTAACTATTTCCTTGCACTGTAACAAGCTTTCTGCTTTGCTTACCCTGAATAGCCCAAAGCAGCTTCAAGACAGTGAACAGCAGCTCTGCATTAACGACGTATGAATTAACACGTAAGTGCACATCGCCCTCGGACGAGGCTCTTTGTAATGCTTCAAAATACACCACGGGCAAACTCCTGTGGCTCTCCTCCCTGGATCCAGCAGAAATCAACACAGATTAATGATTCTGGCTTTCTCCAGTTTCTCTTTCTTTAAGCCTTTGCTTCCCCTACACCCAGAGACATCGATGATGCAAGTAGGTAGCTGTTGTAAAAATGTGGCTGCTGGGAAGGTAAAACATTATTGACTGTAACAACCCAGTATTGCTGATGCTAAATGAATTTTGATTCACTTGCTACATATTTTGCAGTCCATCTGAGTTTAGCTGTATCACATCATTAGTCCTATGATTCAAACATTGCGATGCTCAGGCATTCCATGGAGTACAAGGCCAATTTAGAAAGGGCCCAATGAATTTATGTGCATCTCCAGAGGTGTTTTCAATTGGAAATGAATAAAATAACATTCGACAGAGTTAAAAGGCAAGTTGCTTTGTGGTGATGATGGTTCACTAGATAGGTTTTGCCCAAGGCTTTTGAGTCACAGATTGTGATGGGCTAAAAAAAAGAAAAAATGAAGCTCGATCCCCACTGAAAGCTGCATGCATGAACTCTCATGTTCCATTTTCTTCCACATCCAGTTAACACTAAAATCTCCCTTGTGACTTCTCATGGCAGAAAATAAAGTTTCCCTGTGCAAGCTGCCCAGTGCTATACGTGTGTACCTTACAATTGTTTGTTTGTTTATGAACTCAGCACTGTTATTTGTGATTTGCTTGCTCCATGTTTTGCTGTCCATCCGAGTTTAGTGATATCACATTAAAAAATTAAGGATGCATCAGATATCACTTACAGTATGTCTGAGACTGGGGAATGATGCTAAACTCATAGTCAGATATTGGAGCACAACACTTACAAACACTTCTGTGACACTGAAATTAGACAAACTTGCCTAATTAGGCTTTTTGAACCTTATCAAACCAATGGCATACTGTCAGCCCCCGAGTTAAGGGGACTCCAATTCGTAGATAGCAGGGAAAATTATTGGCAAAGGGAGAAATTTGGACCTCTGGCCATGCGTGTCTTCATTCAATGCTCATTTAAATAGGGTAATTTATATTATTGATTGCTCTCTTACTCTTAATTTCCCTGTTAAGTATTGTAGATGATAAATATATCTGTTGGGATTGATTCTTTCATCCTGAAAATGCAAAATCTGAAACTGTTCAGGCGCTGCCTCCCCTAATGACGTTGATGTGATTCTGCTCCACCCTCGTTGCATCTGTTAATTACCCCCAAACAATTGGGCTTTCTGGATTTTTTTCACGCTTCTCTCACTCTCCCACCTCATCTGTCAGAGTAGTTTTTCTGTGTCAGCAAAGAAATTTGTTGCCTGGTAGCCAAATGGAGTCCAGCCTTCAAATTCTCCTTTCTTGTTCTGATTGATGGTCGGGCTGTGGTCATGTTGGAGGAGAAGACACCCATGGAGAACCCGGAATGGGACTCCAGATTCCCCACTGCAGGTCTCCCTCTGCACAGCTTCAGCTGTGCCATTCTAGAGCAGTGCAGTTGCCAAATGCCCCCCTCTAAATGAGCATTCCAGGGATTAGGCAAAGGCTAGGCAGGCTCTTTCCTACCAGTGCAGATCAAAATGAGACCTTATGGTGACATTCAAAGCCAAATCCTGCCATTTTCTGTCCTTAGGAATGACCTAGAGATGTTCCTCTAGTTAGTTATCCATAAGAAATGGGTGTATTCCAAGAGAAATCATTATTCCTCCTACTGGAGCGACACTGTGAGGAAACACTGGAAAATCCTACCATTTCATCACAAATATCTTTCAAAATGATGCAAATACTGCTGTGATGTGTGAATTTAGGAAGGATTGAAGTAGGCATTGTACTGTTGTACTGTTCTATTACCATGTTTCCTGAGAGACAAGTCTGGTGATACAGAGGTGTTGGGGTCTAAAAGATAGCTGGAATACAGTATAAATGATAATATATAATGCTGTATATTATATTTTACTTTTTCAGAGTTGAAGAAATACAAGAGATATGAAGTACTAATGACAGCATATAATGTCATTGGTGAGAGCCCTACCAGCACACCAGTGGAAGTGTTTGTGGGTGAAGCAGGTAGGTGAAAAGAAAATTAGTTGATTTCCATTTTTTTTAAGTACCAGCATGTTTTAGTATTCTCCAGATAGTGTTCAATAATTGTCTGGGAAAGGGATTATTTGAAAAATTCCCTGGTTGTTATTGCTGACAGTTTTATGTAGCCCCCTCTCCTGGAATAGGCACTGACAGTTTCTTGCCATTGGAAAACCAGTTGATCTGCAGGAAGGAGGGAAGAAAGGGCATTTGAAAGAAAGAAAAGAAAATATTTTTGGAGTTGCAGGAGGATGACTGTTCATACCAAATTAGCTTGAGGGAAAAATTGACTCGAGTTAAAGAAGTGAAAAGTGGAGCACAGGAAAGCCACAAGGGAAAAGAAACAAAACTACAAAACAAGGGAGACTCGGAAAGCTGGTTCTTTTATTTTATGACTCTGTGTAGAGACAGTGCCTGGCACCACACCTGGCTGTATTTTGAGCTCGTGAAGCGAGAAGAGCCGTGCCTGGTGTGATGCTGGCTGGGGAGCCAGGAGCTGGGTGCTCCCAGAACGTGCAGACTGTCACTGCACCCAGCCCCTGCAGAAGCCAGGGGTCAGTGGCACTGTTCAAGCCTCTGCTTACTCTGGATCTGGTGCCTGAGTCCTTTTTGATCGTTTTCAAATCCCCCGAGGTGGAACTCGGGACAGAAGTGTTGAGCAGACACGTCTGCGCACGCCTTGGGAAACGGGTGGTTTGTCAGAGCCCTGATAACCCCCAGCCAGTCTGGCCCCTCAGAAACTCCAGCTGGGAAGGGCAGCACTGGAATAGCTGATGCCTTCCTCCAGCCCTGCCAGCGGGGCTGTGTTTGTGGTGATCCCAGCTGGAGAGAAGCTGGCTCTGAAACCCTCGTTAGTTGTGGTCTCCGTTTCTGCAGCAGCAGCGTTTGAAGCGCAGAACAAGGGGAGGCAGCTCGACCCTCCCGTTGCTCAGCCCAGCAACGGAGCTGATTGCACTTTGTTCCTCTGTCTCAGGGCTGTGGGATGGAGGAGCTATCAAAGCCAGCACTAACTCATTTTATTATTAGTCATTAAATATTCCATTGCTCATAACTAAGCAAAGCACATTTTTTTAAAAAATGCTACTGCGCATTTTTTTAAACTCTGCTTAACCTTTTCATTTCAAATATGGTGCAATATTCACCATCTTTCTTTGAAAACCTCATAAATTAATCAGAGCAGCGTGGTCCTGGAGAGACAGCTGGTAATATTTACATTTTTTTCTAGTTTGCTGCTGCTCCAGCTTACTTCTGCAACTGCAGCAAAGAAAGTCCCAGGTGGAGCCAACTGTATCTGGCTTCAAAATACATTTTTGTTTCAGAGCTAAGTATCTCCTTGCTGCAAATGGAGCCAGCACATGCACTTATACACATGTACACAGCACGGGAAATCAGCTGGGGAAAACTAGGAAATGCTGTTATATCATGTATTTTAATCCCACAGTCCAGATCTTCCTATCATAACTCAGGGAACAGGGCAACGGGAGGAGACAAACTTGAGAGGACACTGAGAGAATTACACAACCCCTGAGTGTCTGAAGGAAGAGGGGCTGGAATTAGATGAGTTTTAAGTTCCCTTCCAACTCAAACCATTCCATGATCCTGTGATATCCAGGAGACCTCCTTTTCCAGGCAGGACTGGTGTGTCTGGAGTGGGAGTGTGTGACGTAGCTGTTGTTTTAGAGTTCCTGGATTTACTTCTGGAAAGGGACCATCCAGGTTCACGCAGCAGAAATGATGAATGTAGGATCTTCCTGCCGATTTTCACTCTAGTTGTGTGAAGTTATTACACTTTGTTATATAACTGCCTCTTCCACCTCCAGAACTGGCTGTGATTTATACTGTGGGTAAAGTGATTGGAGATGGTATTGCAATTTAAGTTTTAAATTGATTTGTGACACCTTTGAGTTAAAGTGTGCTGTGGAAATACAAGGTTTTTGTTGTTATTGTTTGCTCGATGTTCTTACCCACAGTAAAGGCAGTTAAGCAGCAAGCTGGGAAAAAATGGGTCTGCTCAGCTCCAGCAATGGGGCATCCAGGTTAAAAACAGAGAAAAGCTTCCCAATAAACAACAGGTGCTGACAGAGGCAGAGCACGGGGCACAAAGTGAGGGAAGGTGGCCAGTCCCTGGCCTGGAGCTCCCGGGTAGCTCATATCTCAGTGCTGCTAAACGGGGCCTCGTTCTGCCCCAAGCATTGCAGTAATTCTGGGAGGGGGGAGAACATTCCTCTCTGCCTCGTAAAAAGGGATATACAGCCTTTGTGCCTTTGGGGAACTGTGCTGGGCTTAAGCCAGCTCAGTCAAAATACCCATTTCTCTTAGCTGTTCATGTTGCTGATGGTTGTGGTGCTGTTCAGCTTCTACTGAGTGATGCAGAAGGAGGAGTGTCTGTGATTCCTTCCTTCCCTCTTGTGCTCTCCCCTGTTAGATTTGAAGATTTTCCTATGCTCATACCTGGATTTTTACAATAGAAGTTCCAGTACGTAATGGAATGACCTAAAAAACCTGGGGGGAAAAGCCACTAAAACCAACCTTGTGCAAGTTTTGCCAATTAAATGAGCAAAATATCCCCAAATGGGGAGTTTCTCTCCAGCCCTGGAGTGCTCTTGAGCTGCACTCCAGCCAGCTGCCCCCTTGGGCAGCCTGAGCAGGTCTTCCCTGCCTCTGACTGGTGGGCAGGTGAGAATTTTGGGAGAGAACAATGGGCCAGACATGAGTAAAAGGCCTCTGTATCCCAACTTGCCTGGTGAACAGGAAAGCAGGATGCCACTGGTTTGGATCTTTTGGATTTTTTTTGTGATTTTTTTTTTTTTAAATTATTCTACAAGTAGAGGAAATGCTTTTCCTTCTTAGAGTAGCCCATAAAATCAAAGGCTCCATTTTGAGTTCTGCCTGGATATTGGCAAAGCTCACTTGTGTGGAGAGCAGTTCTTCCCCAAGATGGGAGAGTGGGCTGGGAGTCCTTGAGCTCGGCACAGCTGGGAAGGATGTGCTGCCTGTTCAGTCTGAGCAGAGCCCGTGTCCTTCCCCCACCTGCCTCAAGCATCTGCATCCCTCTCCTGCAAGGCCCAGAAGATCCTCTAACGCTGCCTTTTCAGAGCTGGCTGCAGCTCTGCCCTGCTCATTAGAGAACCATGTGCATCTCCTGACAAATGACAGAAAAATTGAAAGCCACCACTTGCAGAAATTAGGAAGGGAGTCGCAGCCCCGCTGGCAAGCCCCCTTTTCGCCTTGTTAATTCATTTAACAGTTCAGCTGTCAGGGATGCTGGCTTTGATTGGGGAGGCAGTGAGTGTTCAGCGAGAGGCTGGGTACTGATATTCATCCCAGCCCGAAACGCAGCTGCTACCAGAGGTGCTGTTCTGCTCCACTGAAATTAAGACTCTGTTAGAGCAGCCACTATATCAAGGGCATTATTCTACCAGGTTGCTGTCACTACCTGATTGTGTGGGGGGCTCTGGAGTTCGGGAGACTCCACTACCTGCATTTTAATTAAACAGAAATCACAGGGCTGGGCCAGACGTGCTTCACCTAATTTGGGAAGGTGAATAAAGTAAAATGTGGCAATACAAATCCTGTGCTAACGAGCCTGCAGCCTTCAGTGCTTCTCCCATATACTGCAAAGCTGTTTTGGATGAAAAGTAATGGAATTCATCATTTCTTCCAGCAGCTGTTGCTGGAGTAGAGTGAGTGTGTGCAGAGAGGAGGTGGCAGAAGGGGTGAAGTGCTCCGAGAGACATCAGCCTTTAAACAGGTTGTAAATCCATTTGTGTGAAGAGGGGAGTGATGTGTGTCATTATAACTGATGGTGACATTGGTGACCTTCAGAATTCACAAGAACTGATGAGGCTGGGTTGTTGTTGTTTTTTTTAATGATGATCTCTGAGAGCTGGTTCCGTAATGGGAAAGGCAAGGAGTAAAAAGAGCTGGGAGACAAATCCCTTTCTTTGGAAGTCCTCCATTGAAATGCCACTTTGGTTGTACCATCATCTTTCAGAGAAGACGGCCCTCTCATTTTCTTCCAAGTGAAACTGTAGCTTGGAAAAGAACAGGAATGGGACAGAGTGATGACTGCCTCATACCTCTGTCTACAAAAGCTGAGTGTACCTCTTGGTACAAAGCTAGCAGACACCAAAGCAAATTTCTTCCAATTATCTGCAATTATTTTCACCTGCCCTCCTGTCTGCAGCTCCACAGGTGGTCCTGGACTTCAGAAACTTTATTTTATTCACCTGTAGCTGACAAGGGGAGGGAAGATCTGCTCTGCCAGTAATGTCAGGGGAAGCACTTGCAGCTGCCTGGCCACCTCCAGCATTTTGCAGGCCAGAAACAGAAACCACCTGGAAAGCTCCAAGACTAAAAATAGTGAAACAGGTTTGGGACAGAAAAGGCTACACTGAGAGAGGGAGCCGTGATAAGGACAAAGAAGCTTTGTAAGGAAGCAAAAGCTTGACTCCACATACTTGGCTCCCCTTTAGAAACTGCTTCCAGCACAGAGCTCTTGTCCCTTCTTACCTGGTTATCTGTGCTGGGGCAACATCCCTTTGTGCTGGAGGCAGGGAAGGTTGGCAGGACAAGGCTGCTTTGCCCTTGGGTGCTTTAATTTCTTCCTTCAGGCCTCTCTCTTCTCCGTGTTCACTCCAGATTTCCCCCGTGGAGTCCCCTCCCCACCATGGGTCGCTTTCTGGAGAGGGGGGTCCCTCAGCACTGCCTGGGCCCCCCTTTCTCTCACAGCACAGCAGCTTCATCCCCTCCCCTGCCCCAGCCACGGCGGAGGAGATGCTGTGTGGAGTCCCCTGTGCCTCCTCGGCAACAGCCTGGGAGAGGAATGCCAAAATTCCAGCGCTCTGGAGCTGGCAGCCTCCATCCTGCCGTGGCCCGTGGCTGTGTCCCCTCTCTGCCTGGGCACTGCCATCCCAGCTGCCACTGCAGGAGGGCAGAGAAGGATTATCATGGCCATTTCACACTGCAGTAGTCTAAAACCTGTCAGCCTAGGGGAGAGTATCTTCCCTCGATAAACAAAAGGGGATGGAGGGAAGCTGTTGGGAAAGAGAATGGTAAATAAATTACTGGTTTTGATCGCTCAAACTTTAAACAAAGGGCAAGTTTGGCACTTCAAAAGCACCGAGCCTTTGAAATAATAGGGGGTTTGCCTTTTAACTGCTGACACCTCTGGACGTCAGCAGAAGGCTACTTTTGGGGGATGGCAGGGTGTTTGAAACTGGTAGTCCTTTTTCCCTTCCCTTTAAATTTAAAGAACCTGCAGAGCTGTTCCAGTGTCATGCTCGGTTCTGGATGAGCTTTCTCCTGGTGTTCTGGGAATGCCTTGCTCCAGGAGCAGCACTGGGTTGCCATCCTGTCCCCAGTGTCTTCCTCTCCAAGGAAGGAGAAGGTCTCCTCTGAGCTCAGAGTTAAAGATGCAAGCCATGTTCTCCAACAATGTGCTAAAAGACAGAGTAAAGTCAGAGCAGAGCAAGAAAGGCAAACCGTAGGAAAATGGAAGGAAAAAAAAAGAAGTGGTGAGACATTTGGATTGGGAAAGTAACCTCTTTCCAGCTTCTCTTGGAAACCAATACACCTGTATCCCAACAGCATCCCATTTCTGAGAGCAGGATTGGCCACTGGGCACATCCCATCAGTGTTTCTTGGTGGATTTTAAACTTCTCTGGGTTCACTCTATGTACTGGGGCTCCACTAAGGGCTTGACTGCAGCAAGTCCAATTTGGATTTTTTGTTCCCATCAATGCAGCTCCACTGGAGGCAGCAGGAGTGTTGATAGCACTTGGCTGTGGGATCTAATCCTGCAGGGCTGTGACAGGACAGTGAAAAATAACAAACTGAAGTGTGCCCACATTGGAGCATTAGTCACTGTTTGTGTGCTACTGGTATTGCTACAATGCTGGGGAGTTATGGAAATGAATTTTCTATATAAGCCTTGGCTTCCTTTCCTACTCAAACTGGCTATTTTTTAAGGGTAATTTTATATTCTTAATCTGTTTACAGATGATGTGAAGGTTTGCTAATTAGACTTCCAAATTCGGTAGCTCATCTGAGTAGCTGCTCTTACAATGGCAAGACAGAAAGTAACCGTGCCAGTGTGAGTCTGTGGAAGAAGTGTCCTTAATGTCAACATGTCAAAAAGACATCCCTGCAGCTCTCTGGAGACTGAAATCTAATGTCAAGGCAGAAGGAAGCAAAGTCTGAGAGTCGTAGTGCTGTCAAAGCAAGTTATTCTACCATATAGGAGAAGGAATTTTAAGCGAATGCACTGGAAAGCAGTGTCCAGATTGAGACATAGATTTGATGGGCTTATTTGACATCTTTAATTCTCCATTGACAGTCCAGAAGCTCCCTAAAATGATTTGCAATGTTTTCATGCTGCAAGTAAAAGCCGAACGCGCGCCTCATTAACAGCTCATTAAGTTGTTAATATTGGTCATCAGCAGCCTTTGGTAGAGCACAATGCTTTATGCAGTGCGGCAGCTCCTGCTTAGCTCGGGTCTAATTGCCTCTTTTTATCACGTCTCAGTGTAGGAAAGATGTTTTAGTCCAAGCAAAAACATCCGCGGTTTTTGATGCTCTGCTCGTCCCCGGCCGTGGCTGGGCTGGGATTGCCGGGCAGCTTTTGGCTCTGGTGATGAACTCACAACCCCGGCCATTTGACGGTGATTTTTTGGTGCTGACCGTAGCCCGAGACGGGCAGACTGCCGTGCCCAAATCCATCAGGAGGGCTCGCGGCTTTGTGCTGCAGTGGGTGGCAGGGGAAGGACGGATGGGCTGTTCTGCTGCGGTGTCCATGGGCTGGGGAGGGCCGGCAGCGGGCACATCCCTGCACCGAAGCCTGATCGTGTATGCAGAGCTTTACTGGACTAACAGCACGGCTACTCCATTAAAAGCAGAGGAATTAACCTTTCAAAAAACATGAGCCATCAGTAGTAAAGTCAAATGAACCAGAAACCGCCCTGGTAAAGAAGTGGGGAAGCCCCTGGCTGATAACTCCTATTCCAGCAGACGCGGGCTGGGGTTGGAGTGCTTCTGACTAAAGGGTTATGTTTGCAGCCAAATTTCTATTTCGCCTAATTGTGCAGTCCTGCTCTGCTTGTTTGCAGTCATCCTGGGATATGTGAGCAAAATTTGCGCTGTAAGTATTTTCATATGGGCCTCAACTCCCGTGGCTTTGCCTCCTCTGTACAGCTCTGCTGTGAAGCCAGCTGTGGAGAAGCACAGTTGGTTTTCTTCTCTGACATCTGTTTGCTGTATCCGTCGTCAATCACAGAACTGGAGGCTTTTCAGGTTGCCTGTTGCAGACTGAAAACAAAAAAGTTGCCTTTTTTTCTTATGAAAGTATGAATTAGCAATAGTCTGAAATATTTTGTCCACAGCACTCCAGACACTGAGATGATATGTGGGTGTAAAACCGCAGTGATGATCTCAGGAAGGAAGAATAAAGAAAGAAAGAGAAAGCTCTCACTGAGAGTCACGAAAATTTAAATTTAATTTCTCTCTCCCCAGGAGCACAAGAACACAGGCTTCTGGGGGCTCCCTGGGGTTCCCTGACCATTGCAATCTGTAAATCCTAAATTAATCCCTCCTGGGGGTCAGCTACCCAAACTGGCATTAAAGCCACAGCGAAAGGTTATTCTGGGGGCAGATCTCACCTGTGCCCTTTGACTTTTTTCTCATACAGCTTTTGACATTTGGTAGATGGCAAACCCAGTGAAGTTATGTGGCTGCAGTGGAGCAGAAGGAGTTGCTTTTGCTGATTTAGTAGGTGCTGCCATTGCTGTTGGTGGATGTGAAGTGGGTGCTTTTGTCAGTTGCCATGAACCTGTGGTATTATGATATTCAAAAGTGGCATTAACAAATTATAAGAAATGGAACATGACTATAAATAGAGGAGGAGGAATTTTGGGTCCTGGAGAGCGTGGGGAAATGACCTGAAATCAGTAATTTTGCCTCGCTAATGGGTAGACTTGTAAGAGAGTGGAGGGCAGTGCTTTCCCATCCTGTGCTGCTCCCAGTGCACACGAGAGAGGATCAGACCAGTGCATCAAACACACAGCAGCTCTTTAGCATCCCTTGAAAAACCTTCAGCACCTCCTGGGTGTGAATCCTGCACTCATCAGAGCTGACAACGCTCTCCTTACCCAACTGGGTCTGCTCCTCGACAGAGAAAAGCCCAATGTGTGTGGATGTAAGGGAGAGGGGGCTTCAGGAGCTACTCCTGGTTTGCAGGGCTGTAAGAGAGAGGGGATTTTAGCTCGGTTTGTGCCTTTGTGTTTGTTTGTGCTCACCTAATGCTGTCAGGCTCTTGCTGTTCCTGCTCATGGCCCATCTCTGCTGACTGATGGGCTGCCTGCCTGTGTGTGATCATATCCCTGTTGACATGAAAGAAATAGAGAGAAAAGCTCATTTTATTATTCCCCCCCTTCTTGTTTTAACCACCTGTATGCCCTTTGCAGAGGCAGTCTGACAGTTCTGTGAGGGTTTTACTTTTGGGCCGGGCTCTCTCACTCCCTTGATGGATAATCTCAGTATGCAATGTGATAGCCTCTTCTAGGGCTGTGTTTGCTAAGTAGAACTGTGGAATTCAGCAAAAGAAAAGTGTGTAGTTTTTGTTTGCAGGCTCTTTCACAGCACTACTCTGTGTGATTTGCCGTGGTTGTAATCACCCAGATCATGTCTGCCCCAAGAAATTCCCAGACTGCACATGGCTCACACACATGGGAAACCCAAACCAAACTTTAAAAAAGTAAGGATCACAGCAACAGTGTTTTCACCACCACTGTAAGAGATGGTGATGAACAGGATGAAAATGCCTCCTCAGTTCAAAAATGGCACTGGCAGGTAACCCCCTAGATCTGTGTCCATGGAAAAGATACTCCCTTTCTAGTCCTTTTTTCATTTCAGGTTTCAGGAATTCAGTTTGCAGGAATGCCATCTCTCCCTCCTTCCTCCCTCCACCCCCACCTCCCTCCTGTACCCCTGCAGGTGCTGAAGGTACCTGTGCCAGTGTTGGGAAGCTTCCCAGTGCTAAGGAAAGAAGCTGGGGATGTTACATTTGGGGACCATTTGCAGCTGCTTTAATTTATGTATCTTCATGACTTTAATACCCTTAAAAATTTGATGCGGCAAAATACAGCTACTGCACTAAATATGGTGTACAGAGAGAGCCAAGTGCTTGCCTACCCAGACTAGATGGCAGAGTAAAACAATTGCAGGTGTTCCAGGCTCCCAAAATCCTCATCCTGACAGCTGTTCTCTTTCTCCTCTTCACCCTTTCTTCTCCACTAAAATAGGTTTCTATATTTTTTCTTTCTATTCTGCGTCTTTCTATTTTTGCGTTTTTGCTCTCTCTTCATCAGAGTTCATGAAGGTGAGAGAGATGTTTTTCGAGTTCTTCTTGTGTTCACTTCCATTGGTACACGAGGAAATGTTTCCATTTCTCTTACACTGATCTATGCAACCATGGAAATCAACACACACATCAACAACCCTTGAAAAAGGGTATTTCCTGAGACCCATTTCATGTCTCAGGGTGTCACAAGCCTGGCAGGGCACTGGCTGTTGGTGCCAAATTGCTGTGCCTGAGCAAGAGGGTGGGAGCACTCAGGCCCGAGGTAGCAGAGTGTGTTGGAGGGGTTAAGACCCACATCCCTGGAATGTGGCCCTGCCTCTCTCAGTGCCTCTGAGTAACCACAGAAAGTGCAGCCCTTGGAAAAAGCACCGACTTCCATCACGAGATAAAGCCCAGCCTAAAACAGCCAGAAATTAGTGGGAAGCATGTTTTACATCCTAAATATAGCTTGTGCTGCTCTGTCACAGTGGAAAGCAGCTTCGCAGTCGCTGGTTTTGAAGCACAATTGACTAATTGTTATTGAGCTAATCAGCATCACTCACACAGCATTCCTGATGGCACCGAGGCTCTGCTGCACGGGGAAGCTCCGATCCTCCCACCACTCTTCCCCAGACTCTGTAAGAAAATGGCCAATAAACACAATATTTGTCTCTCATGCCACTTTTCCTTCGTGCAAGGAGTGGCTGCAGACATCTGCAGATCCACCTTTTTGGTCATTCTTGGGAGGTACCATCCTCACATTCCTTCTCTAAGCCCATACTGCAGGAAAACCCCTTGTGCTCCACCTTGTTCTGCAGATCAGTCTCACTGTTTTATCTGGTGACCTTCTGTTTGTTGGGTTGTGTTTGGCTTTATAATCCACTAAACTATTGCTTATCTGCACTGTAACTTGAAGGCAGTGGCTGCAGTTGAAGAAGAAGCAATCTCCATGTCACTGCAGGGATGTAACTTCAATACAGTGAGGATGGTGTAGGTTAGGCATCAAAAAAATAATATGAGAGTTATTTTATGAGCTATTGTTATATTGTAGATATCCCTATTTTGTTTATTTCTATTTTTAAAATATGGGTATTGCAGAAACCCCTATTTTAAGAGTTGTTAAAGTAGAAAGGTGCTGGCAGAGTTTGTGTGGGAATGACAGCACAATCTGGAAAGAAGTGATTGAGATTACATGAACATCTGACCAGCGAGCTGATCCCAGTGTGACACAGGAGGATGATGTCTGAGCCTTCTCCAAACCCTTCCAGCCCTATTTTCCATGACTGTGTGTGCCAGGAATGAGTGTGTAAACTTTGGAGGCTCTGGTGTGCAAGATTTCACCATCAGCACACGCTGAAGTGAATATTGCTGTGCCTTCTCCCTTGTCGTTAATCACTAGGCACGTAAAAGCACAGCTGATAACTCAGAACATGCTGCAACCACCCCTCCATTGTAATGTGGAGACAGATTAGAGGATTTTGGGGCCTGGAGCTGTGTCTTTGTTCTGTGTTTATGCAGCACATTGTGCAATGAGATTCTGGCTCTAGGTGCTAACGCCAAAATGCAAACATATTGATTACTAGGGAATAAAGGCAGGCATGTTCTCCAAGTCATGCTTTGAAGAACTGGGGGGGGGAACACTTGCTAGATAGAAAAGGATCAGAGGTCTTTAAAAACAGAAATTTGCTTGGGATTGTTTGGGATCAAGCTGATGCACAGGAAAGCTTCTGTCTCTTTCACTGCATTTTTCTCCTCATTTTTGGCCTCCATGTTTATTTAAATAGGATGTGAGTATCAGGGAGTCTTGTCCCAAACTTGTCTGTGAATGTCCTGCCAATAATACTGCCACTGCAGAAATAATTAGAAAACCAGTAGAGGAGAAATCCTCTGCTGCCCAGAAACTGGAGCAGATATAGGAGCAGTGAGGAATGCTTCACGAACCCAGTTATCAAGTTGGCCCAATGAATCACAAGGATTTGTAGCCTACCTGTGCCACAGAGCATCGTGGTGACTGTCACTGCGAAAAGGAATAGTAGTTCTATATTGATGGAAAGCTCTGGGTGCCTCACAGCCCGGGGAACAAATATCCAGAGCGAGAAGAGCTGAGGTGAACCCTCGGCAGAGCACGGAGCTCCGGAGCTGGGAGGCCACTGGGGATTTTAAGCACCTTCTCTTTAAAGGTTAGAAGCATTTGCAAGCTCAAATTGCCTGCAGTGTGAGCAGAGGCTGCTCGGTGCGGCTGGGAAATGAGGGCAGTGATATGTTTAAATGTGGATTTAGATGTGTAACTTTATTTATAGGCTCATTTTGACACTCTCACCACGTTTCTGGATAGATTTGTTGTCTTTACGTGATCCTGCCAACAGCAGCCCAGCCCATATTTGTTACTATTTGTTACTAATTACTATACAACCTGCTCAGTCTTTCTCCTTTTGGCTGAGCGTTTCAAGGAGACAGTCTCAAAGGTAAATTGAAATCAGATAAGAAAAGAAATGTTTACAAATATCTGCATGAGATTCCAAGGCAGGATACGTGCGCAGAATTCGACTTCGTGAGTACACAGCTGTTTTTTTCAGGGAAAGTGAAATGCTTTCCACCTGCCAAGAGCTGTGTTTGGACCCTCGGGGGTCTGTGTCACTCCTGCTATAGTTGATAATGTCACTAACACCTAAAGCAGCGTGAGGTATGCAGCTCTAACCTTGCTTTTTATGTATTTGAGACTTCAACAGCCATGAAAAATTCCGAGCTCTGTAATCTCGAAGTGCATTCCTAGAAGGTAAAAAGCCTTTTGAATTCACCTTTAAAATGCACTTGCTTTTATTGGCACAGGCTATCCATACATTCAGGGAATGGTTTGGGGTTGCAAGCAGGTAGGGTCTTCAGGGATGTGTTTCCTTCTTTCTGAAGTATTTCATTTCACCCTTAATGGGACGTGCTGTCGGCACAGAGCCACATCAAGCGTCAGCAGCACTCTTCTGCTGTCCCTCGCTGTCAACAAGAAATCTGTGCTTGGAGGAGGAGGGACACGTCAGCCTTTGAAAGTTGAACAGAGGGACAGACTCACAGGGCACAAAACCAAACAATTTGCATCTCGTGGAGGCTCTGAGGTAGCGAAGAGAAATGTCTTTTTCCTCACTTTTTTTTGTTCCTCCCATCAAATTTTCCGCCACTGCGCCAGCAAAAATGCAGCTCCAGCAGCAAGTGTGTCAGTGCAGAGTTATCACTGGCAGGTTTTAACCACTGTGTTTCTCAGATGTGCTGCATGAAGGGGTTGGGGAAGAGCAGTGTTTTTCTGGCAGCGGGTGGCACGTGCCATCTCCTCTGATGGTCGCGTCTCAGAAGAAGCATTTGTTCCAGGCTGGCACATGGCATCCAAAGGAAAATGCTCTTGTAGGTGCTGCTTCAGACCTGGATGTTGAGAGCACTTTGAAGCTGTCAGCTCAGGACAGACAGCGGTGTCACCCTTAGAAAGGAAATGCGCTGCAAAAGCGACCCATTTTCCTCTGTGGTTGTACACGTTCCTGTTTCCCTGAGCGTGTCATCCCGGCAAATCTCCGGGATGTGTTTTCAGCTTTGCTCTCTGTGATCAGTTTGCCCTCACGCTATGGTTTGTGCTGTGAAAGTCTCAAAATCTTGAGGTTTTTGGTGCCTACCAGCGCTCCCTTGCACTGAGGCCATCCAGCCAAGCCATGAGCACAGAATGCAGGGCTGCAATTAGACAAGTGCACCCTTTTGACCAAGCTGGGTTTTACTGATGGTCACTGTCACCTCATGCATTCACCATCCAGCCAAAAAGGAAACAAAAAACCCCACAACGAATAAACAGTTTTCACCGAGCCCTGGGATAAAGGCTATTTTCAATTTTACCTTTCACGTTTTAATTGTATAGCAATAATTTTGCAATAGAGTTGCCGATGGCAAACATGCAAAAGACATTAACTTTATTTATGTTTTGGATTATTAATGTGGCTGTTAAAATTCCTCCAGTTAGTTTTGATTGAATTGTTTTTTTGTGCGATTCTGTCGTTTAATGGAGCGGTAAATAAGAATTTCTGATAATGAGCCCAAGCATCTGTCACAACAACCTGGCGCTGGTTATTAACATTTCCATTAACGGCAGGGTGGGCAGTGATAATATGGAAACCACACAGTTAGAACAAAATAAATAGTTGGTGTCAGGCTGAGTGGGTGTTAATTACTTTTTTATTTTATAACTCTGGGGGGAGGGAGTATTGGTAGAAAAGTGTGACTTATGAAGGTCATTCTCTCTTAAGAAAGAAGTCTCCAGAGGAGCAGCTAACCGGGGCTATCCAGTGCAAGCGGTGAATATTTTATTGCTTCTATTTACGGCCCAGAAAGGGGCAGAGAGAAGAGAGACAACTTTCTCAGGGGGTCTGGCTGAAGGCTATGGCACCGTGAACACAAAGAAAGGAGAAGTGCAGCCTTTGCCCTGCCTTTCTCTCCCTGTGTCTGGAGTTTGACCAGGACACGCTTGGGCACCTTTTCTGTGAACAGAACGGGAGCTGCTCTGTTAAAACCTGCCGGAGGCACAGACAGCAGGTCGGGAGAACAGAGCGTCCTCAGTGGCCGCTGGGGAGGAAAATCCACCTGCACCAAGTTGGATCCTGACAAAGGCAGGGATGGAGTGGCCCAGGTGCACTCAAAGATTGGTTTTCTAGCACGGCACAATGCAAAGAAGAAACGCCATCAGGAGCCAAAGAGGGCTGGTGTGTGCATGTGGAGCTGTAATCAAAGTGGAGCTGACAAGTAGCAAACTAAAAGTCATCCTGTCATACATAAAATATTAGTGAATTGATTAGCAGCTGACTGGGTTTGGAGGTAATTTTAGGCAGTATTTTGGCCCAAAGTGTTGCTGCTGAGTGAGATTTGGGCTGGTGGTGGCAGGGGCTGCCTTGCTCACCAGGAACAATCAGGAGCACCAGGCACTGCCAAAGATGATCCCAAAACTACCGGGGAACCAAAATTTTCCTTTCTCTTCCAAAGATGCTGGCAAGATTGAGTTGATTCAGTGTCTAAACCAGCCTGCATGGAGCAGAGCACAACCACATCCCAAGGCTCAGCTGCTCATCCCTCCTCTTGTGCTGAGACATCCTGATGACACAGAAACCCCGGGGCTGGCTCATTGCTGACTTGTGGCATAAACAGAGTCTGCCCTGGGTCCTTCTGCAAATGAAGAACCTGGATATGAGCTAATTCTGCTTGTCACTGCTAACTCTTCTGTCCTTCTTCCTCCCTAGCACCGGCGCTGGCCCCACAGAACATCCAAGTCAACTCCCTCTCCGCGAGCCAGCTGGAGCTCACCTGGGACCCTCCCCCTGCCGACAGCCAGAACGGGAACATCCAAGGCTACAAGGCAATCCTCCCGTTCCTCCTGTTCCCATTTATCTTGCTTGGCATTGCTATTTACTTGTGAGAGAGCTCTACAAAGTGCAGTCGCCCTCGCCGCGTAAGGCAAATTAAAACAGTGCTCAGGCTGCAGTAGGGAACAGCAGCAAGTCCCAAAACCGAAAGAAAGAGAATGAGATTGGGGGGAGGGAGGAGAGAAAAGTGAGAGTGTGTCGTTATTTATGGAGAAGGAGAGCATGGGGAAACAGGGCATGCAGATAAGGAGGCAGCTTCACTTAGGCAGGCAACATATCTGCTCCAAAAAGCAACATAGATACACAAGAGCTGGGGGCAAGAAATGTATAGAAGAAAATTAACTGAGCTTTCCCTCCATCGAATGTTACAAGCCTTTAGGAAGAGCAGAACTTTCTCCCAGCTAGAAGCCTGAGCCAGGTCGGATTTTGGAAGCATTGCTTCATTTCCTTAACTTTAACAAAATTAAATCAGAGTATTAATCGCGTTTGGTTTGCAGGAGATGAGCACGTTGCAGAGACAGGCTGCTCAGCATCTCCAGCATGAGAATGGACCCTCAGAGAGTGGGAATGGGCAAGTCTACAAACACTGGAGCTTGGCTTGGGTTCAGTGTCTGGCTCTGCCTCTCTCCGTGAATTTAGATCCATAAGTGAAGGAAAGCCAAGCCAATGTGAATAATCTGGCATCCCTTCTTGGCAGTTACAAGCATCCTTATATATCAATCCCTGTCCTTTCCCTTTTGTACGTATATAGATGGCTTCAGCAGCTTGGCTTGGAGAGCCAAGGTGGAGTCTTGCCTTGGCTTGTTCTCTCCACTCCCTGGCTTGCTTTGGCCTGTTGTAATGCTCTCACTGCCAGGCCTGTCCAATAAGTAGGGCTGGCACCACTTTTCTGCCTGGAAACAACTTCTCCGAAGCCTGATTTTATGGCATTAGGGTAAAAATTATGTAATGGAAGAAGGGCGAAAAGCACCTCAAGGAACTTCAGGGGGAATATTTGTTACCCTCTTCAGGAGGGCGTTTTCCTGGCGGTGCTGTGAACACCAGTGGTGTGACTGCTGTGTGAGCAGAGGGGAGTGATGGTCCATCAGGGTGTGTCAGGATGCCAGTGCTGTCGGGCAGCTCGCTCTGCAGGGAGAGTTCAAACTGACCTCTCCTCGCTGGACCCTGGCAGCTCATACCTGCTGTCATTAGGCCACATTCTTCAGCCTGTGCTCTGTTTTTGAGTGATGTACTCAGCTATGTATTAGACTCGGGAATTTGCCAAAGGAAAAGATTTGGCACGTGCTGAAAAACCTGAGTATCCCAACTGACAGAGGAGTCCAGAGCAAGACTACGCTGTCTTTCTGGTTGTTTTGTAGCTGCAGCGGCCAAATATTTTCTAGGTGTAGGATTTCCTAAAACAAGTGACAGGATGAGAGGAAATGCCCTCCAGTTGTGCCAGGGGAGGTTCAGATTAGATATTAGGAAACATTTCTTCACAGAAAGCGTGGTCAGGCATGGGAGCAGGTGGTAGAATCACCAAGCCTTGAAGTGTTCCGAAGGCGAGGGGCTGTGGCACTTGGGAACGTGGCTTAGTTGCAAACACGAGGGTTGATGGTTGGACTCGTGATCTTAGAGGGCTTTTCCAACTTTAATAATGCTGGGACTCTGTCTCACTGTCCCACCAGATTTACTACTGGGAGAGCGACGCCCTGAACGACACGGAGAAGGTGAAGGTCCTGTTCCTCCCGGAGACGAGCGTGCGGCTCAAGAACCTGACGAGCCACACGCGGTACCTGGTCTGCATCTCCGCCTTCAACGCGGCCGGGGACGGCCCCAGGAGCAGCCCTGCCCAGGGCAGGACGCACCAGGCGGGTACGGGACCCCGGCCTGCTCACCTGGGCACGGGCCAGGGGAACGGGGCCTGCAGGAGGGCTCTGCTGTTTGCGTTTACCTCGGAGAGGTCTTGAAAGGGGAAAAAAAAAAGCGTTAAATTAGTGGAGTGGGGGGAAAGGGAGTGACACGGCTGAAATGAGAACGGAGCAGCAGAAGGGGTAGTCCCTAAAGGAAGTCCCTAAACTAAGCTGGTGCAGGAGGAAACACTCCATGGGTCTGTTTCTGGTTTCTGCTATCACACCTGGAAATCAGAAGGAATTCATCTCCAGTGCCTGGAAGTTACCCTGATGGTCCTGTGAGACAATTAGCATGCCTTTTAGAATTCTTCCCTATTTTTTTTTTAAAGCTGGATCAGCAGCCTCCCAGTGGGGCTGAGCAGTCCCTGTGCTGGATGTGCCGTGGTGGGAGCACTCGAGCACAGGGTGAAGGCAGTGCCCTTGGCGGTGGCTGTGAAGAGGAGGTGGCTCCCATAGCACTCTTCTGAGGGGCCTTCCCTTCCATGCCCTGCCTCCTTGTCTGCTGTGGAGGTTCAGTTTTGCAGTTGACTGGCTGTATTTTTAGGACAGGCTGCCCTTCTGACTGATTACAGGACATTTGGATACAACTGACAAATCCCATTCTCAGCTTGTTTCTTTTAGATTTAGGCTGGGCAAATAAAGCAATGTTTTATAATATATATGTATATCAGAGTGACTGCTGCTGCTGCAATTCAATCTCTGTGCAATCCTTTCAGCACCCAGTGCTCCCAGCTTCCTGGCCTTCTCTGAAATCACTTGCACCACCCTCAACGTGTCTTGGGGCGAGCCGACAGCAGCAAATGGAGTCCTGCAGGGTTATCGAGTCGTCTACGAGCCTCTGGCTCCTGTCCAGGGTAAGAAAGACCTCTGATCATACATATTCATGGGGAAATGACACAATAGTACTGCAGGACCTTTCATCTCTGCCCAATTTCCTACTTGCTCTCTGCCGTTTTCCAAGGGAAGCCAGGTGGCAAAGGGTAAATAAAACAATTCCACTTTCACCAAAACGCTTCAGCGAGCCATAATATTGTGGAATATAGCTTTTGTCTCGTCTTCTCTCATTTTCTTGCACAAACTATAGTCTGTGTGATTTGAAAAGGCGTTTGACAGCCGTCATTACCTGGTCTGGGAGAAGGGGAAGCTCAGCCTGGGAGTGCCTGATTGTCTCCCCGCGCTGCCTTTGAAACTGCTGAGTAGGCTCCATCCCAGAATAGTTGTCAGGCCCATTTGTGTTGCTTATCACATCATGTGTCACTTCTGTTGTCACAGAGATTGTCCAGGCATTAAATGTGCTGGTCATCACTGGTAGCACCTCTGCTGTGACAGGGGAGGGTGACAGCAGGGAGACGTGGCCGTGTCTCTTCACACTGAGTTTTCAGGCAGCATTTTTAACCCAGCTCTAGATTCCAGTTAAACCACAACAATGTGCTGGCCACAAACGTTTCATTAATTTGCCAGAACAGCAACGGAGAAGGATTTGGCAGTTTCTGTGAAAACAAATGTAAATTCATTCCAAAGGTGAATTAGAAAAGATGACATAGTTTGTGGATGGCCTTATTAATATTTTTATATTCCTGGTAGATTGCCAATAGTTCAATAGGATGTCCAGCTTTGGCAGTGTGACAGCAGGGAGAGTAATTTCAGCCATTGCCAATCCATTTTAAACTCTTTTCCAAAGAAATAAGGATATCAATCACTTGTATTTGCTTCTCCTGTAAGGAATAATGATCTATATTGTCTGAATATCCGTGTCTCATGCACTGAGAAAGTTAAACTCAGGATTGAGAACACCAGAATAAAAGCACTGTCAGCCTTTACGGCTGGCAGGTCTGAGCACAAAGAGCTAATAGAGGAAGCATTTCTAATTCTGACCAAGAAATGTGCACAGGGTATGCAGGAGGTTTGAGCTGGTCGGGCATTTCTTCCCTTTTCTTCATTCCTACACAATGTTTAAGAATACGTTTTTTTCCCCTGAAAATATGGAAGTGTCGGATCATGTTTTCTCTGCACGCATTCAACTTAACATCCTTCAGAACCTTTGTTGTCTTTTCTTCTCTCCCCCACCTCTGCCTGTGCTGCCCCTGACTCCAACTTGTCAGTCCTTCCCCTCTGGAAGATTTCTGATGTGAGCAGAAAGGTTATGGAGGGCTCTTCCTCAGATGCAAAATTTTTCCTTAAATTTATTTTCCAGTCTTTACCCATCATTTGCTCTTGTGCCAACATTTTTCTTTCAGCAAACATATTTATTCTCCTGCCATGGAGAAGAATCCCTCCCTTGATGCCATCAATTTCACAATTTTCACAAATACTCTAAGCTGGGAGGGACCCACATGGATTATCAAGTCCAACTCTTAAGTAAATGGCCCATATGGGATAGAACCCACATTCCTCCACGTGAGCACTGCAGTGCAACAACCTGGACGGACTGGACCCTCTTTTGGAGCTTTTCTCCTTCATATTTTGACTTTCCACCCATCCTTGATTTTTGGCTGAGCGTCCTCCCATGGTGACACCTTCTGCCTTCCCACTCCTAAGCCATCACTTACCTGCCCATTTTTCCAAGCTTCCCAGCAGCATTCTGTTCTTTAGCACAGTCTTATCCCTGCTTGACCTTTTATTGTTTAAGCTTTACACTGTTATGTTTTACACAATAATAGACAACAAGATTGCCCCAGAGCCTTTTTGAACAGTTCTTTTTTTTTTTTTTTTCTTTTTGGAACATAACTTGAAAATGACAAATGCCTCCTTATTTGTCTCAGAGAAATGAAATAGTTCACCTGTGGAAGGAGGGAACACTTTTACTGTTTCCTCGTTAGCCAAGGAAAGATTCCCTGAGTTATAAATTGTATCTGGGAGAAAATTTTGAAAAGAAATTGCTTGGACATTACTCTTTATTTAGGTGATTAAAACTGAAAGCATCATCTTGATTTGCATAAAATAAGCTTCTGGATTGAAAACATCTTCCTCCTTCTGCGTTTTTTGGAAAGATAAATGAGCAAGCAGGCATTTTGAGTGGGAAAAACCTTCTCCTACTTCCTATTTCCTTGGTTTGAAATGTGTCATGTACACCTACAGAACCAAAAAAACGCCAGAAAGACTCTCTAAATTTGAACTTTTTATTCTGTAAAATATTTTATAAATCAAATTCTTTCTGTTGACTTACTTTTAGAAAATTTCAGTGAAAAGCAGATTTTTGTTTTCAAACCACTCATTGCTCCTCGGTCCTTTATGCAGCACTGAGAACCTAAAGGTGAAAGCAGTTGTGAACCTTGGTGAAGGTAAAAACTCTGATTTTAATTGATCCCTGTAAGAAAAATTCTGAGAGAGGGAGAAGAGTGAAACACAAGTCACAGCTCCAGCCTGGTTTAAGCTCCCAGTGCTTTGGCTGCATCCCCTGTTGCCGTGGCATTTGTCCCCAAGGTCCCAGTGAGCTGCAATTCCTTCACTCTGCATCCACGGGGGATGGTGGACATGGCAGGAGGAGATGAATGGAACAAACCTGGCCCTTGCTCCTCCTCCAGACCGTGTTGCAGGTTATCTGGGGAAGCAGCAACGGAGAAATGCTTGCTTAGGAAGCAACGTGGAATGTGCACTCCTCTTCGTTTACCTCCTCCTTTCCTCCCAGAATAATTAGTGAAGTTACATGGAGTCTCTTGGTAATTTCCCAGTTGTGTTGTAAGGTTTTTTCCTTGTCAGTACCCACTTATCAAGCTTAAACTCTAATTATACTTATCAGTGCTGAAAATTGCCTATTATCACTTCTTAAACTCCTGCTAATTGTAAGAAATACTTTCTTAGCAAACTGTTAGATAATTTTACTTACCATCTAGATGTAATAAGCTCCACTTGATTTCTGGTTTTGCGTTGAAACTCCCTGTTATTTTTTTTATCTGCGTGGCTGTTCCAGGTGTGAGCAAGGTGGTGACTGTGGACATCAAGGGGAACTGGCAGCGCTGGCTGAAGGTCCGGGATCTCACCAAGGGCATGACCTATTTATTCCGAGTGCAAGCCCGAACCATCGCCTATGGACCTGAGCTGCAAGCCAACATCACAGCTGGGCCAGCAGAAGGTGAGGGGAACTCTAAAAGCAAATCAAAAGTCACAGATCAATTCTACAAACACGGGGCACCAGCGGGGAATGGTGCACTTAGGGCTTCACATGAATTTCCAAGCCAAGGAGAATCTGAGTCACGGGACGTGATTCAGTGCGTTTCACAACTGCCATGAAAAACATGTTTCCTTTTTTTTCCTGAAACCTACAAGTCTAATGTGAATAAACAAAACATTGTAAATAAATCATAATGCAAACAGGCCAGACAGGGATTTCAGAGCTGCAGCCTGACAGCGCAGTGCATAATTCTGACTGTACTGCTCTGCCGTGGGAGTCAGAACTGGAGTAGCTGCCGAAACCAGCAAAGGTTCCTGGATGCAAAACCAGAAAGAATTTACAATTGTTCTTTCCTGACACATTGGCTTATGCAGAGGGAGGGATCTGTGGATTTCCTGCTGTGTCAAGAGCAGCTGCAGGGCAGCGCTCCCCGCTTGGTTCACTGCCTGTACCCAAAGATTATTTTCTTATTTGATCAGTGACTTTGATAAACAGATAATCCAACAAGGTAAACACCCTCCAATGATACCAACCTGTCAGGTAAGTCCCAGAGCATCAGTGCAGTGGCCACAGTTCTGAGTTTTGGTTCTTTCCCACTTCCTATGTCTTAATTCTCACACCACACCACAGACAAATGTAGATCAGGAATCCTATCTAACTTGGCCATGGCATCTTCCCAAACCAATGGGAAGTGGATGTCCCCATGACTCTCTCCATGAACCTCATAGGCTGGTTTCACCTCTGAAATCAGAAGTAGCAGTGGCAATGGGTAAAATGAGAGTCCTTTTTCCTCCTGCCTTCTTAACACAGGTACCTTATTCTTGGGGCTATCCTGTGTAGGACCACGAGTTGGACTTTGGTAATCCTAGTGGGTCCCTTCCAACTCAGGATATTCTATGATCCTGTGACCTGTAAACCCCATTGCTATGTAACTGCTGGTACTGGGACTAGTGAAAATATCAGGTCAGTAGCCCTTAGAGCTGGTTTATGTTGCATATTTGTTGATCAACATTGATAGATAATTTTTCCCCTCTCTCAGTAGAAGCAATTCATGCTGCAGTTTAATGTCACCTTCATTTGCTACTCTCTTTTCACCCCTCAGGGTCTCCTGGCTCCCCTCAGGAAATCCTGGTGACAAAATCTGCTTCTGGGCTGACGCTGCAATGGACTGAGGGAGATGCAGGAGAAAAACCCACAACTGGCTACATTATAGAGGCACGACCCTCAGGTAAGCCCTGGGAAACAAAGGGAGTTTGATGGCATCAGTCCCCTTCCCTCAGCCCATGCTGAAGGGGAGAGGTTGTTTGCCTTCCCAGTAAGGTAATGGGATTTTGTGAGAGAACGTGTCTCCAGCCAGTATTAAGCTGTTACTGGTTTATTATGTGGTTTAGCATATTTTCTCCTCTTTAGGAGTAGTCACAGAAAATTACCCTGACTACTCTGGCTTTCACTGTGCTACATCACTGGAAAATCATCCAACAGATGAACTAATATAGTTAATAATTAAAACTCATTTAAATGCTTACAGCATCTTTCATGCACAAGGACTAATAAGTATTTGCGAGCTGTATTTTGAGGACCACAGATAGAAATCAGTCTCCTTCTGCAGCAGAGCACAGCAGCTAATTACTGTTTTAATGTTAATAATAGGGCCAGGGCTTCAGCAGCACATACACATTTCTTCCCCCATTTGTTCTGCAGGGAGGGCGTTGAGGCGGGGGAAGGAATCCCCCATCACCACAGTTTTTCTTGGTGCTCTCCCAGAGCTCCTTTGCTTCTGGGATTTGCATCTTAGTGAAGATGTTCTCTGCTTTTTCCAGAATATTTCCCACTGGGACAAGGTAATTTTAAAAGTCACTGTGTGCTCCAGCCTGATCGCAGCTTGGTACCCCTTGCAAATTCAAAGAGCACACATTTCCTGGGAGCTCAGTCATTAAGGAAAGCCCTGAGTGCTGCCAGGCCTCTGTGTAATCTCGCTTGATAACTCCCCTCCACTCTGACAGGGAATGTTGATAACCATTCTCCAGGTACAGTTTTCCAGCTGGTGATACATCCACCTGCTCCTTGTTTCACGTGGGCTGTGTTTGAATGTCACCAAGTCAAGAGCTTTGCTGAAGTCAGGATAGATGATGTCTGCTCTTTCTCCTCTATTGACAAGGTCTGCTACTCTGTCACAGAAGGAAATTAGACATGATTTATACTTGACATACCCATCTTGGCTGCTGGTTCTTTCTTTTTCGCTTCTAGCTGCTTGCACACTGCTTGATTATATATTGATTAAATGAATGCTTACCTGTTTGATTATCTAGAGGATCCTGTTTCTTGTTTGTGTCTTGAATGTAAGGTTACATTTAAAACCAATGATTTTAATTGCATTTAACCAGACCAGTAACAAAATTATTGAGGTCATCACTGAAGATGCAGATTTCCATACCCACATCTGATAGAATTTGTTCTGTAGAGAGGCTCTGCTCTGATCCTAAAATTTCCTTCTTATTTCCATCATTTAATGTGACAACTGTTTTCAAAATAAAAGCAAGGGAAATATGTACCTTCTCAAAGCACTGGAGTTTCCCAGAGTGATCAAGTTTGCTTTTAATTAGAGGCATGACACTGCTGTGCTTCTCTTTCACCTACATCAGCTTTTTGAGTTCAGTCCTTATTACTTCAGAGGCAGAAAATACTTTCTTATTTGAACAGCATTGTTAGGTAGCAAGTTAAACCAAACCTATTCATTTAAAATCACCTACCAGCTTACAGTTCCCCCAGACAGGTTTTTTGTGAGTCAGAGTATTTTAGGGGGAAACCTGCAGCCCATGTACAGGTTGTCTGCAAGCTTGGAAATCCAGCTCGTGTGAGTGACATTGGAAACTCATCCACTCGACTCCCCGTTGGATGTGAACAAACATTTCACAGCTCATGGCTAAGGATGTAGGATTTGGGGCCCACTCTTTTTGAGTAGGAAGAAAATAGTCTCTCCAAGGCAGGTCTGAGCTGCATTAACCCTGGGTCACTTCTGCTGGCCCCACTCCACTGATCCTGGAAACGCACACAAGAGGTCTTATTCTCCCGCTCTTGCAACCTGACTGTTGAGGCATTTAATTCCTCTTCAGATTATTTTAATCCTATTCATGCTGCTGTAGCAAATGAACTAGGCATTTGTATGCTGGATTCTCATCCTTCGTTCTGGTTGCAGCTGTAGGAAGCGTGAAATGTGATCCAGGAGAGGAGACAGACTAATTGGAAGATTTGCTTATTCCACCCGAGCATCAGCTTCCTCTCTGTGCTGCTTTTCTTCCTCATCTCTGCAAGGAAGAGTCTGAAATCTGAATTACGAGCTTAAAAAAAGCAGGGAACTAATTCCTCCTGTCAGGGCTAGTCATTCAGAGCAGCCCCTGTTTTAATATCATTCTAAGAATTTGCTTTGGTGTGGTGATTTATACGGGTAGTAGAATGTGGATTGGAGCAACCTTTGTTTTTAAGGAGCTGTTGTTCCAAGAGAAGAGCAGTTGACTTGTGCTCTTCACATAAAATCAAGAAAGGAAAAGATATTTCTCCTTCTGAGGTCAAAAAAGGGGCGTTGAGCAGACAGATAAAAAGCTTTAGCTTGTTGCCAATATTTAAATGCAATACCACTACCTTAGTGTTTCACATCTCAAGTGTCATCTATTATAGGCCTCATTACCCCAAACGTTAAATGCTGTATCATCTCATTTTCCCTGCTGTAGCTCCCTGCCAAGACTCCTCCATCAGAGTAGGAGGATGGCTTTCTGTCAGAAATGGCAAACCCTACTCCCTTTTGTCACTTCCCTTCGAATTTTTCGGAGCCCTGCTGTGTCTCCCAGGGCTCCGCTGCCCTGCTGGGTTTAGCAATGGTGGCAGCAGGCAGCTGAGACTGCTCATTTGATTTCCCTGTTTCTCTGCTGGGTTTATGGAAGGTGACCAGGCTCACTACCTCCTCTGCATTTTGAGTACACTCACACACAGGGATGAAGCAGGCAAACCAATACTTTTTCCAGAGCGATCTGTGCTAGGGGAAGACATTACAGAAACAGAAGAGTTTTTCTTTTCCTTCAACTTCTCTGTCCTTGGAGAAATGGATTCCAGTTTAGCTCCTTGTGCATTACAAGAAATGCAATTAAGCAGGCTCTGTCTCTGCCACTCTAAGTGCTCCCCAGACATCAGCTGGGCTGGCTGAGGAATGGGGAATAGATTGTGCCCTCAGCTTTTACATACAGAGCAAAAGACAAATGGCACAGCGATGTTAAGGTTCCAGTGCTGCTGGGAGGAATGCAGAAGATGGCTTCACCCCTCTTTTCCCAGCTCCAGGTCACATCCAAAGGTTGCTCTCACTGTGCTTTAGTGGTGGGCACGTGGCCTGAACATTCCCAGCAGTCTCACACAGAGCTGCCTTCCCAGTGACCCCCGCCTGCAAGGGAGGTGTTTGTGTAACACCCTGGGGATCCACATGCCAGGAGGGGACCTGGACATGGAGCTGCCCCATGAGCCCTCCACCCATGGATCAGCCTGTGCAGAGCAGCTGTGGAGGGGTTGGGTCAATCTGCCTCACAGAATCATTTAGATTGGAAAAGACCCTGAAGGTCCAACCATAAACCTGACACTGCCACATCCACCATTAAACCACATCCCTGAGTGCCACATCTTCCTGGCTTCTGTCACCTCAGAAAGAGCCTCCCTGACCCAGGACAAGTAGAGGGAGATTTCCTTTTCTGCTTCCTCTCCCCACCACGATTTTGGGCTTTGTGTGCTTTTCCCAAGCAGGGGATGATGTCAGGCAACTGGAAGAGAATTGCACCTTAGTGGAATGGTCTGAATTGGAAGGGACCCTAAAGATCAGCCAGTTCCAACCCCCTGCCATGGGCAGGGACATCTTCCACCATCCCAGGTTGCCCCAAGCCCCGTCCAGCCTGGCCTTGGACGCTCCCAGGGATGGGGCAGCCACAGCTTCTCTGGGCACCCTGTGCCAGGGCCTCACCACCCTCACAGGGAGGAATTTCTCCCTGATATCCCATCTAACCCTGCCCTCTGGCAGTTTGAAGCCATTCCCCTTTGTCCTGTCACTCCAGGCCTCTGTAAGAAGTCCCTCTCCAGCTTTCAAGATGATGAGTTCCATGAAGGCAACAGACACTTTGGGAAAGAACCCGTCTGCTTGAACTGGGAATTGTCTACCTCATAAATGCTGGGGTTTGCTTCCCACGCCCCGAGGGCAGCTCTCACTTCAGCTTCCTTTCTGGTGTCTTGAGTAGTGTTTTTCTGTTTTCTTCCTTTTCTATTTATTTTTAACCAAATGAAGGAGCGCAGTGTCAAACATGGACACGAACCAGCAGAAGTCAGTAAATTCAAAGTGAAGGGTGCAGCTGCATCCCCAGCATCTGCCATGGGGCCTTTTCAGCTTCTGCTGGCGAGCGACACACCGGGGCTGACAGTTTGTCAGCCTTCACTTCCCATTCTTGTCCTTCCACTGCTTTGCATGATAATCCAGCCCTTTGCCTCTGACAAACACAGCCACGTTTTAATTGTGTCCTCTGTAGGAGGAACACCAGTGGCGTTCAGCAGGGCCTTAACTCTCAGCAGCTTCTGCCCTCATAAACCTTCTAATGTGTAATTAGGAGGGAGCTTTACGGCCCGGCTCTCCTGCTCCGAGAGGGGACGGCTGGTGTTTAAAACCCAAATAAGTGACAGCTCTCCATGTCCTGGGTTGTCAGTGACTGGATTTAGTGGATCTGGGAGCCTCCCTCGCTGAGTGACAGCTTTATTTGGCGTGGAGACCCTGATTAATGGCCTGTGGCGCCAGGCTGGCCCACGGGGCCACGGTCGGCGGAGCAGCTCCTCTCCAACACGGGCTGGACACGGCGTTAGGGCAGAGGAGGTTTCACCTTCCCCATCACTCACATCCTCTCCCTGTGCCTGGACCTCGAGCTCAGATGGGACAGAGGCAGCGAGGCTGGGAGGTGAAGAGCAAATCTCCCATCAGCAGGAGTAAGGATGGGGCAGAGCTGGGGAAACATGGACAGAAGCAAGGAGCAAATAAAAATTTCTCTTTTTTGAAGGGTGCTTGCTTTTCCATCACATGTTTTAGAGGCTGAGTGCCCAGTGAAAGGCAGTGGGAAATGAAGATGGGGACTGATGTGACTGAAAAGAAAAAGCAAGGACAGCCTCCCTCGGGATGTCCCTCTGAGCCCTGCACCTGCTGGGTGTTGCAGGCTTTGCTCTTCCCAGTGGTTTCTTAGGGTTAATACCCAGCTGATGTCCGAGCCACGGCATGTGCATCTTTCCTCCCTAAACTGAGTGGAAAATGCTGTGTATGGTACACTAACGATTTTCTACTGAACTTAAAGGCCAGTCTTTGCTATCACAGGTGACCTTCTAATGAATTCTCTTTCAGCTGAACTTCTAACATTTAGAGCACACCTGCTTTTGAGGATGGGGGGGAGAGGTGCAGTGAAGGAATTCACAAGTGTGTGTTCAATCTTTAATCTCAAAGTTCACCACTGGAATAAAGTGATTTTTTAGTTCAGATATATCTGATTGTGATCGTTGTCTACAAAGAGAGGTCTGGATGTTCCAGGTGGATATAAATTAAATTAGTTGAGGCTCTGTAATTAAAAATCGTGTTGGCCAGGGCTTGGGAAGCCACAGGCTATGCTGTGCATAGGGGTCAGCAGTGGGGAAGGTGTAGGACATCCCTCTTCCCAGGCTGTCTTCTTCTGACCACTGCAGCTGCATCAGCACCTCTCTGGGACCCCAAGGATAACGAGCTGGGTCCCATTTTAGAATCATTAAGGTTGGAAAAGACCTCCAAGATCATTGAGTCCAACCATTAACTCAGCACTGACAGTCCTACCCTAGGGAAAAAAACAAAGTTTTGACAAAGATTCTTTCAGTGAATGGAAGGAGATGGGCCAGGGACTACGTGGCCACCAGCCAGAGCATCTCTGAGTCCCTGTGCTGCCCCACACCATCACCACCACACCCAAGGGGACAGAGAGGAGGAAATGCAATGTTGACCTCTCAGGGGTGGTTTTCCCAGCTTACTGCAAGCTTCACAGAGCAGTTAAATTTACACTTCTTGGTCTGTTGGGTTTTCTGCACTGTGCACCCTGATAGGTTTGAGAAAATGAGTGAGAAAGTGTGTCTGAACAGTTGTGTTTGTTGTAATGAGTGCTGAACATTCACTTTTATTGTTGCTTTTTCTTCCCCTATTTAAGTGGCTTTCAATGCAAACAAATTGCTTTTCAGACAATCCACAATGGGCTCAAATTCTCTTATTGCTGTTTACAAATGTGTTTATGAAAGCTTAGGCAATTCTAGCAAATATGGCAATATTTTATAGTCGTGAGATGCATCTTCTGAGTATCAGTGGCTGCAACAATCCAACTTTGAAAATGCATCCCTCACTCTACCCTCTTCAGAGAAACTAAATCCCAAACTCCCTTTTTATTACATTGTAACTTTATGTGGTAGAAATAATCTCAGCTTCTATTGCCCCGTAAAAGGGAAGTCAATATTTTATCTCTTGTTTTATAGCCATTGTAATACCCAGCTAATACATAACAATGGTACATTATGATAACTTCATTATAGTCTGATCATGCTGGTGAATAATGTATTGGCCCTAATTTTAAGCATGGCAGGAAAATTACCTATTTTTATTGTTCTTTGGTGTTTCTCGAATGCAGCTGGAACAATAACACTCCAGCCTGCTTTTTGCATCTGCTGAGACTGCCAATCCTCCTGACCAGAAGAGCTGTACTTTGGGGGCTGTTACTCATTGTGTGTGTCACCAAACGTGCAGCACGGTGCAGATCTCTGAGCCAATATTTACTGGTGCCAAAGCTAAAACACTCACATGGAAATGCACCTGCAGTGTTAATCAATCCATCTTTGCTGCTATTCCCCGTGGCACAGGAGTGGGCTGAGGGCCAGATCTTGCTCTGTTACACCAGCACAGCTCTGGAATGGCTGCGGGGACTCCAATTAGGTTACGCTCAGGTAAAGGCAAAGCAAATGAGAACAGATTCCTGCCTCACACTGCAGCAGCAGAACAAGTCACTGAGGTAACACTGCTGGCTCCTGCTTTATTGTTACCTTGATAACACCTCGAGCTAGAGAAGTCCTGCTGCTGCTCGGGTCTCGCAGTGCACAGGACTGTCTTCCAAAGCAGGCAGCTCCCACGCTGAAGTCGTGTCTGAGGACGGGTTTTCATCCTATTCCCATTGCTGTGGGACATGCAGGGAACAACAGATATTGCTGGAACAGCTTTGATAGCTAAAAGTAAAAGCCCAACGGGATGATTGTGAGGTCAGGTCTGTGAGAGCTGTGCTGGGTAGGCGAGCTGAGGGTTTGGCCCCACGTGTAGACAGAGACTCCATCTTCTCAGTCAAAGTGCTGGGCACCAGTTGTTACTGGGAAGCAAATGGGTCAGATTAATGTTTGATTCCTGCCCTCAACATTTTTGAGTGTTATTTTTAATTAGAGTTGATTTTGTTCCTACTGGTACCAACCTCCATCTCTTTGAAAGTTCATTCCACTGCAGTCAAGTGAACGTGAGGTTACAGGTGTGGATCAGGGATGGGAATGGTGCCTGGTCAGGATGTGCATCAGGATTAATGTCATTTTGGCTGTTGAGAGCCAAGATTACCCTACTGAAACGCTCCCATCAGAATGGCACTGTGCTTCTAACTTCAGCAGCTTTATAAAAATAAACAAAACTCATTTCTGTGTAAAACTGTAGAGCAGAGTGCAGCACCAGCTCTGTGCCATGCAAAGGACACAACACTATGGCTGTCATGGAGCAAACAGCACTCCAGGGACACCAATTCACAAGAGACCACACAGTGCTTCCCAAAACTTGTATTAGTCCAAGCCTCACTTGAGTGCTTCAACAGCAAAGCAAATTTTGCAGTTTAAAAGGCAGACAAAACCTTTGTGATTAGGACTCATTAATGTTGCTTTGGGTTTACGTGATCTGTCAAATGACAGATGTGCTGATGGGTGACCTTACCCAGTCAGGAGGGAGTGGCAGCTACTCCAACCAGCTCAGGTCACTGTGGGTGCTGCTGCTGATTTTAGAGACCTCTTCCATCTGGGCTATGGTAAGAGCCCATCCATAAATGCGTTCACAGACAGGGCCTGCAGGGCACTGTGACATTTGTGTGCACCACGGGGCAGCCTCCAGGTGAGGGTGTCCCTGCCTGTGGCTCCAGCACACAGTTAATGACAGCCTGAGCAGCTGGAAGTGCCAGGCCACACCGCTGATGCCATTTCTGTCCTTGCTGCTTCCCTAGATGAAGGACTCTGGGACATGTTCGTGAAGGACATCCCTCGCAGCGCCACCTCCTACACAGTGGGCCTGGACAAACTCAGACAAGGCGTCACCTATGAATTTCGGGTGGTGGCTGTCAACGAATTTGGCTATGGAGAACCAAGTGTTCCGTCTGTGGCCGTATCAGGTAATCATGGATTTTTTTAAAAATGTCTTTTTCAATGGAATTTCCCAGGGCTGAGGGAGAAGGGGGGAAAAAGAAACAAACCAGAGTCTCTAGTTGCAACAAATAATCAAGGGCAGCTTGTTTTCACTTGTTTTAGGGTAAAATTGGAGTGATACAGTGGTGAATAAAGGTTTGTTATTACAGTATGTTTGATTCTCAAGAGAAAGAATGTGCATGTGCCATTTTTAAGCTTGACAAAGAACCTACTCAGAGTGTTTATGTGTCAGAGCTCTTGTCCTAAGACTAATTTACAGAGTCTACAATTTGCTTTTTCTCAGTTCCTAGTCTGTTGTTTCTGTTTGCTCTGCTTTCTTTTTTCCTTTTAACTCTGGACTCTCTGATAAACATTTTCTGTGTTATTTTGTATTAAGCTCTCACAAATACAGAAGTGTAGTTTCACAACATTATTCTCAATAATCCTCTGCACTGGCAGTCCCAGTCCAGTGTGATGCCTCCAGTCCCCCTCCACCAGAACAGCTCGTTGGTGATGCTCTGGGGCTCTTCCCACTCTCCCAGCTCTCTCCTGCTTATTCCCAGGGAACAGGGCTGTGACCTAATCATGCTTCCCAAATCCCTGTGAGCAGCCCAGCCCTCTGGTTTTCTGAAGGGACTTGAATGCCTTGAAAAGCGAATTCCCCTCAGCTTGCCAGGGCTGGGCAGCTGGAGTCCCTTGGCCTGTGGTGAGGTGAGAGACCTTGCCCTTGGGAAGGCTTTGCTGGGTCCCCTCTTCCCCCCGCTCTGCTCCAGGTTGCTTTTGAGCCATAGGTTTCATCCTTGCTGTGTCAGCAAAGACAAGGGGAATAAAAGAACCTGATAAAGCGGCTTTGTGATTCAAAATTCTGGTGAGTCCTGAGAACCTGGCAGTGCTCCAGTATCTGGAGTGGCTTTTATCTCTTTGCTGCTCCAGTGAAAGGCAGGAACACCACTGAACAGCTCCCCAGCAGGCAGGAGGAGCGAGCGCTGCTCTCGCCATCGCGGCTGCTGCGCTCGTCCTGCCACAATTAACCACTTAC
Source organism: Daphoenositta chrysoptera (assembly GCA_013397915.1). Classification (NCBI taxonomy): domain Eukaryota; kingdom Metazoa; phylum Chordata; class Aves; order Passeriformes; genus Daphoenositta; species Daphoenositta chrysoptera. Next base: position 615,375 of record VZRO01001736.1, on the reverse strand, counting down.
CCCGTGAGAGCTCCCGTGGATTTCACTCTGAGTGCTACCCGTGCTTTTCTTCTTCAGGACGAGGGCATGGACAACCCACTTCAAACACCAAGAGTCAGTGTTTTTCCTGTCTGTGGTTTCACAGAGGCTGTAACACAGAGTAAAGGACCAGCAATCATGTCAGTCTTTCCTCTGCTGGAAGACATTATTCCTCTGAAGCAGGGCATGCATCTCCTTGTGATGCTTTCTATAAATAAACTGCTTGTTTGTAAGTTCTCCACTTGAACAGAACTATTTAATTCACCTCCTTTTGATGCTTCAGTGTTCCTCTCAAATTGCTGCATGAAAGTAAGAGGCTTCCATTGAGATTCACAGTCATAAAAGTATAAAGCATTTTAGGCTGGCCACTTCAGCTGGCACAGGGAGGTATAAATTGCCCTGAATCTGCTCAGCCCAGCATGGCTTGTGCAGTTTGCCTTTAGGATTTTATTGGCCTGGACTGGCCTCCTAGCAAAGAAAGAGCGTGGCTGCTTTTCCCTACTGCAGAATACCCAGTGATCTGGAACAAATTTGAGCTCGTATCATCAGGCTTACAACAGAGTTTTATTCAGATCCAGGCTCAGGACAGTCAGAGAAAGAGGGTTTGGTGATAGTGAGGGGTTGAGTTGGTCTCCTGGCATCACCCATTCCTGCCAGGTGGTGTTCCACCTTACAGACTACAGGGAAATTATATCAACTGCTTGTGCTCAGCAGCTGCACTTTTTCCCAAAGCTGAGAGAGCTCAAGGGAGGACAAAGAGAATATCACTGCAAGAAAACAACAATACTTATTACTTTAAACCAAGACTGGCAAGGTAACTCCGGAAAGGGGAAGTTAGTGTCATTTTGTGTTTCCACCCGAGGTCAAATGGGGTGAAATGACCTGAGACTGCACAAAATCCAGGCAATTGAATTGATATCCCTGTGCTGCACATCAGGCTTGGCTCAGCGGATGGAGAAGTGATATAGAGTAGCAGTGAATGTTGGAAGCTGGAGTTAATGGAGGTACTGAAAGACACTGAACCAAGTGTACTTTGTTCCCTGGCACTAGCTGTATTTTTCAAAGAGGCACTAAACAGCATTTTGGCAAGGCAAGCCCCCCAAAAAGTGGAATAATCATGGGTCATGGCACGTGTATTAGTGGTTCCCTTGACCCAGGGAGTGCTAAGCCTGCCATGCTCAAGAAATGTAAGTGTGCAGAGCTGTGGGAATAATCCTGCCTCTCTCCTCTTGGTGATAACTTCTTAGCTAAGGGACTCTGGAGCTGCTCCAGGGGTGTGAAAGGTGCTTGTAGAGATGGTTGCCCTGAGAAGCTGTGGCTGCCCCATCCCTGGAAGTGTCCAAGGCCAGGCTGGACAGGGCTTGGAGCAACCTGGGACAGTGGAAGGTGTCCCTGCCCATGGCAGGGGTCAGAACTGGATGAACTTTAAGGTCTCTTCCAATCCAAACCATCCTGGGATTCTGGGTTGGAGCTGTGATATGCTCCTGTTCTCTGCCATCTTAGAAGGGTCAGCAAGCCCCTCGAGACTCTGAACCCCCCTCTCTCCTGAGCACCATTGAAGAGTAATCGTTCCCTGTGGGGAACAAGAGAAAATTTTAAAGGCGTATAAAGAGGAACTGTTATTTGTTTTCTGCTCTTTCAGCACAAACAGAAGCCCCTTTCTACGAGGAGTGGTGGTTTCTGCTGGTGATGGCTCTCTCAAGCCTCATCCTCATCCTGCTGGTGGTGTTTGCATTGGTCCTGCATGGCCAGAGCAAGAAGTACAAGAACTGCAACGGAGGTAAGGCATCATCTCTGTGCTGTGCAAAACTCTCAAGAGCTGTGGGAATCAGAAATATCTTTCCTTTGAACCCCTGATTTCCTCAGCAGGGACTGCCTTTAGAGCTGTTTTGTTTGGCAGAAGACTTGGAACTTTTTGCTGTGTGGTTTGGTAGAAATGGCTTTTGCCTGTAGCCACACTGGGTCGGGGTTTGGACACTGACCAGCCATGGGCACCTGAAAGTCCCAGGGACTGCAGTAAAAGCCAGGGAGTCTGGGTCAAACACTTGGCAGATAAGGAATAAATAAGGAATTAGCCAAGACTTTGTTTAACTTTGTCATAATTCCCTGATAGACAGGGAGAAGGAGAAAGATTCTGCTCTTCCATGGCTGTACCAATGTGTATATTCTAAATCTCTGTGTGTGAGGACTATATCACAATTCCTTTGTATTGAGTGCCCTGCATCTCACATTCCTTCCCCAGTCCAAGCTGCAGTTGCTGGGCTGGGGGCCAAGCAGCCAGGAGGTGTCTTGGTTATCTGGACCTGTTAGACTTTAACACATAATGAGCATCAAGATTTGAATTTTCCTTTAGTTATGATTTTTACCAGTCTCCTTTCTTGAAAGGAAATAGGAGCTACCTGCTCTGTGACTAGGAATGTTAAATAGTCCCCTTTCAAAAAGCCTCATTCTTGAGCTCTGAATATTGTTTTTACCTTTTCTTCTCCCTACATGAGAAAGTCCTGGGAGGGTTGTTCACATGTGTATTTCTCTGATAGCCTCCTCCACCTGCAGCAAGAAATTGCTGTGATGCCAGGAGGTGCCAGAAAAGGCACATTAATGAGCAGGATCAGGCAGAGGGGTCTTTGCACTACCCGTTCTTAGGGATTAATGTAATGAAGTCTTCCAGGCAGTATTTAGTAATTCAGTCCCAAAGTGAAGATCTTCTCTTTCTTTGTAATTCACTCCTAACAAGTGTTAGAAAATCAGATTCCAGTCCCACGAGATATAAGATGTATGAATACCATGGCATTTTACCAAGTTAATACTATTACATATTTGTATGCACAGCTCATAGGAAATCTCTCATCTTCTTAGTTTTACTGTGTGTTTGGGGGACAGACATGAAAAGGCAGGTCTGACCTGGGCTGTCAGATATCCGTGTTCACAGGGCCTTAATGCAGCACTGAAATTGAAGCTGAGGATAAAGCACCTGTCTGCTGCAAAGTGGCAGCCAGCCCTTCTCCCTGGGACACGGGCTGGGCTCACACCTTTGGGATGACAAAGGATGAGCACGGGAGAGAACAAGCTCCTGCTAGATTTGATCACAAGAAATAATTTGCTGGGCTGTATTTTCCTTCTTCTCCCCATCCCATCCTTATTCCTCCCTTACATTATCCAGTGATTTCTCCATTCCTGATCCTCATTTCAGCTGTGGTATCTTTTTCCCATTTGCTATCCCTTGCCCTTCCTCTTGCTTTTTTTCCTGCCTTTTTTTTCTCTCTCCTTTTCCTCTTTTTCTATCTTTTCTAGTTTTACTTTCTCTTGCTTTGCTCCAGTCAGCTTGGAATTGGAGTCACAGCACCTGATTTAAGACATCGTCAGTGGCCACCTAAATTAGTTATCTGGTTTCTATTTATAGTCAAAAGCCAAGAATAAGCACTTTTGGAGCACAGATTATCTGTGCTATTTTAGATACTGACCTCTGAATGAAATCCATGCATCCATCCATGACTCCTTTCCCCTCTTTTGGCTTCCTCTGCCCCTTCACATTCCTGTTACACTCCTTTCCTTCACTCTTCTCACTTGCCAGTAAGAAAGGTAAAGAGAATGTCAAATAATTAATGATGTCATAAAATAGAAAGAAGGACAAGTTAGGTCCTGCCGTTCTATTTGGGGGAAAAGTGCTTCTGTTTCAGGTGAACCTTTTGTTTCCTGGCTCCAGGTAAAACCATCTCCAACGTGGAAGAGTCGGTCACCCTGGATAACGGAGGCTTCACTGCTCTGGAGCTCAACAGCAGACACCTGAACATCAAGAGCACCTTCTCAAAGAAAAATGGAACCAGGTAAAAAGCTGGGCATGCTGTGCTTTTGGAATGGCTTTTTGCTTTTTTCTAGCTTCAAGCACTGTTAAACAGGCAAAGGGGAGAGATTGAAGAATCTAGGGAGGGCTTTAACGCCCGAGTCTCTGCCTCAAGCTGTGATTCTGGCTTCTAAGCATGACTTCATTAATTCCAGGGAAATTACAGCATCCCAAACACTCATCCTTTGCATTTCCTAGGTCTCCTCCTCGGCCAAGCCCAGGGGGGCTGCACTACTCTGATGAGGACATCTGCAACAAGTACAACGGGGCTGTGCTGACCGAGGGCTTGGGCCTCAACGAGAAGCCCCTGGAAGTGTCAGAGTCGGAGGTAAGGATTTCCCTCTGCCTCACATTGCACAGACACTGCAGATTTTCATTTCCATGCTGAATCCTGGCAAGTCTTTGAAGTCCCAGTCCCATACCTGCACCATGCCGTGTGGTCACTGTTTGTCTGTCTCGGGGATTTTAAAAGGTTCAATTCACCAGGCTGTTTGCATCACATCTTAAAATTAAAATATCAAAGGAAAGAATGACAAGCAGGACCCAGCCAGGGCAGATTCCAAAGCTGGCCTTGGCAGATACTCAGTTTTCCAGAGTCAGGTAGAAAGATAAGTGCAATCAGTCAGCGTGTGCTGACCTCTCTGGAAGGGGCTGCACACCCCCTTCTGCCTGTGGGCTGCAAACTCGGAGCACTTTTGGGAAAACACATATGTGCTGCAAAATAACCAGCTACTGTCTGGGCGAGGTTAAAGGTGAGATGTGCTTTGGATTGCTGCACTGACCAGAGTGTGGGATGTGGTTTGCAGTTTCAGAGTTACAGCAAACCCCACGATTTAGAAGAGTGGTCGGAGCAGTGACAGCCACTGCCTTGGTAACAGAGCGAGTGGGTGGGGAGTGAGTAACCTGCCAGGGAGCACATGGCCATGGCTGTGAGGGCCCAGCATTCAGCTCTCTGAACACCCCAGCCTTGCCTTTAGGCTGCTCCCCACGGAAGGTGGGTGTATGCCAGCCTGATCCCTCTGGCAGGGCTCCATCTTGTGTCTCACGTTCCCTGTGAGAAGGAAGAAAGCGCTTGTTGTCTGTGAAAGTCCAGCAGTGGCCAGGGGTGAATAGACAGACTTCAAAGGAGATCCAGAAAGGTAAATCTGTCTCTAAAATCAGATGCTGTCAGCTGAGATCCTGACAAATCCGAACTGACAGCGCAAGAAGCGAGCAGTGGGCCAAACCACGCCAAACCTGACCCTTCCAGCAAGAATAAATCACAAGCAGCAAGTAGTGAAAGAAGATGACAGTATTCATCTGTAGCTTTTCTGCACCTGCAGCTACAGCTGCTTTTCCTGGCTACCTAGCTCTCACCTCCTGCTAATTACCACCGACAGCCTGCTGCTTTGTGCTGCCCTGTGGCCGACCCGTCGTGCAGGCAGCTTTCCTTGGTGCAGCTCAAGCTGCTGTCTCTGCAATGCTCCAGCATTACCCTCCAGATTAAACCCACAGTGCTTTGGTCATGTCACTGTAACAACCCGGCATTAAACCTGTCATTAAAACAGTTTGCTGAGCATGATCGTGAATTTAGCACTGGCACCTTTTGACATTAATTTCAATGTCCCGTGTGGTATTTCCTGGTAATGTGCAAAAGTCTCCTTGCAGGGTGTCATTACTGCCTCCTATATGCATTGTCTGTACAGCAGAGAAGGAAGTGATTTTGGTGGGTTTCTTCTAAGGCTGTTATTGATATTGTTTATTTACTGTGTATTGCTGTCGAGCCTGAAGGTCTCGGTTGAGATTCTGGTGTTTTTGTGAATGTGGGTGTGCACGTGAATATGTGCACAAAATCTGCCTCCTGTTTTTCCTTGGGGCTTGGAGATGCAGCCCGTCTGTATAATGTCTTTGATGCTTGTTTGGGTTTTTTTGTAGTGGGGAGTGCTTTTAGTCATGAAATGTTAATATGCTCCCAGTAGAGGTAGCAGTAGGAGATGCTGCCTTTTGATCAGCCTGAAAATGCTGTTTATGTTGGCAGGTGCAGACAGGAGGTGAGGGTGGGTTGAGGCAGAGGTGGGTACAGATGATTGACCACTCTCTTTTCAAGTGTTCCTGTACCTATTAGCTCTTCCTGTTTGTCTTTTATTTTCTTTTTGTTTCTGTTCTCAGAGGAGACCTTAATAGACAGGCTGTGTTTTCTGAGAGTTTCAGATTTTCCATCTGTCTTAGCAGGCAGAAATGTTTGCCGTTATATGAAGAGTTAAAGATATCTTTTCATGGAAGAGTTCTACACAGGTTTGGTCCTCTGCAGCAGAGGGTCCTGATGCTGTTTTCCCTCTAATACATCTGTGTGTGGGTGTCAAATTCCACTTAATGTGATGCACATCAGGGCAGGCAGGGCCAAAAACAGTGCCTTTGCCTTCAATCCACTCGTCACCGTGTTAATGCTTAGTCTTACGCCTGTTGCCTGAGGTGTCAAGATTTTATATGGAAAAGAAGGAAGCTCACTGGCTTCAAGTCTCCTGGGGTTTTCTGAACATGAAGAACTCTTGGGCTGACTGACTGCACTTAAAACACAGCTGCCTGGGAGCATTCCTCCGAGCTCCCTCCTGGAGAGGAGAGCCACAGAGAAACAAAGAGGAAATCAAGTAGGACTCTTAATATTCATAAATCAAGTGGTGAACTTACTCCATGTCATCAAAGCCAAGCACCAGTACTGTTAATGAGGTTAAGGAAGTTTAATTGGCAGGTACAGAGCAGGAGACTGCTATGAGTGTAAATTCTAAATGATTAATAATAATAGGCTTTTAGTTAATGAGTCAAGTGGACAAGGCTCTGGACAGATAATCTGAAAAAATTTTGTCTTCACCATGTAAAGAAATTTGATGATGTATCTGCAATGTCATCCAGCCTAGGAAGAGCAGGGAGGAGAGGGGAGACTGGTGCATGTTTGTGTGTTCTCACATGTCCTTGTGGTCTCCCAAAAACTCCTTCCAGGAGAAAATAATCTCACAGGTTGCACACATTGTCAGTCAGTGCTGGATGCTCTGGTCTTCCCACTGCTCTCTGCAGTCTGACTGGCTTTGGCTTCCTCAGCTCTGCAGGAAGATATTAATTTCCACTTAACACTTCACAGAGATAGGGTTTAACTTGTTTCCAGTAAAGCTCTCCAGTGATTTTTACAAGTTGGGCACTATGTGGAAACCAGCTGCAGGTGACACATAAAATAAGAGTGGATTCCCATGTCCAGAGAATATTTTGCATACTGGGTTACCTTGTCTCTTTTCCAGCATATTCATTTCGGGTCAACAAAAAAAGTCCTGCTGCCATCTACAGTTTTAGAAGTAATCTTATAAAGCAGTTTCTTTTGTAGTCACTTAAAGAAAAGATAACGGGAGCTATTATCAAATTTATTATCAAATTTCCCACTGACTAAGCCAGCCAACTCTGGTGGCTGACTTGCCTCTGAGCAGCACTTGTGCATTTTGTGCTATCAAAAATACACCTAAATAGCCTCTCATTTTCTGTATTGTTGTGTCATAGGCATCCATGCACCTTTGGTTGACAGTCTGTAATGTCACCACACACCCAATCACACTCCAGCCTATGGAGGTTTCCAAGGTAACACAGCCACAGTCACGGGGAAAGGAGAAAACTGAAAACAAAGCAAAAAGCCCTGCAGCATTTCTATTTACTCAATAGTTTAAAAACCACGAAAGAGTAATCCTCTAGTATAAGCTGTCTGTATTGTCATGCTAAACAGGTTTATCTTACTTCTCCTTGATTTTCATCGGGGCTGTGGAATGCCAGTTTAGAGAATTCCTTGTTGATAAGGGTGGTTATTGGAGTCTTGCTGGGAGCAGACCTTAGGAGATACTTCAGAAACATGGACAAAACAGTCAGTTCCTGCCTGTTCTGAAAGAACCACGGAAAAAACATGTTGTATCAACACTAACAAGCAGGTTATCCTTTCCAGCACCAGCCCTAATGATGGTGGAAGGCTGAAGTTACTACAGCTGTGTATGTTTCGTGACAGTTCCTTCTGAAAGACACTGGCCTTATTTACACCAAATTAATGTTCCCTTTCAGTTGGTATAATGGACTAATTAGTGGGCAAATTATCAGCAGGTGGTATTGTTTTAAATTCCCTCTTTCAGTTCATGGCAAGTCTGAGTGTCACCATATTTCAAATGGCAGCAGCTGATCTTAAAATGTTCCCGGGATTTCTCTTCTTAATTATGTTGACTTCTGGCAATCTTGAAAGAACTTGGCTTAGGAACAGAAATTATATTAGTTTTGTGAGTGAGTGTTTTTTTCCTGGTGATGGACAGAGCTTAAGTGGCTGAATCAGTACTATTACACCTATAAAATTGTGTCACATTCTTCTGGATACAGCTTTTCTGCATTTCTCCTTAGGGCTTCCAGCCTTTTAGTTGGCTTTATGATCCTCTCTGTCTGTGGGGACATCAGGAAGACTCGTAAAGAGCCACTAGAAGTTTGTGGGTTTTTTTTTTTCCCCTCATGCTTATGCCACCTCAGCTCTGCTGTGATCCCTGTTCAGCAGGGCTCTGTTTCCTTGGGGGGTGGCTGAATTTGTCCAAGTCAGTAAAAGTGGTGGTGGACCAGGGAAGGAGCCAGAGGACATGGGAGGGCAGTGCCTCGTGCCTTTGATGGAGAGAGCACATCCATGGTAGCTGGAGGAGTTCACACCTCCAGGTGCTGCTTCTGGTGAGTGATCCATAACCTGGATGCTCAGGATGCAGAGACTCTCCTTCCACATCATCCCTCAGCTTTCCAGGCATTTACCTTAAAATTACACTGTGGACAGGCAGCATACTGTTTGGAGACTGATACAGGGTGCAATAACTTGTTTCCTGCTGAGTACAGAGGGAACCAGGGTCTGGGGATGTCTTGGTGAAGTTGGCTGTGTCTGCAGCTGAGGACCAGCCTCGCTGAGCTCCTGCTGCCAGGCCCTGCCACATCTGCAGCCCTCCATGGCAGTTCTGTTGGAGCCCCTTGCAAAAACAGGGCAGTGCTGGCAGGATGTTCCTGGCAGCAGTGCCAAGACTCTGGAACTGCTCTCTGCACCCACTGGCTGTGAAGTGGTTCAAATCTGGGGATATTCCAGGAAAGCTGCAAAAACCACCTGTTCAGGAAGGTCTTTGGAGGGAGTCGGGTGTTGGCTTCCCAAGCCTGGCAGCTGGTGCCAAGGAGTGTTTTTCTAGGAGATAGGCTTGCTGTGTTCCTTCTGGAATAATTATTAAATGCTGGTAGGGCTTTGTTGTATCAGTAATTACTTGTCAAGGCACCTGAAGCTTTTCATTCTTAAAAATCAAACAGTACGTAATTCCTAAAGAGCTGAAGCCTGGGTAATAGTGGAAGGGAAGTTTTGCAAAGCTGTAAAGAGCTGTTTTGCTCACTTTTGGAAAGCCCTGGGAAAATTTTTCTCAGCTCCGTCCATCACCCTCTGTGCTGGAAAATGGGCACAGAATAGTAGTGAAGCAGCTACCTAAGCAAAGAAGAGGGATGATGGATGCTGTGCCCTTTTCAAACGATGGTTCGCAAGGCATTTGAGGATTGTTCTTCAGAGACCATTAAAAAGGAGCTTTAGAGGAGGAGAGACAAGTTTTGTGGCAGGCAGGATCAAGAAGGATGTGTGTTTGCTGGGTGGTGTCATAGATCAGAACCACACCAACCTTTTGAAACTAATTGCAGCGACGAACGGTGACGAGCTGCACTCTCCTGTCTCTCTCGTTTGTGTTAGGCAGCTCCTACTTTGATAATTAATTGCCTTTAGAATTGGCTATGCAGATTTTTGAGGGGGGGGAGGGAGAGGAATAAAAGCTTTTGCACGGTCTAACCAGAGATTTTGAGGGAAGGCGTGAGATCTGAAAATGCCTGGGCAGATGTTTGTGTGCTGGATGGGACGGGGCTGTCACTGGTGGGAACATTGGTGGGAACAGAAGGAAAATGTGCGCCGAGATTCCGTGGCCGAGGCTTTGCCGTGGTCCCTGAGCTCGGCAGAGATGCACAAGCCCTCTGTGATTCCTCCAGCTGCATCCCAGCAGCAGCGCTTCAGAGGAGGGGCACATGCATGGAGCTTATCTGGTTACATCTCAATAGAGCTCCGCTCGATATTGATGGGAGCTTTGAAGCTCTCCAGCCACCGTGCATAAATGTTTCAGGGGTAAGATCCACTCTGAGCGCCGAGCTGAGTCTGACTCATCCCAGGAAAGCAGCCCCTCCTGCCTGGCAGCTCTTCTTTCCCAGATTTTGCATTCTCTTTCTTCTGTCGCCGCTGGTTGTGTACCTTGTACCACCAATAATCAGCTGGAACATGCAGATGGAGTTATTTGCCTGTAAAAAAAGCCTGATATTACTAAACTCCCTTCCAGTTATATAACTGATTTTTAATACTTAACAGGGCTTTCAAGCCACACTCAGAGTCCTGTGCAGGTGGCCTGGGCTGGCCATCCCAAACATCAGAGTGTCTTTGTGGAAGACATTCCTGCTGTCCTTGCATCAGAAGAGAGATGCTCAGTTGTAATTGCAGTATTTCTGTTTGTGATTGAAAGCTGTCAGTTTCGCTGTGACCTCTCTACACTTCCCTGCATCTTGTGCCCAAGCAGGAGCTCCTGGCTGCCCCTGCACCGTTCTGCAGGGAATTAGAAGGGATTTCTCTGTCAGTTATCACCAGTGTGGGTCCCCTCTAGCAGCAAAGTCTGGCTAAAGCAGAGCGCAGTGCTTATCCACGCTCCAGCCTGTACCACACTTGGACTGCCATCCCTCTCACCTTAACCTCACAGCTTTATTCACCTGGTGATGCTAAACTCGCCTCTCATTTCTTTGCGAGCAGAACAAGCTAAAAAAAATCCTCGATGCTAATGACCGATTATTTAATTCTATTTTTCCTGCTGCCCCAGGTCACTGACTCAGATTACGAGGACGAGTTGCCCAAGCACTCCTTTGTGAACCACTACATGAGCGACCCCACCTACTACAACTCGTGGAAGCGGCAGCAGAAAGGGGTGAAGCAGCACCCGGCGTCCTACAGATACGAGGAGTGCACGGCCAGCGAGACAGAACCCTATTTCCAGACTGTCATCACGACACAGAGCTCAGGAGGGGTGTACACCCCAACGGGACAGCCCGCGCCCGGCTCCCGGACTCCAGTGACAGGATTCTCCTCCTTTGTCTGAGGCGGGGCTGGGGACACGGCGGGACAGTCGCAGTGACCGGGGCGCTGAACTGTGGGGGACCTCTCCATCAGGGTAGAAACGGATGGGAACACACCTGAGGCTGGGTTGGTGTTTTGGTTTGGTTTTTTTTTTTTTTTCTTTTCTTTCTGAAGACAATCAACTCTATAAAAACACGGAGCTGAACTAGCTGAACCTTTGTTTAAGAAAAACAAAAGAAAAAAAAGGAATTCTGAACAGTGATGATTTTAACCACTTGTGAATAGTAGGGGTTTTTTAACCGCTTTTTGTAACACTGCTTCAGGAAGCAGCTCCCATGCCCCTCTCCTTCCCTCTTTCTTTCTCTCCCCTCCTCCTGTCCCACCGCTCCCAAACAAGCAGGTGAATTCCCTAGATGCAATGAGTGACTTTGTGATGTGATTTGAAGAGAAAACATAAAACCTCCCAGGGTCTTTTTCCTTCCTTTTCCTCTACTCTTTTTTTTTCTTTTTTTTTTCTTTTTAATTTTTCTCTGTCATCAAGGTCAAGTAGAAAAACATTAAAAAGGGACACATTTTTAGGTGAAAAGCAGACACCTCCTCTCTTCCCCTCACCGCTCCACACATTAGGAGCACTGGCTGATCAATGTAGGCTCAGATGTGTCACTGTGTCTGCTCTAAGCTCACTACTGGTGTATTTACATTGAATTACTCACCTGCTTTTCTTTGTTCTTCAAATGGGACCTGCTGCATTCTTTAAATATTCCAACTCCAGGGCCTTTGGAAGAGGAGATGGCTCAAAAGAGCACTGTAGGCAGTGGTGGGTGAAGCAAGTGGGAAGAATTCAGATGTAAGGTCAGTTTATTTTTGGTGTGGCTCTAATCCTCCTTGTGGACTGCGTGTACCATTTGAGTCAGTCATTTTTCAAAAGTCAGAGGACACAACCCAGCAAGCCAGAGGAATTTTTCAATTAAAATTGCAGTGACAACCTAGAGAGTTCACTAATTGATGAGGGTTTTGATCATCAAAGTTACCATGCCCTGCCAACAGAAGTTGAGCATCCTTTCTTACCCAGACTCTGCAGTTCTGCTTACTGGTCTGTACAAAAGTACAAAGTGACAGGGTTTGATTTGATTTTTTTACTACAAAGACACACCACACAGACTGGGTGAGTTTTGGTGTCCACAGGTGCCTTTTATTGATTCTTCAGCTTCATATCTGGGAGAAGCAAAAAAGTGTCTCCAAATAAAGCTAACCAGGTTTTTCATGCATTGGGATCATGAATTACCTTGTGCACGTTTACAGCCTGCTTTGTGCACTTGAAACTACAGTCTTTGGAAGGAAAAGAGAAGATTTTTAGTTTATTTCTCATCCTTTTGTACAGCTCACTTTTTGTTTTCTTCTATGTTTTTTTCTGAGTCTGTCATGTTTAGCAGCGAGTTGTTTACTCACAAGGAAGCTGTCAGGCGTTCAAAGAATCCAAGTCCAGCCCTTGGACATAGCAACAGTCCTGGGTCACCAGACATTTTACCGTGAGTTTAAAAGGTGATTTTGGAAGTAGGAGAGTCCTTGCCACGCCAGGATCTGGCATTTCCTTCCAGATGGACAAGCCAGGAAAATTGGTGCTTGCTAATGTCCTGTCAAGGCTCATGTGGGCATTGTTACTACAGAAAATTGTCCCTGTCCTCTCAAGGGATGTGGGACATCTGCAGCAGGGGGTGGTGGTGTCTTCAAAGCAGGTTGTTGAAACCAGCCTGCCCAGGGGCCTGGTTAGGAGTGTCCTGGTGGCACCTCACCAAAACAGCTGAGGTCCAAGGGCCAGCTCAGCCTTGCTGCCACCTTTCAGTGCCTCTTGGGCAGGGGAGACAATCTCAGAACTGCTTTTACTCCTGGGCACTGCCTCCGAGCACTGCGCTCTTGGTGCATGCAGACCTTTGGCACTGGATTGCTGTTCCTCTCCAAAGGCTCCAGGAAGAAAAAGTTCAAAACCAAAAAACTCCAGTGGGTGTGTTTAAGGGCTGTTGAGTTTGGGATAATGATCTGCAGCTCATTAGATGGCAAGGGACTCGCAAAGACACGGCTGAGCCAAAAGGCTGAGAGTCATCCCCCTCTCTGCACCTGGGTAGGATGTGTGTGGGACGGAGAAGGGGCTCCAAAGAGGATGGCTTGGAGTGTGCTGTGAAGAGGAATGCAAAGCAAGCAAAAAACCCACTGCCTTCTGTGCACTTTGACTGTTCTCTTAAGCCATATGGACTTTGCTTTAATTACTGAACTGCCAAAATTTGTTTTCAGTCTGCGTTTTTTGTTTCTTAGACAGAATTATCTACGTGACTTTCTGATTTGTTTTCCTTTTCCTTTGTCATTTCTTGCATCAGACTACATATTTTAAACACATTGTTTTTATACATTTGACATAGCAATGCAATTGCTCTTGGAATTTTAATGGCACTTATCCAACAGGTGTAAGAGGTAGTGCTGCAGGAGGAGCCCTTCAAGGACCACTGAGGACTTTAGGGATGTAAATTAGTAGGAAGTAGATGGAACACCGAAGACTTTGCTCCAAAAGGAAAGGATAGTGTGAGTAACTCCATATCTCCTGAATATTGCCAGGTCTCAGTTGGTGTAAGGTGCAGTTACTCCCTGGGGCTGATCTGATACCACATTGAGAAAAAAACCCAAGAAAACCATAGGAAATAAAGGAAATGGACTTTGTGGCCACTGCTCCACTGAAGGACAACATGGGGAGCAGCACAATCTATACACAGTGAGAAGAGACTGTTCCTTTTTTTCTCAGAACCAGCTGCAACTAAAAAGCTGAGCTTGCTGAAGACCTGCTGAGTTGGCTGTGTGGCTCTTTTCTTCTGACTGCTGCCAAAATAACAGGTTAGGTGTGATTCCTTTAGGACCTGTTGATCCCAACAAAGGTATTTCTGTTGCATTCTCATCCACACTGTTGTCACTCTTGGTTATGTAGTGTTCAGGAGCTGGCTTTTGTGACACGTGGGTTTAATTTCAATAGGCAGTTGCAGAGTGAGGAGGTGCAGTGCCCTGCTCAGCCCTCAGCTGAGCACAAGATGTGTTTTCTGCTGTGCAGGATCCTGTGTAGCTCCATGTGTGATGCCTCCACCTTCTTGCTAACACACTGAACTTGTAAAATATGGTTAATAGGTAGGTTTTATTTACTTCACATATCAGGGAAATTGTTTTATCTGGAAGGAAGTACTCCATCAGTTAGGAAGAAAGCTCCATTTCATTGCTGCAATCTTTGGGAATTGCAGCCTTGAAATACAACTTTTAAACATTAGTTGTCATGTTACAGTAACTTCACCCATTGAATCTGCTTCCATTTCCATCTTCCTGTTTGGAATAGTCTTGAAAAATGACGGCTTATGTTTAAAACACCTTCTTAGGATATTTTATTTTTATTTATTTATTTCCCTTCCCCTGTTTCTCAGGTCTCTTGGTGACTGTTACTGAAAAGTAAAAGCAGCATCACGAAATGACCAAGGGAGACATTTCAGGGAATGGTTTAATAGGAGCTTGTTTTTCATACAAGAGCCATAAAAATATCCAGTCTGCTGCAGGTAAAAAGAGCCCAAGTCTTCACCCCCTGCCAGGGCTGAGGTGACACCAGCCACCACTGTCAGCGATGCTCCCAGCACCAAACCTCAGGTTGTCCCTGTCATAAATCACGTGCAAAAGTGCACACACGAAAGGAGCTGTGCTGTTCCAGCCCACTGTGAGGGGGGCATTTTATTCCCCCAAAATCCAAGTCACATGTGGTGTGTCCCCACCATGGCCCACCCCCTTGGGTGGAGTATTTTCTATTCCCACATTTGAATGCTCTGATGTTTGGGCAGGGCCAGTGCTGTGCAGGTACAAATGGCAGCGGTGACAAGGGACAGGAGAGGGCACTCCCTTGCTTTCATCAGTGACAGTCTCTTACTCCCTGCCCTGGGAGTCACTCATGTGGAATGCCTTCATGGAGAGGGCAGGGAGAGGTGAGACCACAAAGGGTTTCATCAGCATTTACTAAAGGAATCACACTTTGGCCAGCGATTCAACTTTTGGGAGCAGTTGGCATGACTGGAGAGAAGAAAGAAAAACACACAAAAAAGAAACTAATCTATTACCCAAAAGGATTTTTCCCCCTCTTCATTTTGAGTGTTAAAGCCAGTGATATTTTGCAGATGGGCCAAGATCTCATTTTTCCTCCTTATACCAAGGTCTCTGCCAGAAGCTGCTGTAGCAATTGTTTAGACTAAATATCTTGACATGGGGATGCATTTATTATCCTTGCCATTGCTCCCATGAAGAAATCCATTGGTCATCCAAAGATTATCTAATCTACTTTCCAAAAAGGGAGAAGAGGTATCTTTATACATACAGAGCACTGGTGTATTCTCCCACTCACTGCTTTCAGATAAACAGGGCAGCTTGTTGAAGAAAAATCCTTTTAGGAAAGGAATTTATCAGAAACTTTAAAATAAAGCAAACCACCACGTAAGAAAGATAACCTCTGGCAGAAGCATTAGAAATCTTGAAGTTCAGAAGCTTGTGATGTGTAAGACTGACCATGATGCCAAGAACTCCTGTTTTTCCTGATCGCCTGTATCAGTAGCAGCCAGAAGGGCACACACAACGCGGGGTGATGTTTGGAGAGGAAGAACCACAGAGCTGCTGGGACGTGGGCAGGTTGTACTGCAGACAGCTTCACTGAGCCTGGAGTTCCTGCTAGTTCAGTCACATTCCTTAGCTTGTTTTTATAGGTTGTTGCCAGCACGTGTGGAATCCACATATTATCAAGGTGTTCCTAGAGGCTACGAGGTTACCGGAGGCGGGGAAAGGTTTGTTGGTGTGGTGTTCAAACAAAGCCACACGTGTGCTGATGTGGTTCTACAAAACCCATTGAAACCGCCTTAGGGAAAGCCAGCCTTGAGTTAGGAGCACGTTCACCCCAAGACTGAACATGATGAGCCTGAAATGGCTCCACCTGACAAATCAAAGAATCCCAGAATGGTTTGGGTTGGAAGAGAACTTAAAGATCACCTTCTTTGAACCCCCCTGCTGTGGGCAGGGACACCTTCCACTATCCCAGGTTGCTCCAAGCCCCGTCCAACCTGGCCTTGGACACTTCCAGTCCCTTCTGTTGTTTGTATTTCTGTGCTCCTTTGTCCTCCCCCAGCCCTCCCAGACAAAGAAAGCTGCCTTGCACTCTGTGCAGGTTGAGAGTTTGCCGTGCCCGGCAGCAGAGAGCCACAATGGATAAGCACAGACGTGACACCTGGGACAGGTGAGATATGTTTGAACAAGGAGTGAAGTATCTTTAGCATTTGAGATTCAGGCTCTGACTCAGAATTTTATCTTCTCAAAGCTGCCACTTGCCCACTTTAAATGGCCTCGGGGCCTCAAGACTTGACAGGAAATTAATTATTTCAATGCTGTTTGATCACTGTGCACTTTCTTGGGGCTTGAATCACTGGATACAGAGACAGGAGTGGGGTTACAGAGCTTTATATCAAGGTGTTTTCCCATTTGTGTCCAATTCTCTAGATTTGGGAATTTCTGCTACCACAGAATGGTGGTGTTCTGCAGGTGGGAAGTGCCACCAGGGCTCCCCCTTTGATGTCATTACACCCCTGGGCCGTGCTGGGGCCTGTCACAGTGCAGTGGGAGCTCTCAGGTAGCAGAAAGGTGCAAGAACCCCACATTCTGGTGAGTTTGTAGCTGGTCACTTTGCCTCTCTTGGGCTGGAGTCCGTCCTCTGATTTGGTATCTGCTGTCAGCTTAGGGGTAGGACCACCTCACACTGCTGTGTCTGAGTTACCCTTCCGTGTACTCCGGTTTTCGGATCATTGCTTTTAATTCAGTGTCTCCTTGGAGATTTGCCCTGGATTTTTGTTCCACACCTCTTGTTAGCCTCACCTTCGCCACTCCACTATTTTATATGAGAAAGTTACTTCTTCTTTTGCAAACTTGCTTCTGATTAAAAGAACCCTTTTGGAAACATTTGTGTCCTTGGTACATTTGTTCTGTGGAAGGGAAAAAAACCTATTTTTCCAGACTCTTCTGTTGCAGAAGTTTCTGGGTGCCTTGCCAGCATGCTCACGAGTTAACAGCTCGGGACAGTGAGAATGTAACACGGACTGAAATTCCTCACTGTTTGCTTTGGACTGTAAAATCTTACAACCCCTGCTGCTTCTCAGCTAAGATGACACTCTCAAATAGTTTCCACATGAAATTTCATCAGTCTTAAATATTTTATTATTTTGCAGCAATAAACTTTCTCAGATCCCTAGTATGGGAGAGTCAAAACCCACTCAGAAACAGAAACTCATGGGGCCAACATTTTTTATGCCTTTGTCCCTTCCCCAGCAGTGTTGTAGCAGCCATCAGTCAGTTCCCACAAATGTGCAGATGTTGGGGAGGCAGGACCAGATCCCAGCTGGGGGAAATCCGGGCAGCTCTGTTATTCCAGGGGGGTTGGCTGTGCTTTTCACCCACTGAGCATCTGGCCTAGAGAAGTAAACTAAACACAGTCAGGTCAGCTACAGCTCTGGCGGGAGAAATGAGGGCGAGAAATCAATGTTTTCCAAGTGGGAGAAGGGAAGAAAAAAAATAGTCAAACTGTGAAGGAAAGAACTCATATTCTCCTGCTCCTGAAAAGGATATTATAAATAATGCAGTACTGTATAAATACAGGCAGCCCTTTGCAGCTGGGAGCTTGTAATAACCCAGAGGTATCACTGTACCCATTTTGAAGATGAAAATCCTCCCACCACAGCATTTCATGAACGAGACATTATCTTGCAAAATTGCCATAAGGTGCAGAAGTGCTTTTTTTGGGCCCATTTGGCTCCAAAGTGTATCATCCTCCAGCTTCCAGCCCTTACTCTTCTCAGGACGTGTTTCCCCCACACATGTTTTTGTGGCCAGGGTTGGAGCACGGACATAAACATGGGAGTGGATGGGAAATCTGCCGCGGTATTTGTAGCCTAAACAATACCAGAGAAAACAGATTGGCTTCTCGCCCTGCCCTGAACAGCACAAGCAGTGGCTTGACTGAATCAAGTAATCTGGGCTTTCATAACTGATCCTTTTCCTGCTATTTGTCTCTTTTGTTCCCTCTTTTTCCCTCTGCGTTTTTGCTCCAGTGTTATTTATTTTTCTCCTTGCTCCTTTTCTGTTTTCTTTTTGTAAGCCTGACTCTTGTTTTTATTATTTTTTCCTCTCCTCCTCTTGCCTCACTAATTATTTTCATTTCAAACCTGGATTTCCCACAAAATCAAAAGGAACTTTATGTGAACACATGTTTTTGTTGGGTTTTTGTTCACTTCCACTGTGCTCCAGGAGTTCTTTAGCTTGTCTTGTTTACTTGGAAATGCTGGGCACGTCCCTCCAACCCAAGGCAGTGTGGTTGCTGACTTCCCAGCTTGGTAGGAACCTTCATTAAGTAGGCAATTGGCACATTCATCACCATTTGTTAACGAGTTAGGATAATCCTGAATCAGATGAGGCTGACATGTGAAGTCATTCTTCGAGGTTTTACAAGGCAAGTTTGTCAGCAGCGCTGAAACCTGTGATGTCTTGTGGAATCAGAGGATCAGCACCTGCCCGAGGAGGAACAAGGAAGCTGCAAACCGTGGTTGCGTGACAAAAACGTGTTCAGAGGTAGAAGGGACCATCACCCACGGTGTCATTCAAAGGTAATTCCCTGCTTTGTGCAACTTCCAAGGGGTTCCGTGCACCCTTTATGCTGATGACACACACCCTAGAAAAGCAGCTGGGGCAAAGCCATGGACTTGTTCTTTACCCTGAGCCTCCTTAATCTGAGTTTGTGCCCTCTGTGCACTTCACAGAAGGTACAGATAAGGCCAAAAGGCAAGTTGGGAGAAAAAGCCTGTGTAATATAGACTGGGGCCTCATGCCAGGAGTGACAAAATGCCTGACAAACACAGGTGACCTCACCACAGCCCTGCCAAATTGGGAAGGATAAATATCCCACCTTTGGTCGGAGGAAATTGAGGCACAGGCCAGCTTTGCCTGTGGGACCAAGGCGCAGCCTGTGTGGCTGCTGTCAGTGTGCCCAAGGGGCCTTGACTGCAATGTCCTCAGCACAGGGTGGAGAAAATACATCTTTCTTACAAAACAGCAGGATGAGTTATTTTTGGGTCTTTATAAATTGTCTGGTTTCCAGCACTATCATTCTTACCCTACCAGGGGAACATGACTGACCTAATTAGAGTCTAATTCCAACAGTATAAGGCTCAACTTGTAAATACAAATTTTTTCCATCTTGAGTTATTTTTTATGTATGTACAAGTGCATCTGATTGGTATGAACACCCCAGAGATGGGGAGCAAGGGAGGAGCAGGGCAATGGAGTCATCAGAGAAGCTGAACTATGGGAAATTTCGTATAAATGAGGGCAAATTTTCAGATGTATTTATGAGACTGACTTAATCTGCTGGGAGACTGTATTGTCTGGGATGAAACCTCACATAACCTGATGGAAATTTGGAAATGTTTTATCCTTCACCATGGGGAGGACTGGCAGAAGAAGGATTCAGTATTTCAATCCCCTGTCCAGCAAAAAACATCCAGGGTGATCGATGAGGACACTTTCATTGATCCATAGCTGTCTCCACACCACAGAAGAAATTAAAAGGTGAGAGAAAGATGCTTGTTTTCAATGAAGCCCATTTCACAAAGCCAGCAAGGGTTAATCCAACCAGCCAAATGCTTGGCTTTAGCTGCAATAGAGAAATCCTGTGAGGTTGAGTGATAAGCCTCCAGCCATACCTGCTTGGATTCTCAAGGACTGTGCCTGAACATGTTGGGGATGGCTCACATCCAGCCGCTGCTGATAGGGAGTCCACAATGCCGAATGAGTCACGAGCCAAACAGCTTCATCCCTGCCCTGAGTGCATACCCAGAACGTGTCCAGAAAAAACATCCAGAACCCAGGCACTGGAGACAGAAACAATGGGCCAAACTCTGCCCTTGGGCAGCGATGTGGCTCCAAGCACCAGGTCTGGCTGAGCAGAGATCCTGGCTCCAAAACAGATTCCAGAACACTGGATTGTTTCTAATGTGTGTCCTCGTGAGATAGGGTGGGTTTGGAGGGTAGGGGACGGGGGTAGAAAGGGCTGCATGTCATGTGTTTAGAGATGATGGCTTCAGGGTCATATAATGATTTTTGTCTTTTTCTGGCTTGAATTCTGGTTTGGAAGTGGCTCAGCAGAAATCGAGGTCATTGCAAGAGGTGCAATGACACTTTCTGGCTGCTTCGTGCAGTGAGACTGAGCTACCAGCTGGGAGGTCTGAAAAGCCAGAGAAGTTCTCCTCTGGTACAACGTGAGACAGGCAAAGGAGAAGCTGTCCTTGGAGGAGCTGGTGTCCAAGCGTGAGCGAGGAGCACAGGCAGCACGGCGCCCGCCGTGCTTTCCAGAACTGGGTTTATACTTTAACACTGGCTGTGGCTTATAATTTTCCATCTTTGCTCAGAAATTATAGAGGAGTGAAAGGGAGATGGGTTTCAGCTGTTGACGCTTCAGGAGCATTCAGCAGCATCGCTGGATTAGAGGAGCAACACAGCCTTTTTGCTCTGCAGAGGTCTCAGAAATACCCAGGCATGAAGCGCTGTGTGGTTTTGGGCTCGGTGAGAGGGAAGGCAAAAGCTGGTGCCAGCCCTTGGTCCTTCCTTGGCTGCTGGAGCTCTTTGAGGATGTCATACATCTGGTGCTTTCCCATTTAGTCCTTTCAAGAAGCTCATTTGAGAGCAAGGTTTGTAAGGAAGAGCCAGGAATAAACAGCTCATGATGCCGTTTGTAGGATGAGAGGAAAATAAAAAGAGAATTGTTAGAGATGGAACAGTCAGTGAATAAAAGCCTGGTTATTAATGGGGCTGACATTTTGCTATGTCTGTTAGAAAGACTGTGTGTGTTACAACATGACTTTTCCCATAGTATGTGGAGGAAAGGAAAACCTTAGGGTCTGTAACACAGCAGCTAACAAGAGAGATTGAGATGCAGCAGAGCATTTGTCCCCTGGGGATGGCCCTCCACCAGTGCTCTGCACTCGTGCAGGACTTCTCTCCCCTTGGCCTGCTTCAGTCCCACCACGCAGACAGTGGTCACCTCTACTTCAGGGAGGACCCTCTAATTAAAACTTTTGTATCTCTATCTTGGTGCTTTTAGAAACTGAAGTTCAGCATGAGGTTTAATATCCTCCCTTGTGCCTCAGTCACGGTTCTCCCAGTCGGTCTAAGGTGCATTGTCCCATTTTTACCAGTGACTACAGGCAGATATCATAGTTCACGTCCCGCTCTGTGTTAGCCATGGTGACCACCAGCTTTTGGATCCCCAGATATCTCAGTTTCTTGGCCAGCTGTTCCCGGCCCGGAGGAGTGCAGGGTGTTGGCACAGCTGAAGGGCTCTGTACTCCGGGGTGACTGGCACAAACACAGGAAGAGCACCCAGTGCACTCAGCCAGCGCTCTGCCACTGCCAAGAGGAGTGGTAGATAACGTGTGAGTTAATATTGAACTGGGATTGCTGCCAAGGTGGCACAGCAAGAGCAAACACGCCAGGAGCCACTGCAAGGGATCACGTGGTGGCCAGAGGACAGACAAAAGTGGTGTAGCCCAAACCTGGGCAGCTTTCTTCCATTCTCTTAGACAAGGTGCTGGGATGCTGCAGCAGCCCCTCACCTGCAGCGCTGTTGTGTGATTTGCTTACCCACAATGCTAAACCCCTTTAAATGTTGCCAGAAAAATTATCTGGAGAGCCTTTCCCTCTGCTTTATCCCTCCTGGGTGCCATTTCAGTGATATTCACATTAGAAAAATAGTCTCAGTAAGTACAGAGTCTACCACTACATTTGGTCTACAGGGTTGTGTAAGGATAAAAGTATCACTTAAATACATGCAATTTGTATAAAATTATCTTTCAGTGAGTGTTCAGGATGGCCCCACCTGCAGCTCTGAGTCATCACAGCAATTTTGACTGGGAGGTGGACATTTTATCAACTACGATTTTCTCAGATCTGGGGAGCTGGAGAGACACAGCATTTCAAGAGACCTGCAAAAAAACCAAACCAAAAGTCAGATGAATAAGGAGTTTGCAGAGGTTCACCAGCCACACATTGAACCATACCTCTAAATCAGTAAATTGCTCCCACTTAAACTGGTTTTGGACAAATGAGTAATTTCCTTGTACACAAAGAAGCTTGCACAGTTTATTTACGTATTTTGGAGGCTAGCTAGCATCCTTGTTCTCCAGCTCTGAAGTCAGTCTTTGCTTCAGTTCCTGTCTGAGAGAGGAGAAAATACTGAACCACAAACCTGCATCCCACTGAGAAATCACAACAGCTGTTAGAAGTCATTGGAAAATCAAAGGGTTTGTGCGAGGGAAGAAATGCAGCTAATCCCAGCCTGGGAGTTACTACTCCAGCACCTGGATTCTCCTCCTGCTTCTCACTGCTGTTCTTTATGTCCTCCTGGTAGTTCACGTCCCGCTCAGAAGAACCAGCAAGAGAAAGGATAACTCCCCAAGTACAGTTGCTTCAAGGTCTTAAAAAGGGCAGATCCCATAAAATGGAGAATAAAGTTCCTGTCACAGCAGGCTGCTACAGCTCAGCTCTTCAGAGCAGCCTGGAGAAGCAGGAATCAGGGATGTGCCTCCATAAAATGGTTAATTGATTACTGTCAGCCAGTGATTATGTGAATCATTGAGCACATCGAGGCTGTGCAATGCTGGAGATGTGTGAGACACTGACCTACCAAAACCGACAGTGCTGCTGCTCAGCTCTTCCACAGAAGTGTGGAGGTGACTGCTGGACCCACCCGCAGCTCAGCACATGCTGCATGTGTTTTATGAGGCAAAAAAAAATGTTTGGGCAGAGACAAAATCCACTGCTGGCCTATGGGCAGAGCCACATGGGATCTGACTGGCAGGTAATTGCCAAGCACTTGGGTTTGTTCAAGGCTGAGTGTATCAAAGGCCAGGAGAGTGATGCCTGATGCAGGTGAGTGTGATGTGCACGGAGGGTCCTTAGCTGGTTCCATGTGGGTCTACTGGTGTGTTTAGGGAACATGGAGAAGGGGACAGTGCTGGACTGGACAGAGGAAGATTTGTGGCCCTTCCCGGTATGATGGGAACAAAGGACACCACGTCCTAACTCGTCCCCGCACCCGCCCACCAGCACGGCGTGCTCGAATACGCTGGATCTAAACTGGCCGGAGGCTCCACTGTGTCCCTATACGTGTAATGCACTCCCCATTTCTCTGGCAGAAAGCAGCCAGTCCCCTGTCTGTGTCTGGGGGCGAAAGTGAGCTGCCTAAAGCCAAATGCCATCACCTTGTGCAACCTGAGTGCAGAGAGAACGCCCGGGGCAGAGGGGATGAGGGAATCCATCCCGGGTGACCCGGCTGCCGACCGCCCGGCCCTCAGCACCTCCCGCCCTCACGGCCCTCAGCACCTCCCGCCCTCACGGCCCTGCCCTGGTGGCTCCCTGGGGCTGGCAGGTCCCCGAAGCCACCGCTCCCAGCGCTGGGACACCGGGCAGAACCTCCAGCGGCACAGGCGCGACTACAAGTTGTGCTGCCGCAGGACTGTATCTTTCAAAGGATCTGCCTGAGGGCAACGAGCCCCTTTCAGCCTGGGCCAGGTGTTTGGTGCAGGTCTGTGTCCTCCTGGACCCTAAATAGGAGCTACAGGACATGATATGTGGCGGTGGCAGGGGAGGCACAGGGGAAGGTGCAGACACCGACGCCGTCCGGAGCTGGGAGCAGCTCCTTGTCCCTCCGGAGGCAGCGCGAAGAGCTCGGGGCGTTCCGCCTGAGCAAACCGCGATTTCCAGCCCCAGGGGAGCGGGGACCGACACCCCGAGCCCGCAGCACCCCGACCGCGGGTCCCCCCAGGCCCGGCCCTGAGGCTCCGAGCGGGCGGGGAGGCACCGCCTCCCTCACGTGATGGCGGGCAGAGGCCGCGGCCGGGCTGTGGCGGCGGCAGGAGCGGGCGGACAGCGGGCACCATGCAGCTGCTGCCCAGCCTCTCCCCCGTCACCTGGCTGCTCCTCATCGCCCTTCTGTGCCTCGTGGCCCTGTAAGTAGAGGCCGGTTCCCTGGGGGACCGGGCAGGAGGAGAGCCCGGTGCCGGCGGGGTCCGAGTGAATTAGCGCTGAAACCACCTGGAGCCCCCGCGCTGCCCTCAGGGCACGGCGAGGGCTGGTCAGGGAGGCTGCGGGGCCCGCTGCCAGCGGGTAGGAAGGAGAGAGCTGGGCTGGGCGGGGTGGGAAATTAAAGGAAATCCTTGATTATTATTTTTTTTTTAACTTTTCCCAAGGAGGAGTAACTTCCGGGTGTTTAAAGACAGCAGCGCCCGTGGCGTCCTTGGATTGTGCCCAGCTGGGAGAAGCGCAGGGTGATGCCGGAGCTGCTGCCAGCAGAACCCCCCGATTAAGTAGTTCTGTTGGCAAAACTTCGGCTTATGTGGCTCAGGGGAGCTGTAGTGAGCTATACAGGCAAAAACTTAATTTTGCAGTGGTAATTTATGTTCCTGCCGTGCCGCTGTAGCGCGGCCACCTGAGCATCGCAGGAGGTCTTTGCAAAGACAAACACAAGGGCAGGCCTCAGCTTCAGAACTCAATTGCTCCGAGACCTCTCCTGACTCACAGTTGTCTGATCTGGGCAGCTAAATGAGGCCTTGAATAAAGCCTTGAGGTGCCCAGGTACGCTGGTTTGCCTAGGCTGGGCTGCAGCTCCTTTCAGCCCTTGTCTTCCATCAAAACATACCCCAAGTGATCCTGCATTTACTGCAGAGTATCCTCAGCAAGGCTGCTGCTGGTCCATAATTTCAGCTTTCTCTGAGTGACAGGAACCAGTTATTTAAGCAGTTCCTGTGCTCAGGAGGAAGTATCTTTTCTTTTCTTTGCATAAGTGCTTCTCACATGCTCTTTGCTTGGCAGCTATGGGGTGTGGCCCTACCGGACCTTCAAGAAGCTGGGCATTCCTGGCCCACGGCCTCTGCCGTTCGTAGGAACTTTCCTGGAGTACCGGCATGTGAGTACCACCAGCTGCTGCTCTGCAGAGCCTTAGATCCTTCTTGTGGCTGGTGCTGTTTTCCCCATTCTTTCGGAATCTCTCTCCTCTGTCCTTGATTCAGTCAGATGAAAATTATGCTTTTAGGTAGGAAGCTCTTTGGACACACATAAAACATTAAAAGAGAACATAAAAGTTCAGGCTGACCTGAATGAGGTGTGCTGTATTTTAAAACCACTTTGTAATTTAAATTTTTAGTTTCTCCCTGTGTTTCTACCTGTTCACAAGCAGCTGAACTTCTGTTAGAAACAAAAAAAATTATTGGAGAGATGCAATGCCTAAGACTGGTGTTTTCTGGAAACTGCATGGGTTTTGCCCTTTTTATTGTCAACATGAAGAGGCTGAATTAGCCTCAGCAATGCCTCATCCAGCCACTTGCTGTTGGGCCAGCCTGAGACTAAGCCAGACAAATAGATTTTTAAATAAAACTCAAATATGATTAAACTACCAAACTTTATCACATAACAAGGCAAACAATTACAAACGCAGAACAAGTGTATTGGCTTCAATAACAGAGGTGTTTTACGTGTGTTCTCTGGGTTTACGTCATGCATGTTTCCTCTTACTAATGTTTTAGTGAGTGTTACATGTCCCATAAGTTTCATCCTTACATGTAACATCAGTTAAAACCCTAATTGAAACAAAATAAAAACCCATGTTCACTCCAGTTCAGTAACTGCAGAGGAAGATCATATGAGGACAAGACAGCAGCAGCTCTAACTTGTTGAGCTGAAGGTGAAAGGACACCCTGGGATCCAGTTCTGCCTCCTAACTTTGCTCACTAAAACTTTGTACCCTGTCACACCTTGTCTTTGTTACATTTTTAGATCAGGTTGGCTGGTGGAAGTTGAAAGTGCTTTTTTTTTTTTTTTTTAAATCTCTGCTCTCTTTTTTCTCTCTAATGCAAATGTCCCCTAAGCATCTACGTGATGCTTAAGAGGACCATGCACCTCCCAACCTCAACCTCTGCCACTTACAATGGGGCTGTGGGATGCACTGTGCTGCCAGCTGTGACCTGCTTTGATCACTTTTCACTGGCAAACTGTTCATTTCTCCTTTCTTCTTTTCCAGGGAGTCCACATATTTGATCAGAAATGCTTTGAAAAGTATGGAAGAATCTGGGGGTGAGTTTCTGCAGAACAGAGCTACAAGTTTGGGGTGCTCCACAGCCCCAGAATAGAATGTAAAAAGGTACACTGCCATCGTGGCTCTCAGCACTGTAATTCCAGCAGTGACAGCCTGGGAGACTCGAGGTTCATCACTGGGGAAGTCTCCGAGGCTTCTCTCCTGCTGGGATTTCAGTGTGGTGTGGGGCTGGGATGGTGATGGCCAGTTTGTGGGGTCATTTGTTTGCATAAGCTTTGAAAATCACCTCCACTGCTTGGTGTCAAACTGAGCCTCCTGCCTTTGAAGCTGCTCTTCTGTGTGTCTGGAGCAGAAAGCAAGCTGCAGGCTGCCACCGTGTTTTTCATCTTGCTCCCTGCTTCTCCCAGAGCTGGGGCACGAGCTACCTTTCAACCTGCCTCCCTGCTCCCTGCACAGTGCTTTTTTTTGTGTAGGGGCCTCTTATCATGCTTCTACTGAGAACCTCTCAAACCAAAACAAAATTGCTCTGCAAAAAAATCCTGGGAGGCTTCATGAAACCTGGTGCATTTTTTCGAAAGATTAAATGTTCACAAGCTTCTTGAAGATGGCAGCTTCCCTCAGCTGTGGCCCAAGGCTCCCTGCCCTTTAGCCCACACCACGACTTTTAAGTTTTTCTGTCGCTGTTGATTGGAAAATGGAGGAGACAGATGAGTTTTTCGTCTCTCAGTGCCTTGTAGGCCCGACAGGAAATCTCTTTTCCCCCACAGGTGGGTTGCTTGGTGTGGATTTCTTGTCTCCAGCCATCAGTAGTGAAAACAGCTCAGACAGCCCGAGCGTAGGGGATCAACATTGTGGCAAAAAGCTGCCTTTTATCTAAACCCACACAGCTTTGGCAACTCTTCAGTACCACAGACGATTGCTAGAAATGCTCATGCTGCTCTTGTTTGTCACTTTCTTTCCCTTTCTCCTGTTTCACTACGTAATAAACAAGCTTCAGCCTCATCCTTCCAGCTGTTTTGTCAGAGGCGACTCAGGTGGCCCAAACCAGTTGTGCCATGGCTCTGGCCATGGACAGAGCAGGCTGCTTTTGCTCTAACTGACCATGAAGGGTAGACTGACTGTGGGTTTCTCTTGGCTTAGGTTTTATGATGGCAGGCAGCCTGTGCTGGCTGTTTTGGACCCCATCCTCATCAAAAACATCCTGGTGAAAGAGTGCTACAACATTTTTACTAATCGCCGGGTAGGTACCTAGTCCCGTGCTTTGCTGTCCAGTACAGGGCACATGCAGCAAGAAAGAAGGAGTTTCTTCTTTGTTTCTGTTCTCCTCTGAGCCCTTCAGCAAGTACTTGTTCTCTGATGTGCCCCAGTTTATAGATGGTACCAACATCAGAACTCTGCTAGGGAGATGCAGGGGCCGCTCTGGCTGGGACATTGGGCCATCAGCCTGGATGTGCTCTAGGGCTGATGTCATTTATGACTGTCAGACTTCTGTTTCCATTTCTGTTGTTTACTGGTTGAGGTAGAGCTGATACGACTTCAGGGGCCAAGTCAACCATGAAAGGTCTTTCTTTGCATTTCTGTCATGTGGAAGGGGGCTGTAAACCTTCCCCTGTCTCCTGTTCTCCTGTGCAGAACTTCCGTCTGAATGGGGTCCTGAAGTCGGCCCTCAACGTGGCTGAAGATGAGCAGTGGAGAAGGATTCGCACAGTGCTGTCTCCAACCTTCACCAGTGGGAAGCTGAAGGAGGTAAAGCACAGGCCACTGGTGCTTTGCATCCATAGCTGGGGGAGAGCAGGGCTGTTTCTGAGTGCAGACCTTCCCCTCAAATGGGGAAGTCGCCCTGTTTGGCAGGATCACATCCATGAGCACCTGCATTGTTGGTACAGCTCAGCAACACAGTGTCTGTCTGCCATCCTGGGAGGGAGTCAGGAGAAGGGGGTGGGAGACTAAACAGCACACGAGGTATTGCAAGCTGAGGCTGTTGGCCCTATGGCCTGTATGTTCATCCTGCTAAACACATCACTCAGACCATGGCTGTCCATTTTCCATACGCCCGGGAGCCATGTTCACTCCCATCTGGAGTGGGTGCTGAGCTGGAATGGGAGTTGTGTGTGGATTTTTGGAGGAGAGCCTTGCTCAGTCCTAGTCAGATGAGCTCTCTGGACAGATTGCTAAGATGAGAGAAGGCAGCATCTGAGGCCTGGAAATGAGAGTTTCCCCTTGCTCTTCCACCTTGCCCTTCCCCCTCAAGCCACAAATGGCAGATGGCAGTGTGGCCCAGCCTTGTTTGGTGGCAGGGAAAGAGTCAATAGTGCTTTCTGCTTTGGTTTGCATTTCAGATGTTCCATATCATTACTCACTATGGTGAAAAACTAGTGAAAAACATTGAGAAGAAAGTGGCTAATGATGAGTTCGTGACTGCGAAGGAGTGAGTAACTGTGTGGGGCTGACAGCAAAGGGTTTGTATTCAGTGTGGGGAAGGGGCTACTCTGGAGGGCCTTTCCCACGCTGCAGCATGGAGCCCTTGTCAGCTGTGGAAGCAAACTCCACAGCAGTCATGGCCATGGCATGTTCCTCAGCAGTGGGCTTGCTGTGCTCTGCTCTGCTCAAATGGGAGACCTGTGCCCTGTTCCCCATTTCATTTTACTGGGGATGCATTTTGAGGAAGGAAGCATTTTCCAGAATTTTTCGAGAAGCTGCACAAGGTGTGGTATTTTTGGATGTCATTTTTGCAATTTATTTTGCAGATGAAAGTCAGAATATAGTCTTTGTTACCCTGGAGTGCAGTTCAGTGCTTTCCAACTACAGCCTAGGTTTTTGAAGCTGAGAAAAATTGGGGGAATGAATGCAGCTGGGGAAACTTCAGAAAATAGAATGATAGTTACTGCCAGATCAGGACAGACCTACTATGTTAGGACTCTGCATTAAGAGAGATCCCCTCTCACAAGGATTGTTCTAGATGGGCTCTTATTTACTGCTGTGGTTGGGTGCATCTCATTCACTCTCTCTTCTTCTCTACTCAGCATTTTTGGAGCTTACAGCATGGATGTGGTGACCAGCACTTCTTTCAGTGTCAATGTTGACTCCATGAACAACCCCAATGACCCCTTTGTCACCAACATTAAGAAATTTCTCCAATTCAGTTTCCTAAATCCTCTGTTCTTACTCTTAGGTATGACAAACCTCATCTCATACAGCCCTGATTTGATGTCAAAGGTGCTGCATTTTCTGGTAGCTCCCTTAGTAGCTTTGAGCCCTTTTTGCCATATGGGAGATGCTCAGTGCTTTGCAGGACAGGATTTACAGTCTCAGATCTGCAGAAATATTTCCCCAGGGAAACCAGAGCCAGGATTTGAACAGCCCATGTGGGTCTTGGCAGCATCCTGCTATGAGCAGAGACCCTTTTTGCAGAGATGCTGGAGAGCTGCTCTATCACAGAGAGCTGCACTTGGTGTGGTATTGTGGTCTTAAAGTAACAAATGGAGGAGATTCTCAAGTGCTATTGCATCCCAGCCATTGTTAGGTAAAAAGAGATGGAGG
Source organism: Daphoenositta chrysoptera (assembly GCA_013397915.1). Classification (NCBI taxonomy): domain Eukaryota; kingdom Metazoa; phylum Chordata; class Aves; order Passeriformes; genus Daphoenositta; species Daphoenositta chrysoptera. Next base: position 585,639 of record VZRO01001736.1, on the reverse strand, counting down.
CAGCAAGAAGGGCCAGGCTCCAGATGTACTGCTCCTTTCTATGCTTTCTGCCAGTTTTGAGTTTCTCGGGGCCCCTTTGAGCTCAAGTATGTTGGTCTCCTCTTTCCTTTTAGTGTTGTTCCCCTTTGTTATCCCTGTACTGGAAAAGATGAAGGTGACTCTGTTACCCTCAGGCGTCATGGACTTCTTCAAGAATGTCTTCACAAAAATGAAGAAGGAACGGGAAAAGGGCAGCAGCACGGTGAGTCCAGCCTAGGTGGCCTCTTCACTTCAGGAGAAGTGTGTTGTCCTGAGTGCAGAGGGAGCTGGTGGCATCTTCAGAAGCTGTGGTGTGTCACCTGCTCTCCAAGCTCACCAAACTTGAGAAAGGCCAGAACCACGTCCTGCCTGGGCATCCAAGTGGAGAAAATATCTGTGTTCATAGATGGTCTGTAGTCCAGACCTCATCCTGCACTGAAGCCATGAGCTGTGAGTGGAGCAGGTGTCTCAGCAACACCTGATGAGTGTTGCTCGTAATAATCCTGTGTAATCACATAATCCTGTGCTGGACAAGGTTTGCCTCCTCCCCACCCACATCTTGTCTGCCTCTGTTTCTCCCCAGGACCGGGTGGATTTCCTGCAGCTCATGATTGAATCACAGAACTCACATGATGGCTCCAAGTCTGCTGAGACCAACTTGGACAAAAGTATGTCTTGAGATGTGTCCTCCTCTCAGCAGAAAGCAGTAGTTCCTTGTCCATTTTAAAGGGAAGCAGGGAGGGGATTTTAGTTGTGAATCACATGAAAGATTCAAGGTCTCAGTAGTGGGGCCATAGTGATGTTTATCACAGATCAGCCATATCTTTATTGTGTCCCGTTTCCTGGGATAAATCCTGAGGTGTGTTTGTGCAATGAAGAGCAAAGAGTGAGAGTGTCTCCTTACCCCCATTTCTTATTTTGTCTTCTCTGAAGGCCAGCAGTGTTTGCTGTATATCAAAAAGCACACAAAGCACATATGCTGTGTGTACCTTGCTCACCTGTGAGCTCATCTCTGTTCCCCATCCTAGGTAAACTAAGAAAATAATGGCTCAGCCAAGGCACAGTCCCAGTCCATCAACCTCAGTCAAGGCAGGATGCTTCTAAACTTTTGAGGTGCCAGGACAGGGTATTTGTTGGACACCCTGCACTGCATCCTGCCCCCCTTTGTGGTACCAGAGGGTAAGCTGGATGCTTCCTTTACCAACTGTTACGTAGCTAGGAGTAGCATTACCTACACTGATGACTGGGATCCTGAATTCCCGAGGGCTGATTACTGTAGTTTTCAGCTTCTTGTATGTCTTTTTCTATGCTTTTTTTCCAGCATTAAGTGATGAGGAGGTTCTGGCCCAAGCTCTTGTCTTTGTCTTTGCTGGCTATGAGACCACCAGCTCCACCCTGAGCTACATAGCCTACAACCTGGCCATCCACCCCGACGTGCAGCAGCGACTCCAGGACGAGATCGATGCACACCTGCCCAACAAGGTAAAGGAGGGTGGGACGGTGCTGGGCTTGTTCCATCCTGTGCCTCACAAACCCAGGCTGGAAACAGAGTGGCAGAGGTGCTGGCCCTGAGATTCCCCCTTCCCTGGAAGCACTGGGGGGCTGTAGGGGTGGGAGTTGCTGTGTTCTCAGCTCCCCCATTCCTCTCCCAGGCCACTCCCACGTACAACGCCATCACTCAGATGGAGTACCTGGATATGGTGGTGAACGAATCCATCCGGCTCTACCCCGTCGGGGGCCGGCTCGAGAGGGTCTGCAAGAAGACTGTGGAGCTCAATGGTGTGACTATTCCAGAGGGAATGGTGGTCTTGGTCCCAGCCTTCGTGCTGCACCGGGACCCACAGTACTGGCCAGAGCCGGACGAGTTCAGGCCTGAGAGGTGAGGGCCACGTGGGGGGAATAGCTGCATGCTCCACCTCAGCCCTGGGAGTGGGAATGGCAGCAAAAGTGGGGAATGTGTGATTATAACATTTAAATTAGGCATTTATCATTGTCTGACATCTAGTCCCGGCATTACCGTGAGGGGAGTTTTATGATCTACATCCATAAACTGTGCATGGAATTTAATTAACTGCACTGAAGGGAGCAACAGTGAGAGCAGCTCCCAGCAGCTGTAACACTGAGGGGTTTATGGCCAGATATTAAAGCAAGAGCCATTGGGTGACTGGCACAATGCCCTGCAAATCAGCAGTGGAAGGGCAAAGATGGGTAGGAAATAAAACTTAATTTTTAGCTCAAGTTATGAAGCAATCTTTGCTTAGGAGCTCTGTCAGACCCTACAAAATGAGGCAATAGCCCAAGGCAGACCTGGAATGCCATGAACCTGGTGGTCTTCAGGTGGCCACCAAGGCACTGTGGCTTGGTCCAGAGAGAGCAGGACCTCTGTCCTTGCACCTGAAGCTGAAATACCCCTGGAAACTAATTCTGGTGTGGGGATGTGGTGACCTTTGGGACAAAATGTGGCAGCAGTATCAGGCAGAAGCATCTATGGAGCCTGTGGTCACCTTGTGTTGAATTCAGAAGGAAACACCCAAATGGGAGTGCCCTGGCCATGGGCCAGGCTACACCAGTTGCTCCAGTAGCCACATCCATATTCCAGTTGTCAGACTGGGCATGGGTAGCTGGACAGGAGCTATTTAGGGCTCACTTGCCTTGCTGGGAGTTCATCAGAGGGATGTGCTGATGTCTCAGTAGTGAGATACTTCACTTCTGACTTAGCACGGCTGAGGTTTGTACCTGGACCTCATGCACTGGGAATGAAAAAGCTTTCTGTCATGAAAACTAACTGATCACTAAGAAGTATTACTGAAAATGCTCAGTGGCAAATTTCTCTGTGAAGCTGATTGTTCTTGCCTGTTTTTCATGATGAGGAAAGGAATGGGGCTGGCATGTCTCAAAAGCAGCCCTGCCTTTAGTCACGCAGGGGGAGAACATCTTTGTGTTCGCTCGGTCCTTTGATCTACAGGGAAGCTGTGGAGCTCTAGACCTGTGTGGTTTAGGGTTTGAAATCTGGGTTCAGTTTTGGAGCTGAGAGGCAGTTCTGAGAAAAGAGTAGTTATGAAATCCATTAGCGGATTTCAGGTATTCCCAGGTCACCCAGTGCACCTGGATTTGCACAACCAAATCCAAGCTGTAGGATGAAAGCAGAGGCATAAAGTATCTATTAAGGCAGAAATAGGGGACTTAGCTTGATTTTATTAATATGCACAGACATACAAAAAGCTTTTGCCTTCCCAGACCCCTCATCACTTCAGATTTGGAAGCTGACACATCCTGGAACAGTAGATCTTGCTAACTTGAGTTTTTGGTTGTAATCAGGTTCAGTAAAGAGAACAAAGAGGATATTGACCCCTACACCTTCCTGCCATTTGGGGCTGGCCCCAGGAACTGCATAGGGATGAGGTTTGCTCTCCTCGTTGTGAAGGTGGCTGTGGTCGTCCTGTTGCAGAACTTCTCATTCAGAACCTGCAAAGACACACCGGTGAGGATGTGGGGTGATGTGTCTCGTTATCCTCCCTTACTCCCACTGAGATGTTCCTACTGTTACATGGCCTTAGCTCTTTAAATCTTCTCAATTAATTTTAAGGGGTTCACCGCAAGTTACTGAGACTTTTTTTTTGTTTTTAATTCTCTAGAGAAGCATATTTAATTTTGGCGGGATGTTTCAGGCTGAAATCCCTGAAGTCCTGTGCCTATCTTTGGGTGCACCTAAATTGTGGGGTGCTCTCTCCCCATGGTGCTCTGTTGGTCTGTTTGACCCAGCTTAGGAAGACCCTGCTCCAGAGAGCAGGAAAAGAATGTCCCCCAGCCTGTGCCAAAGCTGTGCTTAGCAACACAAGCATGGCTATTCTCTGTGGGACATCCCAAGACACCAAAATTCACTTCTTATGGGCCGGGGCAGTCCCTAAAGGATAGCAATTTTCAATCAAGCACAATCTGAGTTAAATTTGAATTGGTGACCCTCTCCCTTTTTGAGTCTAAGCAGGATCCCACCAGGCTTTGGTTTTGCCCAGGATCCTGGTGAAAGCTGCATACAGTACTGATGGGATGGGCCTGGCAGGGTGTGGGAGGGTTTGACATGAAATAAATGCAGGAGCTGTTGGAAGTGATGTGTCAGTCCAGCCCTGCTGAGAACTCAGCAGCTCCCTGTGCCTCAGGCGGGCAGCACTACGGTGTTTCCAGCCCGACCCAGCTCCCTGCACTCACTGCTGCAAAAGGCTGGGCCATTATTACAATCTGTTGGTGAGGAGAGCTTGGGAAATCACAGCAGAGGGGGCAACAAGTCACTCAAAGGACGTTTGTTGTAAGAAACAGAAAAATCCTTATTAAATTATTACTTGGCACGGGTGCTCAGCTGGAATCTCTGCAGATTCAGATTGCAGCTCAACTAGTAACCTGGAGGTGAAAGACTGTAATAGTCCATTAACAATGCAGTGACCTATCCACCCTCCCCCAAGTCTAATGACATTTTTCTAGTCCTCTGCAATCCATAAAATTGATTCTTTTTATAACTGCCTTTAATTAAAAGGAGACAAGTTAAATATGTATTGTATTATTGGTGCCCATAGGTTTATGGGGCTCTTTCAGCCCTTTTTTCTACAGAAGATGTCATGTACATCAGATCAGAGTGGGAGGGGAAAATTCATGCTGGAACATCCCTTTGGAACATATATATGGAAGCTGCAGCCTCTTCTCACTGCTTCACTGATGACATATGGGGCTTCAAGCCATATTGCTTAAATTTCCTGAAACAAAGCTTCCTGGGTTTTGGGTTGTGAATGGGACTTGGGCTGGGTGTGTCAGCCTTGTCCTGAGGGAGAGAGGAGGAGCTGGGGATATGAGCAGCATCCATTGGTGGGGGAGACTTACAACAGTTCCCTCCCACAAGATGACTCCCTCCAACACCAGTTTTAAACTTTGCTTCTAATGAGATTCCCAGCCTACCCCTTGGAAACCTTTCACGTTGAGGATGCTTTTGCTTTCGAACTCAGTCTGAGCAGCAATTTTAATTTTGCTCTTCCTGGAGAGCTTATTGCTCCTCCAGCTCCCATTGTGATCTAGCTGCCCTTAGCACTGACACACTTGTGCATTAAACAAAATGGCACTGCATGCCCCCACTTAGCTGCAGCTCCCTGGGTGGGATTTGGCTGCTCTTCCCTCCATGTGCAGCCTGTTGATCAGTGCACCGAGCTCTTTGTACTGTGCCATGTGAAAGCCAGAACTCACCAACCAGTTTATCCAAGAGCTGAGGGCTGTTAAACACCAGCTGGTGGCTGCTTTGCATGAGCAACAGTGGTGGTCCTGCTGTAAGTACACCTATGAGTTGGGAAATGCTTTGAAAACAACTGGTAGCTGGGATGTGTGTGAGCTGTAGGGCTCTTGGAGGCTTCCTGTCTGTCCTTTCTCCCAGCTAACGTGGCTGTTTCGTTGTTTTTTCCTCCTGCTCAAGATCCCACTGGTCCTGGACACGAAAGGTTTCATGCAGCCAGAGAAGCCCATTGTCCTGAAGATGGTCCCAAGAGCCCAGGCTGACCTGAAGAAGTGAAGAAAGCAGGAACTGAGCAGGAGACTCTTATTTAATGGTGCCTCCTCCCCTTCTTGAGAGGAGACCAGGTTAATGTGTGCACTGTGGGAATGTCAGGGGTGCAAGGCCTCCATTTTATGGGGGTTCAGCCCAGCACAATTACATAAGCATTATCCTAATGAACACGAGCCCCAGGTCCTGCTATCCCCAATCACAATAGGCATTTTGCAAGACCATTTGCACTCGAGTTATTTGGGCATTTTTTTCTCTCTCTCTGAAGAGGCACTTTTCTAAGCAATTTGATTCCAGACACTGTCAGTCTCTTCTGGCAGTGTAATTTAAATCAAGATGGGGAGAGCAAATTGCACATAGTTAAGCAATACTGCCATTTTTCCTGTTCCCACTGCCTGCTGGGTGACTCTGTGTGTCTTCTGGTTTTATTCTCCTGGGAATGCAGAGTTGTCCGGGGCTATTTCCTAAGCTCTGTGCTATGACCCTGACAAGAGTTAAAATGGTCACGTCCTTACAGGACTGAATGCCTGCAGCAGATTTTCTGATGCTGATTTATTTAGATTTTGGTATGATTTTAGATGGCTTTTGTGTGATTCCAAGTGCAGATGAGTTAACTGGAGGAGCCCAGAGAGAAGCAGTTACCCCTAATGACTGGACATTTGCAGAGTGGGAGAGAAGTGTCCCACATGTGTTTCCTGGTGGTTTGCTTATTTTACCATGGGCATGCAGCCATCTCCCATGGAAGGGATTGTCAACACAGGCACCATCCATACTGCTATCATGACACCCTTTAGTCTGATTTATATTAGGCCACTGTAAGACCAACATAACTAAATTAATAATTATGCAGGGTGCAGCACTGAGAGCCTTCAGATGTCCTGGACAACCCTGTCTGGAAGAAAGGTGCCTTTGCCTATTGAGAGCTTCAAAATCTTGCCAAACTTCGTAATTTTTGTACAGTCTAGAATTTCATCTTATTCCTCCAAGAATTGTTTCTGGAATGCTAACTGCAATAAAAAGTTCACTTACCTCTCCTATGACCAGCTGCTGCCAGTCTCTGCTGCTGTGCTTTCTCCATACACAAGTGATTCCATCTGAAGGTCTCATAAGGCTTTGGCCAGGTGACAATGTCCCATCACCTCTCCCAGCTGGATTCCTCCCTTCTTTGGTGGGATCCTCAAAAATCAGTGCTGCAGCGTGGAGATAGAAGCTCTCTTGTTCAATTCATTCTTCTGCTGTCACCTTGTGACACCACAAATCACCGGGTACGTGGTCCTGCTGCTCTCAGCCAAGCATTTGTCTTGCTGTGAGAGTGGAGGGATTTGGTTCTGCACAGCAGCTGACCTCGTGCAGGGTTCACAGAATGCTCTCTGTGCTCTCCTAAACTCCTCATGCACCTGCTCTACCCTTCCACAGAACGATGTCTTCTGCTTCAGAGCTGTTGGATTTTGGCACTGGGTGAAGTACCTGCATGTGCACATACCTCCAACCCACTCAGTACCAGATACAGTGATGCTTGGATTCCTAGGAGATGAAAACTCCTTTCATCCTGGATGAATCCCTGTGGGTACCATCAGTCCTAAGAGCTGCTCCTGGAGGTGCGGAGTTGAAGGTACAACAGCCCAAAAGGAACGGCTGAGCAGAGTCATTGATGATGTGAAGTGATTCCTATTGCAAAAGAAACTGTATTCACTGCATAGCAGTTTTTATATTTCTTTTATATTCTTTTATATAGAGGTAGATAGATTACACATGTTATTATATACTCTTTTCATACTTACTTTCTATATTTTCTAGGAATTGAGTAGAAAATCTCAGAAGAGATATAATAACCTTTCTGCAGCAAATTAAATTCCCCAGTGAAAGACGCCCTTGACTGGAAGTGTAGGGGAGGAGTGAGGCTGCTTCTCTAGAGAGTCATCCGTGAGCTGGGTGAAAGGGTTAGAAAATTCCCGGCAGCTCAGGCAGCCATGGCTTCCCCTTCTGCCCTCGTCACCTGCAGCACTACAACTCCCTTCTGCCACCAGTGTACAAAAGTGACAATTCATCTTTGTTTTCAGCTGCTGCTGTCCCCTTTTTCAAAGACAAGGCAGGGTGTTTGTGACAGCACATGGACAAAATGTACAAGCAGTCAGACCCCTGGAGGACAAACAGCTGGAAAGTGCCTGTACCACCACAGTGGTTTGTAATAAGGGGCATGGAAAATCCTCAGGTCTTTGCCTTGAGAAGTGACCGAGAAGATGAGGGTGACAAAGTCACCTGCAAGTGTCACAGGTCAGGGATGAATTAATAACCTTGCTGGGGCAAAGGCCAGAGCTTGCCCCGTAGCAGTGAGAAAAGGGTTTTGCCTCTTCACCCCATGCCCATGTTGGAATTAATCACTCACACAGAAATGTCAACACTATTGGAAAGCATCCTTCAGGATAATCTCTCTCACAAAGCTGCTTAACATTTTGGAAATACACAGTTCACTTGGAGGTGTCACAGGATTTCAGCCCCTCTCATGTCTGGTCAAAGGCATCTTCATCTGCAGCACCCTGTGCCAAGGGAGTGGAGAGCAGAGCTGGGCTGGGAACGCCACTGCACCTACAGAGAGACAGACAAAGCACTGCCTCATCCCCAGCACCTGCTCGGGGTTCTGGCAAGGCACAAAACTCTTGAGTTCTGCCAAATCTCGTCTTTGTTTTGCTGAATTTTGTACTTAAGAGCAGGAAGCGCACACCTGTAGGTTCCCGAGTATCCTGGAGGGAGGTTTGCCAGCAGATTTGGCTTTGGGGAGTGGTTTGGGACCTCACAGTGGGGAATTGCTTGGACGCTGAGTTTTCCAGCAGGTTCAGTACCTGGGACTCTGTGTCTTCGGTTTATTCCAGACTGAGCAGCTGTTTGGGAGATGTTTGGTGTCAACCCTTTCTGGTCTGATTTCCAGAGGTAATGAGAAAGCACCACTCCCCCAAACCCAGGGGAAATGGAGCTGTGCTCTTCCACAGCCCTGTACCTCGGTTTACCTGCACCTATAATTTTTTTTTTAATTATTTACACTTGGGCAATAGTTATATTTGATCTGTGTCCACCTTATGTCATGCTTTAATTCAGATCCCAGCGAGGTCCCAGAGTGAGCAAATGGGTTTCCCTTTGGAGGACCCTAAAGCAGACATGCTTCAGGAGCTCCCCTAATATTCTCCAGCTGCTGACACCTTGAAGCAAGTCCTCCACTCCCCCTAAAAAACATCCAGGATGACTATGGGGCCCTCAGCATGAACTCCGCTGCTCTGTATTTCCCCCTCCTATAGCAAAGCACTACTTCCCAGAGCAAACAGGCTTCAGCTCAGCTCCTGGAAGGACAGTCCTCCCTCAAGGGGCATCGCTCCAATCTGGTCCCACTGACTCCTGCTTCAATTATTTAGGCTCCTTTCAAGCGAGAGCACCCACTTGCACTTCCCAGCGTGCTCCCTCTCTGAAGTGCCGTTGCTGTGGGCTCACCGTGTGCTCCGGGGCCAGGCCCAGGCAGACTAATCATGCCTGCCACAATTTACAAGAAACCTGGAGCTTTCCTGCCCCTGGCTTGCATTGAGGTTGTCTGTATTACTGCTGCTGGTGCTGTACTGTACCTGCTGCTGAGCAGACAGGCCTCCAGACACCCGTATTGAATGCTCAATTCGGTTAAAATCGATGGGATAATCAGCCCACAGTGTCTGCCCAAAGGTCAGGAAGCAGCAGTTTTTTCCTCCAGCAACTTTGGTCCTGAGCTCTTGTTTCAGCGTGAGGACTGCAAGCCAAAGCACTTCAGCAGGTAGGTTATCAGAGGGTTATGAGTGCTGGTAGTTAGCTGACAGGCTAATGTAACAAGGGCCTAACAAGGTCCCCTAAAACAGGGAGGTAAGTTCTTGGCAGTGCTTGTTTCTCTAAAACGAGCAGGAGATGGTGCGGGGTGAGCTGGTGTCCTGCAAGGCAAAATGCAAAGATCCTTGAAGGAGGAGCCCACCAAGGTGGAGAAGGAGGAGGATGTCGGGAGAAGGGGGAGCTGTGGGAAGGACCAGGTGGGGATAACCCCTTTTTCTCACCGCACCCCCCAAATTTCATGCCCTATCTTGTGTCTCCTCAGTCCCACGTGTGCCCACAGCAGCCGTCAGCGGAGCCAAAGGCCGCAGCAGTGGGAGGACCCGTCTTTACCCCTCTCATCACTCCAGCACACGTCCTCTAGCAGCTGGACACACGACATACTGCGGGCTGAATTTGCAGAAACACTTTGATCTTTCATTTTTAAGCTCGGTGATTCAATCCCCCACAGAGCCAAGGTAAACGGCGGCGATGCCACTTCGGCGGGCTCGAGGTTCCAAGTCAAACAGCAGTCGTTTAACCACACTTTTAAAGCTCGTATCATTTGAATGTCATATGTCAAACTGATGCTACTTCCACTGAAGGCAAATAGCTGTTTATTCCCCTCACAGCTGCCCAGCAGTCTGACATTCATTACCGAAGCCTTGCAGCTGCCAGGGATTGAAGCTACCTGTAGGAGTGCGTCTATCAAAGCCTTCCACCTCTTAAGGGTTATTCCCTGTAATACCAGCTCATACATTTTAGTTCAGGCTCATTTTACAGCGGCTGTAGGTCTGCTGTTGTTTTTTCCTATGTGTGAACAAGGTCAGGCATTGTTTTTTGCCCGTTCCCTCCCAAATTATGTCGTTAGCTCATTTTTCATGGCTTCTCCTCGGTTCAGGCTCGCTGTCAGTGTGCACCAGCCCCTGAGGTTTATGATGTGAATGTTCCACAGCTGTGGGCAGCAGCCAGCACACAGGGCTGCGGTGCTGGTGGTCCGGTCGTGGCATCTTGATGCAGCTCTCCTTAAGGCCAGCCCTGCGAATTCTATTTCTGGGACATAAGTTCATGCACGAAATACCTGATATTTTGTAGTTTATTAGGCACTAAAATGTTCAATTGGCTGCAGAGGAGTTTACAGAAGGAAAAAAAAAAAAAAAAAAGAGGCAACAGAGATGATGAGATTAGCTTGCATTTAGACAGCGCCCTGAACCTCACAGAGCAATTTACACCTGTGCGAGGAATCTGCAGAGTTCTATTGAATCAGACCTGGGGCGTTTTACAGCCACTTTGCACGAGCATAAACGACAGCATAAGGTGCAAAGGAAACAGCCGGCCGGACAATTACAGAGCGTCTTCACACGCCTTATTAATCCTCATTACAGCCCTCTGTGCTGAGACTCGGCGTCTTCCCTTCCCCGACCAGGGCCAGCGAGGCTGTGGAGCCAATTTAGCCACCTGCCAAACTCGCAGGGTCTGACTGCTGCTATTGACGTGTCCTTGGTCCTGGAGAGCTGGATGCTCCTTGCCAGCGCCTGAGATGCATCTTGCTAAATTACAGTGACGGAAATCTCGGCTGCCTCCTGCCTTACCAGGCTTCTGAGCAATGTGTGTTGCTATGCTCAAGTCTATGGATGTCTCATTGTCCATTTTTTTCTCTTTTAAGCTTAGCTCCATGGGTGTCTCAGGAAGGTGGGGTGACGTTCACCTAAAAGATGTAACCCAGTTTCTTGCCTGGGCTGATACACCCCTGAAACAGCTCTGGGTGCTGTGTGTGCAGGCATGGTCGGGAGCCCCAGGACACAAGGAAAAGGCAAAAAGTAAAAGGATTATTCAGGTGCTGTCAGAGGGAGGGGCTGGAAGAACTGCAGCATGTGTCAGCCATGCCTGTGCACTCAGGTTAACGACCCAAAATACAGCTGCCAGCATCGCTCTGTCTACAGGGACATTTCACGGGTGGTGTGATTGTTTGCTGCAGCTCTCACGTTTATGGCTGTTACTGAAACTCCTTATAAAAGAGCAGCTACCCAGTGTTTCTCAGCACTCCCAGAGCTCTCGCCCTGGTTCCCTCTCAGAACCTCCTGCTTAAAAGCTGGTAGACCTGAACTTTTCCCAGTGAAAATGACAAGACCTGGAGAGTGTAGAGCTATGCAGGCAGGAGACAGCCTGAGTAGTTAGACCACTTGTACACAGTCGTGAGATTAGCTGTCTAATGTCCTTTCTGGGAATCTTATTAATGTTATCTTATTATTTCATAATAGATATAACCCATGTGCTAGTGCTGGCAGGCTGTAATTGGGCCTTGCCAGGGAATTACTCATATTTTTCATTCTTGAAGGAATGAAGAGCGTATTCAGTTATGCTAACGACCTCATTTGTGTGGATTCCATTCACTTGGTACGTCTGGCTGGTGAAGAATTGCAGCCAGAGTGATGATTTCTCACTCCAAGTAAGCGTCGAGGTGTCTCTCAGCAGATGCTCTGCCCTCCAGATGCTGAGCTGATGCTTCACCGTGTTTGCCTCTCCTCTGGCAGCTGCAGACTCGCCCAGAGGTGGTTTTTTTTCAGCACATGTTTTGCTGATGGTGAAGTCTTTCCTTCTCGGTGTCTTGGGGTGCTGCAGGAGCTGTGGAGCTCTTTGAAATGGAGCGATGTTATCTATTGCTGCTTTATAAATCCTTTCTGCCTGTTTAGTACCCCTTGTTTGGGCCTTGGGCCGTCGTGCCTTACCCAAGTTCTTCACTGTGCGTTTTTTAACTCTCCACAGGGTATAAATGATCATTTCAGCTGTGGAGAACCCTCCTCCCCATACTTACAATTGCTCTCTGTGTGCGTATCAAAGCACACACAACGTACCCATGTCAATAAAACCCTTTCTAATTCTTTTTTATCCTCCCCAGGGGAGCCCTTAGAGCCCCATGGAACCTCGAGCAGCCCTTTAATTCCTCTCGCTTTGGTCCCTGCCGCTGCTCGGGGCCTGTTGTTGGAGCAGCTGTGAAAGATGCTGCTCCCTAATGGAGCAGAGCGGGGGCTGCTGAGTGACACAGAGCTTTACCTGCCCACGGGGACCCGGCTGCCTCCGCAGCCTGATCAGAAATGTTCCCCTGCCTTTGTTTGGAAAACCTCTTTATCCAGCCAGGAGAAACGTCCCTTGAAGTCAACTAACCAAATAAATAAATAACAGTCAAAGACAATCCAGAAAGGGAAAAAAAAAGTTTCTAGAGGGAAATAAGTGATGGATTGAAAGAGATTTGAGGCTGCTGTGTCGTACAACTCGGTGCGCGATGTGACAGGAGAGTCCTCACGCGCTGCTTCCTGTCTTCTGCTTTAAATGAAGTCCTAAAATTGCTGATTTAAAAGGGCTGAAGCAACAAAGTGGAATAGTCTGATGTACACTGTGGACGTTTTTTAGCCCTTCTGAACTTTTTCCATGGTATACCTGGCTGTGTCAAAATAAAGCTCCTCAAGCGAGGTGCAGGAGGGATGCAGGAGCTTTGAGAAGTTTTTCAGTGTTCATGCACAAATCTGAACAAAGAGAGGAATAATTTCACTTCCCACCTATAGTAATGTCCAACAACAGGAACCCTGACCTGACCTGGAATGTTCCTTTGCTTTCCAAAGGCATCCCTGAGCGGTGTGAGGAGAACAGAGGGAAATGTTGATTAATAACACTGTTAATGAAAATAAACACAGGCTAACATTCCAAGCAACATGATTTCTTCTCAAAGCATCCAAGGATAGCAACAGATGCAATAAAGCAGAAATTCACTTTGGCTGCCAAGGGATAATGTTTCCTACTTTGGACCCAAGCCTGGGGGGGAACATACCACTCTTAGAGCAGCCTGTGACCTTGAAGACCTTGTAGGTTTGAAAAACCATCATCTCAGACCTGAATGCTCCCATGGGAAACTTCCCAGCCCCTGTGAAGGGCTCAATACCATCTCCTGACCTGCCTGGGACCTGGATGCTCTTCCTGTTCAATGGAAATGTCCATTGGCTTTTTCCATCTGCCTATTTATCTCATTGATTTGACTGAAGGAATCATGGGATTGAAAGAAAATTAGTAGTTCCCAGCCCAGCCAGCTCCTTATTTTGATTCATTCCATTCTTGTCACTTTGAGTGAGCTAAATAATTAATTGTGTTACCAAAAATAATTAAGGCTAATATCACACCGATTGCACTGGCCAATTCTAACAATAATGTTGGTAAGAACATCTAAATAACTTGATGTGTAATTATAGTCTGGCTGTTCAGTGATGTGCAGGTTTGGGGCTTTCTCTCCCTCCAAGTTTTGGCCAGCCACATTGATTAAATGAAAATTTCTTATAGCTAGTGTTCAAATTATCAAATACTTGCCTAAAGCAATCCCATTGATCAAGTGTATCATTTGTAATACAAATGTTTTTATTAGGAGGCTTTGTTCAAGATAAATGAAGGATCAAATTAACTGGAGATTGGATTGAGTAGAAAATGCTGCAGCTGGATAATTTCAAGCACTGAGGCTGAACATTTCTTTCAAATGATGAGAAGTCATCAACTAAGTCTTAATATAAAACACACACACACAGAGGCACTGCTGTATTGATTCCTTTCATTGCTGTGGCACTTTATATCAAAATACATTTGGGGTTTGTAAAATAGGCTACAAACCCATCATCTCACTGCAACCAAAGCAGGCTGAGGGTTTAGTCTGGCCAGAATCAGGTGTGCTATCAAAATGCCAACATGCACCAAAACCTGCCTCCTTCTCCCTCATTTATCATCCCACTTCTGCTGCCTCTCTTACCACCCAATAAAACTCTGCTCTTAACCCACTCATCTCCTTTAATCCAGAACAGGGCAATCATTTTCTTCTTTTAGGAAGGAAAACCACTAGAAGAGAGCCAGCAGGAGTATTTAACTATTCCAGAAGTCGTTGCAGCATGGCAGGGTCTGGATGTCACTGAGAGTTTATCCATGGCCAGCCAGTGGAAAATGACCATGGGAGAGAAATGCTGTAAGTCCATATATATAGATATATATACATTTTAATACAGTCCGAATTAGGAAAGCTATTTGGGATTACGTTTTTTTTTTTTTGGCTGCCATGTAGAGCTGTAGATGTTAAGTGGTTGCTTTCTGAAATAACTCTCCCTCCTGTACATCCTGCTCCCAGAACGACGTGTAAAGTGTTTGCTGATACAGGAATTACAGATGTTGGAGGAGCTGCTATAAAGCCTCCCAAGATTTACATCTCCTCCGTGAGGTTTCTCCACGGGCTGACTTCACAGGGAGAGGTTTTACAGGCGCTCAGGATCCTTTGGAATGTGTCTCCAGAGGCGTTCGCTATAATCGGAGGAAATCCCTTGAAGCCCATCAGACAAAACACACAGAGTTAGGAAGGGAGCAGGGAGGTCACTTAGTCCCTATGGAAAAACTATTTTTGGCTTATTCAGGGACACAAAGCCAAGTTTTCAACTCATGCTGAGTGCTGGCTTCACGAGCACCTCCAGATGCTTGCAGCCTCATCCCAGCTCCAGTTTGTTCTGGCTTACAGCATGAAAATAAATGTAAATCTCCTAAAACTGCTGGGTTTCTTCTGAATTTGGGGTAGAGAGGAAAAATTCAGCTCTTATAGCTGGACCTGACCACTCCTAATGCCCATTCCCAAAGCTCCATTGATGTGTGAGGCTGGTCACCACACAGCTTTTAGGGAGAATTATTACTTTATTCATTACTTCAGTGAAAGAAGTAATGGGCCCAGATGGAATTACAGGTGGTAATGAAAAACAGAGACTTGTTTTTCTCCAATATCATTTGTGACCACTTCAAATATATTTATTTATTTATGTGTGCATGTGTGTGTGTATGCAAGTGCCATAGGTATGTACCATGTATTTACAACAGCTATACAAAGAATTACATCTATACATGTTAGTTATGTTGCATCTATGGTTTGGAGCTGCAGGCTCTGGGCTGTGAGGCCTTGTATTTTGCTTTTATGCTCTAGCAATAATAGCTTTTGGCTATTATTTTGGCTGTGGCCAATAACAGCTTATTGCCCACATCGTAAGATTTAAAGCCTGTGACCGTTACATTTGCTGAAGGAGACTTAAACTTCCCTTTGGAAAACTCCAGTGTATTGGTGCAAAGGTGTATTTTCTCCAGGAGAACTACAGCTCTTGCAATAAAAGCAAGCAAACAATCACGTTTATGACTTGTAGTTAAAGAGGTGGGGAGTGAGAGCAGATTAACCCCTTTGTGCTGGAACCAAGGCTGCAGCACAAGGACATCGCTGCCCTCTGCCCAGGAAAGGGAGGGAGGAAAGCAATGGCATGGATGGATAACGGGTAACCTTGTACAAGTCGAGCAATTTCATTTCTGTAGGGGACCCGGGGACTGAAAGCAGCACTAATGCTGATTAATCCCCCTCCCTCTATTCTGTCTCCTAATTTTTCGCTGCTAGAAGCTCTTCCTTCCTTTCAGCTGGTTTCTGCTGTGTGTGTTTGTCATGGCACCTCATGCTTCATGCATGGAATACATGGAATCCTGCCTTTCTTAGCCTGTGTCACAGTTTATACCACTGTGCTTATCTCTGCTAATTCTCAAACAATTGAGAACAACTCTCAACTGCATAATTACTTTAATTACTCTTTTAGTAATTTACTGCAAGAAAATCTAGATTCTCCATCAAGCTTTTGGCATTGTTTTTGTTTCAGGTGAGATTTTGCAGCACTGCATTCCTGTTTGGTTCCCAGGGCTGGTCTCAGCAGACAGGATCTGATGGAATATGTGGTCTCCCACCCCTTTTCTCAGCCTGGTCCCAGGTATGAGGGACATCCCATAAACTCCAAGGGGAGATGAGTTCATGCTCCTCATAACTCCCCTCATTTCAGGAGAGCTGTTCCAGCTTTTGTTCATTAGGAATTATTGGTTTGGCTTAGTAGGTAATTTGATTTCAGGGGAGAAAAGCATGATCTAGGCTTGGAAATGACTCATCTTTGGCCACCCAAACATTACAACAGCTCTTTGACTCTTTTCTGTGTTGGGAAATCTCAGTTGAGCTCGATGCCCTGCCTCTGCCTCCAGCATCTCCTGGAAAAGCTGTGGAAGTGATTCATGGGTTGCTCCATCCACCAAGGCCGTTAGTGACTGCTGCTGTTGCAAGAAGAGATTTCCCCATCTGGGGCAGCAGCTGGGCTGCTGTGTGCCTGTGAAAGCAGAGGATGTCTGGGAGACAGGCTGACACAACACAGTCCCAGGCAGGAATGCATCTGAGGATGGAGTTTGGCAGGAAAAGCTGAAAAGGAGAAAGTGTGCAGAAATTGCGTGAGCAAAATCCTGATTTTTATCGTGTTGTTTTCAAAAGGAGGCTGATATTTCTGGGGGATGTGCCAGGGTTTTCAGTACCTGGTTTTCTTTTCTGAAAGCCAGACAGGACTGCTCGACAGGCACAGGGGTGAGGTTTAATTGACTGGATTCAAGAAAAGTGTTCCCAGTTGCCAAGGAGGTCAGGCTGGATATGCTGGGTAAGAGCAGGCACTACTCATCATCCATGTTCACGTGCAGTAAGAATAACAGTAGCAGAAGAGCTAACAGAGGTTCTCCTTAGGATGGAACAACAAAAAATATATGGTTTGGGACACAATTGTTTTGATTTCTGCCAGAAGTCATGGACAAAGAGTGCTGTCTGGGCAAAGAGACACAGTGAAACCTTGGTTGACTGGTGTCAAGCAGAGGTCTGGGGAGAGCCTTTAGTTGGGCAAGAGGTTGTGAACTCTTGCAAGGAGGAGCAGCATCTCTGAGCACTGAGGCCAGCCAGGTTGTGCTGGAGGCCAGTGGGTTTCAGACTTAGTCCTTGCTGTCACGGGAAACATCATCTCAGTGCTGCTGAGGGGGATTTTACATCTGACTTCAGCTGGGACAGGCTCAAGGATTTCGTTTTTAAGCATCCACTCCTCCTGCTTTACTGAAAACGTGTGCAAAGACTAAACATGATGAGGAGTTTGTATCGAAGTGTACTGGTTTGAAAACAGACCAGTGGGAGATCACAAGGCAGAATTATAATTTAATAGGAAAATTAAAATAAATACAATAGTACAAGAACACTGATAGAGTCAGGATACAACCCTGTTAGTCAGGGTGGTGGTAGCAGTCTGGGTGAAGTGGCCCTGCTGAAGCAGTGATCCTATAAACACAGTCTGGTCTTCACCTGAGGGTCCGGTGGTAGCCCTTGTTCCCCGGGAATCCAGGAGGTCAGGGCTGCTTGTGCTGTTCCAAACCACTTAAGTAGCCAGATTATATCCAGGCGGGAATGCTCGGCTCCTCCCCCTGGGCGGGGCAGCTCCCAACGGGACGGTGTCATTCTGTCAGTCATGGGGTGGGTCCTTAATGGGCCATTAACAGAGGCCACATCCCGGAGGGAGTTATCAGGGATGGGTCATGGTAGGAGATAACGAGCACTGCCCCGCCCGCTTTAACAGCTTGTGGAGGTGATAACAGAATACATACTTTTGGTTACGTCTTACACTGTAACCTAGGACACCAAGGGGTATTTTGGATGGGCTAAGAAGTGTGAGCACCTTCCTCTCTCTGGAGCACGAGGCAGGCTGGCTCTGCCTCTTGGCTCTGTCTCCTCTGTTCTGGCCAGGACCACAGGGCAGGACAGGAAATGGTATCACCACCACCATGGCTTCTGGGATTTATTCCTCTGCTTTCCCGACAGACCCCTTCAACTCAAACTCCAATCCAAAACAAGTTTATCAAGCATCATCTCCAGAGTATCCATCAGCATCCAGGCATTGTGTGAGAAATGACTTGTCGGGCAAAACTACAGCTGGCATTCGCCTGTTCCGATCCATCTCCTGTCAGCACTCACACCCCTGCTGACAAACTGAATTTCACCTTGATTTCTTCTTCCCGATAACACAGATTAACTGGGAGCTGTGTCATTTTTTTGTTTGCTTTGAAGGCCTGAAGAAGGAGTGATGTGACAGAGGAGATACAGATATTGTCTGAGGAAATCCTGCCCGCCTGGTCAGCGACTC
The DNA here is from genome assembly GCA_013397915.1 of Daphoenositta chrysoptera. Classification (NCBI taxonomy): domain Eukaryota; kingdom Metazoa; phylum Chordata; class Aves; order Passeriformes; genus Daphoenositta; species Daphoenositta chrysoptera. Next base: position 567,243 of record VZRO01001736.1, on the reverse strand, counting down.
AGACCAGAGTTTTGCTGAGACACCAGAGGTACCAGTGCCTTCTGCAGGGCTTTGGGCACAGAAAATGCAAACACTTGTGCCATTGTGTTGCTTTAATGCTGTTTTTGTGCCACGCAACCAGCACCTCCTCCAGGCTTACTATCTCCATCTTTTCACATGCAGCACGTGATGGTTGGCTGAGATATTTATTGAAGTGACTCTTAGGAGGTCCCTGAGCATCTCTGTGTCCTTGTGTGCAAGGCAAGGACAGCCAGCCCCCAACTCAGGCAGGCAAGAGCAGAGCTGGTGGCTTCACATCCCGGAACAAAGCCATTTGTACTGTGCCAAGCTCAGATGTATTGCTGTGTATGCATTCATCAGCGAGCAGAGATCATTCCCCCTCACTCTATCCAGAGAAAGAGACGTAGGGAATGGAGGCTCTGATGAGATAAATGGTTATTATGAGGTATAGACATTTTTAATTAGCTTCTGTAGACACTACCACACTGCTAATGAGCCCTTGCCAAGTTTCCTGTGATTCCTCTTTACTTTTTGTAACTCTGTAATAGTAACAATATAATCATTTTCTCTAATAACCATGATAAAACCCAGATAATCCCTCCATAACTCCGACATAAGCTTCATGTAATTAAATCAGTTGGTGAAACATTTTTGGTCTGAGGGATGGAGGAATGCAGCAGAGCTCTGCTGCTCCATGAAGAGTATTCCCCACATCCTCCTGCCCGCAAACATTGTAAATCTGTACAAGATTTATGAAGTACAAGACTGGAATAGGGTTAAAAATGTTTTTGTTTGGATCTCAAACTACCCCATTGTTGCCAAAGCAGAGGCCAGAATTTTACCAAAGCAGTGAATTCGGTCCTGAGGGAAGAGCGTGACCTGTGCTAGGTGGGCTGGTGAGCAGGAGCTCCCAAGGCAGGGAGCAGTTCCCAGGTGGGTGGGGAGGTGTGAGAAGGGATGAGACCTCACAGGAGCCCTGCTTTCATCTGTGCTGTGAAAGAAGGGGGAGTGTTTCTCAACATTGCTGAGAAATGCAATTTAGACAAATAGCTGGCAGCCCCTAGGAAGAGTTGATCCAGTTGCTCGTCTTCCACTGCCCTGCTCTGATTGATGTACCCCAGGTGGTGCCTTACCTCCTTATTCTTTCCTGCTTTTTCTTTCAGTTAGACAAGTTTTTCTGTAATTACTCCTCTTTTAAGCATTTCTCATGCAAAGTACACACACAATGCACAGGAACAGCCTCTCTGCACTCTGGTTAGGTGAATAATCACAGACCTGCCGCCCTCCCTCCAGGAGCCTGGGATGGGGAAGCCTTTTGTGATGCTTGCCTTTAGATGAGGACCTTGCTTCTTACTTTTCCTGACTCATCTTTAAGCCCATAGAGTTTATTGGCAAGTTCAAGAAGCTTACCCTGGGCAGAGAAAGGCAACAGCTTCCCACAGCTCTGCCACAGGCCAGTTCCTGCCAGGATTTCTGAGCAGAGTTTTGGAAAGCAAAGCCATCCCAGACAGTCCTGCCACAGTTCCTCATCCCACAATTTCACAGTTAAAGGGGGTGGGAAGATCAACAGAGGGGAATGAGCTTCCAAAACCCCCATCCCACATTTCCTGGGTCGCAATTAATGCCACAGCACTGCCCAGTCAATGGGGCAAGCCCAGCTGGGGACAGTGCAGTGGAGGAAGGTGAACTTGTAAAACAAACCTGATTTTACTCACTGAAACCTCACTGAAGCACCAAAACGTGTCCAGAGGTGGCTCAGGGGTATTTGTGGTGACACAGAGGACAAGGGGTTCCGGCTGCTGCCTCCTCCTTGTACTCCCCAGGGGACAGTGACCTTCTGCTGGGTATTCAATGAGCATTTTGTACCCATTAGGAGCTGACAGTGATTGGGATGTTTTGTCTCTCCACCTTCTCCTACACCTCCACACGAGTCATTAAGCAACTCTTCAACTCCTCTGCTTTGTGTCTCTGTCCCCTGTCACCTGTAATGGCTTCATTCATCAGCCTCCCCTTGGTTTGGCTGTATTGTAGTGGGTTTTTTGGTCTGGGTGCATGAGATGCCCTGATCTCCATGGCCTACCAGCACAAGGCAGTCTTTCACCCCTTCTTCTTCCAGCTTTTTTTCTCTGCTGGGTGCTCCCACACCCAGACTTTCCTTTCTCTGCTGTGACCTCCTCACCTCTGTGCATCTTTCTTGTGCCTTGGCTTTAATAACCGACCACAAGAAGAGCTTTGGATATTTTGGGGAATTTGTTCACATTCACCCTTTTAAGGAAAGGACTAAGGAAAGGATGTTTGTGTAGAAAACAGTGAAATGCGTTGTGAAATGGATACAATGCCCTGAGAATGAAACTCCATTAAGAGAAAGGAAAATTCTAACCTCACCAGAAATCTCTGACAGCGTTTGGACATGTTCTGGTTGGTAGAGCATCCAGATTTTACTGTTTGCAGATTGGGCTCTCAACTGAACCAGGTGCTGAACAAGTGCTTTGCACAGGTCACCGAGTCCAACTTTATTCTAAATAGCTCCAGCCCCAGGCCAAATCCACTCCTGAACTAAATGGACTCCTCTCTCCCTCAGAAAGCCCCATGCCCTGGCGTGGTGCATCTCCTGCAGCAGCCTGAGGCAGCAGGGATCTCTCAGCAGGGTGGGTCCTGTGGCAGCTTCTCCTGGCCCCGTGCAGGGTTACTGCCTTTCTGCTCCAGTTCCTGCCCCAGCTTGTGAGAGCCTGCAGGGACCGTGTGGTGCTTCAGGGGACACGAAAGGACAGAGGAAGCTGTCCTGGTTCTGCTGGGATAGAGTTAATTCTGTCCTGAGTGGCTGGTACAGTGCTTTGGGCTCAGTGTGAGAAGAGTGTTGGTGACACCGATGGCTGAGTTGCTGCTGAGGGGAGCTTACCCCAAATCCAGGACTTTTCAGTGTCTCGTGCTCTGCCAGTGGTGAGGTGCCATGGCCAGGAGAGGTGACCCAAAGTGGCCAAAGGGACATTCCTGCCTTAGGGCACCATGCTCGGTGTATAAACTGGGGGACTTGGCTGGGAGTCCCTGATGGCTGCTGGGGACGGGCTGGGCATCGGCCAGTGGGTGCTGGGCAACTGCGCTGTGCATGCCTTGATTCTCTTGGGATTTATCCCAAACCTGGAGACCCCCAGACCTCAACTAGACCCTGAACTAGGCCCCGAACTGTCAGGCAGGGATTTCCTCCAGCTGAGGATGGATGAGGGGCTCCTGGGTGGGGACAGGCAGGCCTTGACCAGCCTCACATGGGCTCTACACCCCACCCACGGGCCCAGAGCCCATTTAAACTCAGCCTGGTTCTGTTATTCATCTCCTGAGCTGAGCTGGAGATGTGCAGGTCTCCAGTGAAAGCACAGCCATGCCTCACTGTGGACCCCCATCACCTACCTGAGGAGTGGGGCCTTTCCCCCAGCATAGTAAGATGTTATTTTGCTTAAAGATTAACCTGGTGTGTTTGTGGCTCGTGCTCTGTGAGTTTGCTGCGAGGGCTGCAGAGGGGCAGTGAGTGTCCAGGGAGGGGTGGGGACATGACCGTGTCCCCTGCCCAGCCCCAGCCCATGTGGAGCACCACAGCTGCTGCCCTGGGGTTTGGGTGAGCTCTCCTCAGCTGCACAGGCTTTGCACAGAGCTGTGACTGCATCAGAAACTCCATCCCTTCAGGAGCTGCTGTTTCTGCATGTGAACAAGCGTGGGACCTTGGTGGCCCCAGGCAGGGGCATGGGAAGCAGTGCAATTCCCTTCTTGCCCACAGAGATCCATCCTTTCCTATTTACTGCTGAACATTTTTCATTACAATGTTCTTATGATGCTGTAGGGCTGGAAACATCAGGAATATAAATCAGAGCCTGTCATTCACAGGCATCATGTTTATTTTACATTAATATATACTTTCTGTTAAAATATAATGGATTCAGTTGTGAACCTCGGCTGTTATCAGAAGCTTTTGCAATCATTTCCCTTCCCTTTTATTTATGCACATGAAATGCTGTGCTTGATGATGAAGTGGTTTCTGACTGAAGGGATCAGGATGTTTGGGATGTTACAGCCTGTATGGCCTCTGTGCTCTGACTTTGCAATTTTGTTGCCTCTGTTCCGCTGGGTTTTTCCTCTTTTCCTGCTGGTGAAGAGAGGGAGCACAGAAAGCCCCTTCTTTACTTCACTTTAATGGCTATTATGAGACTGCAGTCTCACCCTTAGACTAAAAATCTAGGCAGAAAAAAATAATATAAAAGGTGTCTGTAGTGCTGAAAGGATTTGAGGATTTCTCTGGGGAGGCTGAGAGCGGGTAGTCCCCTCCTGCCACCTCCAGCATCCGTCACCTGTGAAATGCTCCTGAGAGAAGGCACAGAGAGGGACAGGCCTCGTTATCCTGGGCTGGCTGGCAGGAATCAGAAGGGAGGTGTCTAACCAAGGGATGTTTTTCAGCCGTGAGCCTCCAGCTGCACGCCATTCCCAATTATCCAGGCACATCCATATGGATGTGCAGACCCTGCCAGGCTGAGGGCCAGCTCAGCTGGAGCCTGGCACGGCTCTGCTGCCATCCCACCCCCACATGGGCACGGGGGGCTCCCCAAGCCCGGGGGAAAGGAGAGCAAAGCTCTGTCCTTGAGCTCTCCTTACACCAAAACTTCATCCTGGAGATGGAAGAGCAAAGCTCTGTCCTTGAGCTCTCCTTACACCAAAACTTCATCCTGGAGATGGGAGAGCAAAGCTCTGTCCTCGGGCTCTCCTTACACCAAAACTTCATCCTGGAGATGGGAGAGGAAAGCTCTGTCCTCGGGCTCTCCTTACACCAAAACTTCATCCTGGAGATGGGAGAGCAAAGCTTTGTCCTTGAGCTCTCCTTACACCAAAACTTCATCCTGGAGATGGGAGAGCAAAGCTCTGTCCTTGAGCTCTCCTTATACCAAAACTTCATCCACGAAATGGGAGAGCAAAGCTCTGTCCTTGAGCTCTCCTTACACCAAAACTTCATCCTGGAGGTGGGAGAGCAAAGCTTTGTCCTCGGGCTCTCCTTACACCAAAACTTCATCCTGGAGGTGGGAGAGCAAAGCTCTGTCCTCGGGCTCTCCGTGGGCCGTGCGTGGCTCCAGCGCTCTCGGAGCATCGTGCAAAGCCTGGAGCAGAGCAGAGGCACTGATTTCCTCCAGAGCCTTTCCTCCCCTCATGCTTTAGCTCGGGTCTGTGGGCAATTCACTGCATTCCAAGCAGACAGGTTTGGGCATCCTGCAGGATCAGTGATGGGTTTGCTGCAGGGCCTGAGCAAGGATGCCCTTGTTTCTCCAAAGGGTTGTTAACCACCAGAATTATCCTTTGGCTGCAGTGAAAGCTCCTATACCCACACAGTTTCCATCAGTCTGATCCCAGACACACACCCAGGCTGCAATCAGAGGGCACAGAGGTGGGGAAGGGACACTTCATACTGACAAACCTTTGTTGGCAATAGGAAGGTGGAGGAGGAGGCTTAAAAGATGCTCTTCTCCCAAAATTTCCGGATTAAGTGCAGGATCTGGGCTTTATAAACCTAACAGGAAGATCTGCTGATCGGATATGAAAAATAGATTAGGTGTTTTTTTCTATAAGCTTCATTTATACTCATTAGAGTGCTGCAAGTAATAATACCAGGAAATAGATTTGCAGGCAGAAGTATGATTTTTAAGTTAAGGATGTTCATTTAATTTCAGCTCTTGTCTCCTAGATGTGCCTCCTCCTAATGCTCTAAATAGCTCTTCTGCCTCTTTGATGTTTACACCCTTCAAATGCATAAAGACAGTTCTCTACAATTCCTCATTTTGCCAAGCAATACATACTTAGTGCTTTTCATCTCTCTCCATAAATCAATCCCTTTCCTCCAACACGAGCTAGAATGGGATTTTTTCCCTTATTAGATTTGTACTGAGAATTTCTTTTTTCAGAAACAGATAAATGATACAAGGTTTTTTCATGACAAAGCATCCTATCATACATTATTAGCAAACACTTCCACAGTAGAACAGGAATAAAAATAGAAAGTGGGCTATAAAAAAAGAATGTGTAGCAGGATAACATTTAATCTCACAGTATGGTACTGAAAGTGGAGCATTTCCTTCACATTTCTTTGCGGATCTTCAAGGAAAGATCCAGGAGGCCTCCTCAGAAACGCTTGGTATCTTTTACTTAAGATTTTCGTTAAATTCTGTGTGATCTTTGACACAGAGTTAATGAATTTTCTCCTTATTCAAAAAGCCCACCCACTGCCTGTGGTGCGTTTGAAGCTTCAGATCCTTCCTCCTGGCTCAGCTGCTGCTCCCTCTTCCCAGCATCTCAGCATTGGTTGGACCCAGCCTATCCCACAAAACCTTAATTGAGAAACCACCTGAATGATAAAAAAAATCTCAGATCCCACTTATCCCAAAACCAGATTTTTATTTTTTTCCTGATTTTGGGTGGAAGCCATCAAATTTGAACATTTTGGGGTCCTCACCTGGCAGGCCAGGCTAACAGGTCCGTGATGTGCAGTTAAGGTTGCTCCCTGTGCCAGACCCTCCCCAGGGATCAGCCCTGGGACTGAGCTGGTGGCTGTGCTGCAGCGAGCTGAGGTTTTCTTGGGAAAACAGCCCCTCTCACATTGCCCCTATTTCTGAAAGCAATTTTGGTTGAAGTCCAGCAACCCCTACAAAAAAATGGATTTAAAATGAAATTACAGGTGAAAGATGAATACTCAGATGGACGATTTCAGCAGGTTTTTGTCAGGGAGAGCTCAGGGCTTTGGGGATCAGTCTGCCCTGGGATGGAGGCACGTGTGGGTCACACTCAGACACGTGTCCAGCAGAGAGCCACTCGCCTGATTCTTCCCTGCACTGCTCTTTCAGCTGTGAATAGAGCAGTGAGGAAAGGAGAAGCTTATCCATGGGTTTATTTGCTTTCCTTGTGGCTGCAGGGGTGAATTGGAGAACAGGAACCTTCCCCTGGGGCAGAGCAGCCCAGCAGGGCCAGCTGCTGGTGCTCAAACCCCACCTGGGAGCCAGTCCAGAGATGGGCAGGAGACAAGAAGGTTTAAACCTCCAGTGTTTTGGTGATTATATCATAAATGTGGCAAATAATGAGCTGTGCAGCTGCGGTGTATATTTAGTGAGGGAGCCTGGAGGGAGCTTCTATCTCCTTACAAAGGAGCAGGTGCTGCAAAGGAAACCAATATCTGAAACTTTCAGCAGAATTCCAAAGATCTTCTGTGGAGCTGCTGCCAGCAAGCAGAGAGAAGGCAGAAAACCCAACACAAAGCCAACGTGGCTTTATAATAAACCAAAGCGGTGCCAGAAGTTGTTGTGTGCTGGGGTTTGTGACTGTGCAATTTAATTTCTCATTGTTCTCGCTGTCCTTGGAGCAGGGTCAGCACAGCAGAGGGTCCGAGCTGTCCCTGGGGCAGCTGCTGCTTGGACACCCTGGCACGTCGCTGTCTGTGGAATCTCTCTGTTCTTATTGCAGAAACTTCATTGCTGCCACCTTGGGGCCTGCTGGGTCCCTGGGAAGATTTATGCTCCGGCATTTTTTTGAAGTTTGGCTTTTTCTGGTTTAAAACAGCTTTTGAATGTGTTTTACTTTTGGTGGTGGTTATAGAATCGTGGATTGATTAGGCTGGAAAAGACCTCTGAGATCAAACCCACCACTGAACCGTGTCCCCTAGTGCCACATCTACAAAATTTTTTCAACGTTTCCAGGGATGGTGACTCCACCACTTCCCTGAGCAGCCTGTTCCAATGTTTGACAACCCTTTCCATGGAGAAATTTTCCCTAATATCCAACCTAAACCTCCTCTGGAGCAACTTGATGCTGTTTTCTCTTGATCTGTCACTTGTTACCTGGGAGAAGGAACATCAATAACTAAATGGTCCCTCTCAGCCAACCAAAACCTGCAAGGTCAACTTTTTAAAGTGGAAGGCCAGTGTTTCAAAAGTGCATAGTACTCTTTTGCCCCATTTTAATTGTCTTTGAGATATGTTGTTTGAGTGTTGCTGTCCCTCCACAGGGAGCTGAGAACTGCTCAGTTCTACTGCTCCTGGAAACAGATTCCTGTTACTGCTCCTGCTGTTGTTGGGTAGAAGTTCAGCACAGCAGGGAACTGATGGGGGAAAGGTTTCTTAAATTCAGGTTGTGGGTTAATGAAGAGCCCAAACCGACCAATTCTATGTAAGTCACAAAAAAAAAAAAAAAAAAAAAGAAAAAAATCCCTGAAGATGGCAGTGGTTTTGGTGTTGAAATGAGCACCTTGGTGGTACAGAGCAGGTAAATGCCCCATGCCATGGCCTGGGCTCTAAGCTCAGACACTCCCAGGTGGATCTCTCAGCTGGGTTTGGAGAGTCTGTCCAAAGGCTAAGATACCCTTCTGCCCTTTGGGGGTGTGTAAATGCACACAAATATAAACACATATATCTGCATGAGGCTGCTACGTCTGTAACAGCCCCGGCTGTCTGTTTGCTGCAAATCCTGCTCCTTAGGGCAACACTGAGTCTGTGAACTCCCTGAAGATAAGACTGTCTTGCTGAGTGTTTCCAACACTCCTAACCCTCCTGGGCTTTCATTTCCCGGCTGGCTTTTAATGTAATGTAAAGATTAGAAATGATATCTTCCATTAAAACTTTATTAGGTGGCTCCTCCACTTAGGAGAGCGGTTTCACTTACTCCCAGCTGAATGAATTCCAGTCACTGAAAGCTACACATGAAAATGCACGAGGGGGAAGGAGAAAGCCACTTGCAGTGTTGAAAAGGTGAGGAAAAATCAGAGTGGTCTGTTCAGTGGCCTGTCTGTAGCTCAGCACAGAGCCCAGGGCCAGAGCTGCACTGGGCACAGGAGTGTGAGAGCAGCAGGGGAAACACTCCCCTTCTTGGCAGGGGACACCTGCAAATGCATTTTCCCCACTTGTACATCCTGCAGATTTTCACTGGAGCCTGTTACAATCACTGGGAGCACCAGACATCTGCTGACTCCTGGGGATGTTGCTCAGGCTGCTGGTGGGGTGATTGATGTGTGGTTACCCCCAGAGCAGCCTGAGTGGCAGCAGCTGACCTTCCTGGGAGCATCTGCACTGCTCCTCGCCTTCCCTCTGGCTTTTGCTGTGACCTTTGGACGCTGATTGATCCCAGATTAGTGCTTGTTAACACTAAATAGCCTAAAATTAGGATACAAGTAGACAAGTCCTGAAAAGGTTAGACAAGCTCGAGGCAAGTTAGTGCAAGACTCTGCTGGCCATGCTGGTGGTTTGTCTTTGTGCTCTGTTTTCCAAAAGTCTTTTCCATTTTTATTACCTCCAATTTCAAAGCAAAACCAGCTGGACAGCCCCAGGATGGGGGAGCTGTGGTGTGGCACCTGTGCCCCCTCAGCTGGGCTGACAAAGCCCTGACAGAGCCCAGGGGATGAACTGGAAGTTATTTTCCTGTGCTCTCCATGGTGTGTGGATGGAATCAGTGTTTTGCCAAGTGAAGATGGGTAAATGCATCCAGCTGAGCTGGACTGGCTTCAGTTCATAAGTGGCAGGCAAGGTTTTTCATTTCCCCTTGAGCAGTTATATTGTCTTCCCCACTCCATTTGCAAACTTGTGGCTGCACAAGTACCTCAGAGTGGGCTCATATATTATAAATTATATATATGAGTGATATGGAAGCTGCAGGCCTTGGAACAAGGTGCATTTGTATCCATACATTGTACCCAGCCACACAGGGAAGCCCACAGGGAACATCCCTGAACATCTGCTGCGAAATGGTTAAATAAAAACTTTGTTCCAAATCATCAAAGGTATTTCCAGCATCTTTGCAACATTTTCATGAACAAAACAAAAAAAAACCACCTTGGAGGGGAAAATTATCTGTGTCATGGGTGATACAAAGCTGCATCAGTACCTATAAAGTGCCCCAGCAATACAAGAAAATTGGAGTAATGAACAGAAATGCTCAGTTAGAGCTTTTTCCATATTTTATGTTAATCATTACGTTAGAGCCGAAATTAGCTTTAATTGATATTAAGAGTTGAAAAAATGAACCCTCTGGAGGATGAGTCTCTTTAACCTTTAATGATGCAGTAAATAAAATATCCTGTCAACATTTGTGCAATAGTAAGGGCTTTCAAAATTCCATATCTGTGTGGTGAGCAATTCAATATGTCTAATTCTCTCCATTACAGCAGAGAAAAGTGATGTCGTTGCATAATTTCAGCTACAGGTTTTCCATGTTTCCAATCTATCTGGTAATTCCCCACGCTGGCTTGTTGCTCCTACCAGGGAGATGGAGAGAGGAAGGAGGGACTGAGATCAATCCCAATCCTGCTTCTGCTGCCTTTTCCACTTGTGTCCCTTGACTTGCAGGCTCCTGGTGCCAGAGAAACTGTGCCTCAGTGGAGGTAAAAGGAGCAACGCTGCCTATTCTTCCTTTCAGGTGAAATATGCCTGGAAATGTTTCATTTTTCACTTTAAAGGCACAGCAGAATTGCAAAAGACTTCAATACTTTAGGGACACTTAGTTTGCTAATAGTCAGACCATTCTTCTCTCTGTCAGGGCTCAGCCTGGTGTTGAAATACCTCATAACTGATTTGGTGAAGCACACGAAACATTCCCTCACTGTGAGCAGGAAACCTGTTTTTCATAAAATCCGTTTGGTCACTGCAATCAGCTGGAAGCATTACATCATTTAGGCGAGTTAAGAGTGAGAGTGACTCTGCTGTAGTTAACTGGGAAACAGAAAACAAATCTCCCCACTCAAAACCACCTTTTGTCTTTCACCAGGACTGATGCAATAGCAGTTCTCATCCCATGGGATATAAGCCTCCTTTGGGAAGTTCATTTCTTCTGAAGGGGAATATATTTCTGCATATTTACAGAAGTTCCTGAGGGATGCTGGTGTTTCTCTGGGTGTGAGTCTGTTACACTGCAGTGATGTGACAATAATTTCTCTGAGACAAGGTTGTAAAGCCTTTGAGAAAACCATGTGTGTTTTAAAATGCTGGTGAAACATCAATTTTCTTCATTCTTTTTTTCCTTCTTACTTGCGGTTTGGGAATATTTAGGCAAGGAAGAGGAACAGAGGTGTCCCCACAATTAGCTTCTACCTTACATTGTGTTTTCTTTCCTCTGATGAGACCTGGCTATTTTGGGACAATTCAATGTCCCAGGCCTGCCCAGGATGTGCTGTAGCAGTGCTCAAGCACTGGAACAGGCTGCCAGGGCAGTGGTGGAATCTCCACCCCTGGCAGTGTTCCAGAAAAGTGTTTGTGGCACTGGGGGACATGGTTTACGTGATTTAGTGGTGAACATGGTGGTGGGTTAATGGCTGGATTTGATGATCTTAGAGGCCTTTTCCAACCATAAAGATTCTGTGATTTTATGAATCAGCAAGGAGTCCAGATAAAATAAATGTTTTATCAGCAAAAACCATTCAAGAGGTGAGTTGAGCAGTGCTAGGCCTGATTTAAAGTGGAAACAGCCAAACCAGTGAAACCTGATGGATGCCCAGGAGCAGCAGACTCCTGGCCAAGTCACTTCTGAGGGGTGACCAGCAAAGCAACGGGAAATGCTGGGAATGATGGAGGCAGCCCTTATAAGCAAAGTAATTTTATGGAGTTAAGACATGGAGGATCTCATTTTCCTCTAGAAGACTCATTACCACGATTTTGTTACACATTATTTATGGGCTGTTATGATAGTCCTGGCAGGTCATAATTGGCTGAAGCCGGAAAATTAGTCACATTTTTCACATTTGGAAGAATGATCTGTACAGTTGCACTTAATGACTTCATTCCCGGAGAGCCCCATGCAGGGAAGGAACTGCCTGGCTTGGGGTGTGGCTGGATTAACCCTTTGTGCTTCTGGGCACCCTGCAGAGGCACCTGGGTTTCTGCATCAGGCACCAAAATGACTTTTCATAACTTCAAAGCAGCTCTTTGGAATGTAAGTGATTTGCTGCTTTGGTCACAGCTTCCCCTTTCTTTCCTTTGCTTGAACCTGATTTAGTTTTGCCTGGCACTGGATTTGCTACAGAAAAATGTCTTTTTAAAACTGCTTTGTCCATGCACAGCACTCTCCCCATCAGAGCCACTGCAGCATCACAGTCAGTCAGACAGGTCCAGCTCTTCCAGGGATGGTTTCTAACCCCTGGTTGGAGATGGGCAAGAGATTAAACTGAGGCAGGGCCTCATTGGCAGCACTCCTAAGAGCCTTGCTGTGCACACAGCACAACCCAAACAGTCTATCACAGATGATGAATCAGAAGGGAGCACTATAATTGTTTTATCTGCCTTTTGGGACAGCACAAGCTGCTTACTCTTGAATTAGAGCCTGGTGAGTGTTGCTGTATCTTCCAGAAAAATGGACAGCTTTGATTTGGGGATTTCCAGTGATGAGGACTCCACTGTGCTGTTGCCTGTCCACTCCCAAACCCCTGAGTAGTCATTGGTAAAGAATGGACCTGAATTGTTGAACAAATTTGTACTCTGTGGGATTGTAGCATTTGGGTCATGTTGCTGTTTTGTCTGCCAGATGAAAGAGAAAAGCACGTTGCCACAGGAGGAAATTACAGACCACAATCCAGCAAATAATGCCTTGGAATGAAGGGTGCCAGGAGAAAGTTAAGGGATGACTTGATTTGATTTGCAGCTCTTGCAGAAACCTTTCCCATTTCGCTAATATATGTTTTGGTTGTTGGTAGGTGTCAAGACCAGCACAATTTACTGGGCTGTGAAATTCAGATCTGGGAGAATCTCCTACCTGCTTTGTGATGTTCCCTGTTTAAATGGTCAGGGATGGCATGAGCCCTTGGCTCAGAGCATCCTGCTGACGACAGAAGCAGCTCGAAGCACCTAAAACCCCACCAGCAGTGACTAACCCCCATCTGTGGCTCTGGGAGGAAAGGCTCAGCTCCAGGCTGTGTGCAGCCATTGCTCCAGGAGCACTGCCCCTCCTGCAGTGCTGTCCTCTCCTCCTGGGAGCTGCTGCTCTCTCTGATCCATCCTCTGTCACTGCTGCACGGGAAAGGCTTGGCCGTGCTGAACTGAAGGCAACCTCTTAATCAAAGTAAGAGGTGGGAGCTGGAGTGTTTGTAAAATACCGTACAAATGGGAGGGTTTGATGGCGTTAAATGAAGGATCAGATTCATTAAATTAAGTGGAAAGCAATGTACATGGATAATTTCAAGGGTTGAGGCTGAATACGGGTTTTAAATAGGAAGTGATCAGCCGCTATACACAACACAGAGCAGCTCTCAAACATTTTTAATGACAGTATTTGTACACACTTTAGTTTAATTAACACATGGCACAGGAGAGGGTTGGTAACTAGGATGTGTAGTCTCACACCAGTCGTCTCAATTAGAACACATGAAATTTCAAGCATCGATACACCCAGAAGAACAGCACCCGTCCCTGCCCAGCAAGGTCTGGCAGTTTGCATTTCCATCACACCTTGTTTTTCTTGGATGTGGCAGTAATTCCTTCCCTCCAGATGGAGAAGTCCCCTTAGAAGAAGATGATCAGCTTCTCATTTGGATTTATTTCTTGTTTTCTGCAATCAGAATTAAGGGGACTGTGTACTGTCACTGCCCAGTGATCCACGTTACGTTTCTGACAGCTATGTTTATTAGTAAATATGTAGTAATTGCTTCCAGAATTAACTGGAGCTGCTCTTCTGTGTCTGTACGTGTAGGAGAGATTTCCTGTGCTGTGTGATCCCTTTGTTAGCACGGCAGTCCTTGGATGCCAGGGGACTGGGGCTGGGTTTCAGTTCTTGGCGGGCTCAGTGCTGGTCCGGGGCACCAACTTCAGAACAATCGGCTTCTCTGGTGTCAGGAGCCCCACTGAACTCAGCTTGATTGGGATCTGCAACAATGAGAGGGAAAACACATGTGGAGATGGACAGGTGAAATATGCAGAGAGGAGAGGTTCAGGCACGACTGGATCCTGGAAGTGCCAATCTGGCCTTGGCACCCGGCTCCTCCCCGCGAGCCTCCACGTGCTCCTCACCTGAGTCTCTTTGCAGGTCTGGAAGGTGAAATGCTGCAGCAGGGAGGTGATGGCGACTTTCAGAGTCAGGAGAGCAAACCTCATCCCGATGCAGTTCCTGGGACCAGCCCCAAAGGGCAGGTATGTGTACGGGTCTATGGACTCTTTGTTCTCCTTACTGAACCTGGATGATGGTTGGGGAAAAGAAATGAAGGCAGCAAAACCACAAAACCTACATATCTTATTTATCCAGGGATCTCTCACTGGTGTCCTGCAGAGCCTTGTTTGGGTTTTTCCTAAAGTGTTTCAGGGCACCCCAGAAATTGAGTGCTGTGACCCAGCCCTTGCCCAGGACAGGGTGGGGTCCAGTTTGAGGGTTTGATTTTAATTCTGTCCATCCAGATTAGTAGAAGTTGGAAGCATGGTGAAAATCTAGGAAACATGCAGTCCCAAACTGACTGATAATTCCTATCTGTGGTATTTAGAGGGAAAAGAACCAGAAGTTGTTTTGGTTAGCAGCAGCCTACAGCTTCAGTTTCTCTGGGAATGAGAGGTAGATATCAGTTACCAAAATAACCAGCTAGGGAAGGTTATCCTTGGAAACAAGGAGGGAAGGCAATTCTGGAAGGATCAAGTCTGGCATATTTAGTAGAAGCTTGTATGAAGGGAAGAGGTTCAACAAGCAGGATTATACAGAGGATGGCCAGCATTTACAAAAACTCCACATTTACCCCCTCTCAGGGAGCTTTAAAACTGGGCACAAGATCCTGTGAGGTATCAGTGGTATTCTCCCAATAAGATTATGTTGTTTGAAACCCCGCTTTAAGTGCAAAGCTCATTTTCTTCTTAAAATGACATTCCCACGAGCCTGCAATTTCTCATCCGTATTGTTTGCAAAAAGATAGGGAGAACACCATTAGGAAGCTAATCAGAGATTAATGCGTAATTACTGAGGGAAAAGCAGTGTGATATTTCTTTCCTTTCATTAAGCTTTTTGTACCTTTCTGGCCTGAACTCATCTGGGTTGGGCCAGTAGTCGGGGTCACGGTGCAGGACGTAGGGTGGGATGGTGACCACCACTCCTTTGGGAATGGTCACCCCATTTATCTCCACATCTTTCTTGCAGGTTCTCTCAATCCGCCCCCCAAGGGGATATATCCGGAGGGTTTCATTCACTGCCATCTCTAGATATTCCAATTTCATAATTGCTTCGTATGTGAGAGGAGCCTGCAGGACAACGGGAGGAAGGCGAGCAGGTATGTTGGCATCAGAACTGGATTGTCCTAAAATGACTGCAGAGACCAGAGTGTCCCCAACCCCCACTGCCCCAAATTTGACTTAGACTCACTGAAGAACAAAATGCAAAGGTAGGAATTGAGCAATGGGTTTCATTTTCCCACCCCTGAGTTGTGGAAATATCTGGAAATCCACATCCTCTTGTGCATGGGTGCAGAGGGTGGCAAACAGGTCTGAGCAGTGGGGTGGCTGGAAAGTTTCAGCTGTCAAAAGAAAATCACTGCAGGGCTGAGTTGTCTCTGTGCGTGTCTCCCAGAGCTCTTGGAAAATCCATGGTGTTTAGGAGCTAAAGATTTCTCATTGCCCTGACTAACCAGGAGGGCAGCAGGGTCAGGGGGCCCTCCCCATCACTCAGGGTCCCCTTACCTTGTTGGGCAGGACTGTGTCGATCTCCTGCAGCAGCTTTTGCTGCACGTCAGGGTGCAGGGCCAGCTCGTAGGCCAGGTAGCCCAGGGTGTTGCTGGTGGGCTCATACCCAGCAAAGATAAAGATGAAAGCCTGGGCCAGCACCTCTGTGTCAGTCAGGGCTGTGGGGAGATGAGCAGAAGCAGTGTTGGCTGATGGTCTCAGCAAGGACCAGGCAGCAACAGGCGGTGTTGAGGCAGGTCTGCTGCAGTTGTTTTCTGATAACGCTTTTATAACTACTCTGCCTGCCTGGAAAAACCCATTTTATAGAGGAGGCAGGTGATTTCCTGCGTATAAATAACTGACATGGCAGTCCTGCTCCCTGGACAGGGATCTGAGCCCTGGTGCTGGCATCAGGGGATGGAATTCTGCCTGGAGCTGGTCAGTGGAGATGATGGGGACACCTCCCCATATTCCCCTCACTCCCACAGCCCCGTGCCCGTGGTGAGGTTTGGGTGTTGTTACCTTTATATGAGTGATTTGCTTCGTTGTTCCCCTGGCTGGCTGAGTGCTGGGATTCAATCATCAGCTGCAGGAAATCCACCCTGCCCTAAGAGGGAAGGCAGGAGACTCTCTTTGGTGACAAATTCCTTGGAGGGCTCAGATAAGCAGATTTCACAGCCTAAGCACAATTTTTAGACTGAGAGCATCCCCAAAATGCACACGACTTCCTCACTGAAAAACATAA
This sequence comes from Daphoenositta chrysoptera, assembly GCA_013397915.1. Taxonomy (NCBI): domain Eukaryota; kingdom Metazoa; phylum Chordata; class Aves; order Passeriformes; genus Daphoenositta; species Daphoenositta chrysoptera. The sequence continues at coordinate 550,878 of VZRO01001736.1, read as the reverse complement.
CGCTTGCTTTTTATTTTGGAAACCTGTCTGTCCTAGCTGTTAAGCCACTGGGTGGGAGAGCAGTGTCTTGGATGAATTTGGGGAAAGGGATCCAAACTCTAAAAGGCAGGATTTTGTCAGGAAGCAGCTGCAGTTTTTGAAAAGCATGAGGGGGAAGCACAACCCTAAAAGGTGATTTTGCTGCTCGTGTGCTGCTTACTCTGCACTCTCTCATCCTCTGCCTAATCTTCTTCAGGGAGTCTCTCACTCTCTCATTACAAGTGCTGCAGACTGAAGCTTAGTCCAATTCTGCTGAGCCTTTATCTGGATTTAGCTTCAGATCACGGATGTACAAAGTCCCCCTGATTCTCTGCCAGGACGGGTCAGGTGGGGCTTTTCTGACAGTATTAAAATGAAGTGTTTGCACTTGAGTAGGCTCAGGGTTTTGTTGAGTCATTGTACTTTGGCTTCACCTTTGATATCATCGCCCTAATTATATCTCACTTCAGTGTACTTTCTGCCACAATTGCTCTCAAATTCCCACTCACCTTGTGAGCCTCCTTTTCACGTTCCTGCTTAATTTTGGCGATGGATCTCATGAAAAAATCTACAGCATCACTGGGGAAGAAGCTTAGTCCTGCCTTGGCCATGAGAGGAGTAAGGAATGGGAAAACAACTGAAAAAGAAATCAAGAATTAAATTGCACACTGTAAATAAACCCCTCCTCATATCAGATAGCTGTGGATGCTATTGGGAAATTATTTCCTTTTTTAATTTCTTTACCTGAGAAAAGCATGGACTTTGCCTCTTTTCCCTCTGTTTCATTCCCTTGGAATAGTTTTTGTGTCAAACAGGCACAGCCAAGCTGGGTATAATCATTCCCTTAAGAGAAGACCAAGGCACATTCCACCTCCTATTTCTAACGCTCTGTTTTCTGAGGATAGGTTACTTCTGGACACAACAGGAATGTGACTCAGAAGAGAAATATCAAAAATTACGAATTCTTTTTTCAGGCTGAGCCATTCACTGTCTTGCTGTGATCATACAAACATTTTCAAGTCCCCTTCAAAGCATTTCCTTCATCACAGAAACTGGATCTTCTTCTGTATAGTTTCATAAAATCTACAGCACTAGAACCTCCTCTATGCACAGATCCCAACTTTCCCTGGGTTTCAGCGAGGTATCTAACCTTAATTTCAGGTCCATTGCTGCTAAGCTATTGCACTAGAGGAAATTGCATCTAATTACAGTCCCCACTCAGCACTCTCTTCCAGAAAATGCATTTCAGATAGCGCCGCTCTCCTCAAGCCTCACTTGCTTTTCAATCTTCGAATAATTTCCCAGCACTTAATTGGATATTTCTGGGTGGTTCATAAGTTTCTTGCACTGTGGATGCCAAAGGTGGAGGGAGCTTTTCCCCATCTCCTCCCCAGGGTTTCAGCATGAAGCTCACAACGAGGAAATGATGAGACAAGGGCCAGTAGGACTTCATTCCTAGCAAGGGAAGTTATCCAAGCAATACCTGGAGTCACTTACATGACAAGATGAAGACTGGGTCAAAAAAGTCAAACTTGACCAGTTTCTTCATCTCTCTGACAAAGGGGTCTTTGGGGTTGTTCATTGAGTCAATGTTCACACCAAAGGAAGTGCTGGTGACCACGTCCATGCTGTAGCTCCCAAAGATGCTGAGGAAAAGTGTAAAAAAATAGACTTTGGTTAAATATTTGGACTGAGTGAATGTATTTTTTTTCCTCGTGTCTATGTGACATTCAAATATAAAGTCTCATAAGACCTCCTGCCTTGGGTTTGAAAAGAAAATTGGGTATGTGGTACTGAACAGCACTTACAGAGAAGGGGATAGATTTTTAGAGAGCTTTGGTTTCCAGCCTGCACAGGTTTTGAAGTCAGACAGCTTTTCCAAGGATTTTAAAACAACATGGAACGGGTTAGTGGAAGGACAGCATGTGGAACTTAGCAGGGTAACCTCTTGGGGAGGGGTGGCACCACCCCTTGCCTCAAACCTGCCCTGAGAGTGGTCTTGTCCCACCCAGCACAGCTCCTGTTCCAAACTGTCCAAGCCCTCCCCTTGCAGGGTTTTGGTTCAGGGGGAGCTTTGCTGGTTTGTGCTCCCGGTGTGCAGCTGCCCCTGCTGCATTTGTGCTTTGAGTTTGGGGGTGCAATACACGGGGTTTTGTGCACAGCCCATACGGAGGGCACAGGTGAGGCAAAAACACTCAGGGCCACTCTACAGCCTCAGTGCCCCCAGCAATGGGGCATGGGAGGGATGAGCATCCCACAGTTGTGTGTGGGGCAGAGAGGTCAGCAGCCTCCATGTCCTGGGCAAGGAGAACTGCACAGAGATCCTGAGTGTATGCAGGAAAAACGGGGTTTTCCTGCCAGTCTTGGAGTTATCTTGGATCTGTGGATTCACAAAGCTGTGCTGGAGCATTTTTCTTCCTGTCTACCTCTAGGAAGTTTCCTAACATCCAAATTTAATTTTCCCCTCTTAAATTTCCAGTCAGGCTTTCAGCAAGCCCCATTCCTCCTGTCAGAGCCCTGGCTGACCCAGGGAAAGATCTGCATTGCTGGTAGCCAATGAACCACAGCACTTTTAAAAAGGTTTGCTCTGCCTGCTGCTCTTAGCAGCTACTTACTCCTTTACAGATATTGAGCTGTCCTCTTTCACTTGCTTTTGAACATTCTTCACCAAAACCTCCCCATAGTGCTTCATTATAGGGAACATCTGTAACACAAACCAGGCATGGTCACTCCAGTACAGTACATTTGACTCCTCTAGACAGGCTCATGAAGACTACAGGGAGCTCCATGAATATTTACAAATAAAATCTCTCTGCTCAGGTTTTATTTTAAGACTTTTCTGGTTTCAATTAGGCATAAATCAAACAGGCCAGCTTAGTTGCTGACTAAAGAAATCAGACCCCTGTGACAATCTGAGCCTGAAAACACTGCCTGCTGGCTTTGTGATTTAGGCTGCACCTGCCCCTCTGCTTTACCTCCTTTAGTTTCCCGCTGGTGAAGGTTGGGGAGAGCACCGTGCGGAGCCTTTTCCAGTGCTCATCTTCAGCCAAGGAGATGGCATTGGTCAGTACCCCTGCCAGATCCGTGCGCTGCAGAGGGAAAGGAGAAGCTGTTAGCCCCAGAAAAGAGAGCAGCCTCCTTGCAGGGGTGGGAATGGGGCATGCAAGCCCCTGCCCAGGCTCTTCCAGGGGCGTTGCTGCTGGCAGCTGTGGCCTGACAAGCAGCCTCTCTCAAGACACACATCCATAAATAATCCCTTTTCTGCAGTAAACCAGCTGAGAGATGCCATTCCCAGCCCCAGAACAAGTCCAATCAGCCCAAGACCTGCCTGTCAGTGTGTACCCACCATGTCCCACCCCTGCATCCCAGCTGGTGGCACGTGTGCATCCTTACGGATTCCTGCATGCTCACACAGACCCAAATTCATCCATGTAGACAGATATAAATACATATATACAGGTGTGAGAGCAGACTTTGCTCCCTCTGCCAGCCCGGGTGTGCAGCCCAGGCTGTAAGAGCAGGGGAACAGTGACATGCAGTGGCCATGTTCAGCAATCCCCATAGTGCAGCCACTCGTTCCCAAAGGATGCTTGGCATTCCTGTTTCCTCCTGCACTTTTCCTGCACCCTGTGCTGGATCACAACACTACTGCTCTTACCCTCCTGTTGGTGAAGGTGGTGTAACAGTCTTTGACCAGCACGGATTTGATGATCTGGGGGTCAGTGACAGCCAGAGTGGGTTGCCTGCCATCGTAAATCCTGGTGGGGGGAGAAGAGGAGGCAGGTAAATAACCCCAGATAATTGAAGTGTAAAGCTTGGCTGATCCCCGTGAAACAAAATGTGTTGAACAAATGTTCTTCCATCCCCAGCCCTGCTGCTTTGTTGTCTGAGTAAAGAAATGTAGAAAGTAGAGATGGAAAAGGACTCCCAGACCTTTTCCCATCTGGTTTTGTAAATGATAAAGGGGCATAAATACCTTCCAAATTCACTGGGAAATGAGCAGGGCTCAGTTGCTCAAAAGACCAGATACTAAATGAAGCAAGTGTCTTCACTTTCTCCCCTGACTCTCTGTGTTTTTCCAGGCACTTAAACACATTACAGTATTAGAAGGAAACTTGTTCGACCCCTTTCAGGCTCTTGAGTTGGGTGTCTGGAGACTTGGGCTGACAGCACTGAGACATCCTTGGAGATGAAACTTAGTCCTTGTTTTTGTCTTTCTAAGCTGCCAGCTCTGAATGTTTTCCTGGAACAGATGTGGATTAAGCTGATTGTGCACTCTCCCCACTCGTGTAAAGATACATTTTCCAGACTCCATTTTTTAAAGCTGCTGTAGGGAGCAGTGGATGCATCCTAGAGGATATGCAAGGTTGTAGCCTACGATGGAACACCAGTGATAAAAACCATGGTGTCTAGAGCAGAACAGCTCCTGCTGCAGCAGGTGGGGATCAGCAGCAGGAGGAAGACTTTGGATCAGCTCCAAAGGGAACCACTCACATTCCTCTGCTGCTTGTAAACCAGAGGAACCCAACCTCCCATTTCCAGATCCCGCTTAAGTAAATAGTCCTGCTGATGGTTTTGTTGGAAGCAGGTGAGGCCCTTTTGTTACCAGATTTAAACTGCTTTTCACAGCACTGGTCAAAATAGTTTCTGTGTGATGTGGCAGTGACACAGCCCTGCATCACCAGGCTCCACTGAAAGCCTCCAGCAGCACCCTGTCGCTGCTGTTCTCATCTGGTTGGGACTGTCAGGGCTGCAGGTGAAGAAAAGGGAGCTTTCCTAATAAACTTTTTCTCCCCTTTGTATGGATTCTGGTTTTACTCGAACAAGAGATCAGTGGTTCATACTCACCCCCAGACCTTCCCATATTTCTTGAAGCATTCGTTGTCAAAATCCAAGAAACCCTGTGGAAAGCAATTTAAAAATTGTCATGGACTATCCACAAGGACCATCCAAGACCAACTCCTGGCCCTGCACAGGGCAGCCCCAAAAATCCCACCATGTGTCTGAGAGTGTTGTCCAAATGCTCCTTGAGCTCTGGCAGAGTTGGTGCTGAATTACCTCAGAGAGGATGCGGTGGAGAGGATGATGTTGGAGATGGTGTGTGGGGAGGAACAGCTCTAAACTGATGTTCAGAGCTGCTTTATGAGCATTCCTTCCCTCCAAAGCCACGATGAAGCACAAATGTGAGCTGTGCTTTGAGTGAGCTCTTTGCCAGGGCGCTGGCAAAGGGCAGATGGAAATCAGCCCCCCAAGAGTGCTCCTTTGGGGGTGCCCCTTGCTCTGTGCCACTGAGCCTTATCCCACTCCACAAGTGTCCACAAGTGACAAAGGACAGTCCCCTGCGTGACAGAGGAGCTGGCATTTGGAGATAACTTATCATCACTGTGTATCTGTTCAGCTACAGCTGTACAGCAAAGGCAGGGGTTGCTGGAGCCAGGAGGGCTTCAGTCACTCACTTTGCGATATTCCAGGCACGTCCCGAAGAAAGGCAGAGGTCTGGGCCCAGGAATCCCCAACTTCTTGAACAATCCAAATGGCCAGGTCCCATATCTGTGGGACAGAAAAGACAGCAGTGTTACATCACTGTGGCACTGGGGCTGCGAGCTCCCCTAAACCTGGAGGCTTCAGCAATGTCCCTTGGGAGGTGAGGGAGAGGAGGCTGATCCAGGAGGTGGAAAAAAAGCAGTCTAAGTGAAAATTGCCCCGTAAAAAACTATTTAATGACCATGGTAAGGCTCACACCGAGCTTTGGAGGGATCCCTTTGGTATGGAAGCAGTTGTTTCACCAGAGCACCTGTGGAGACAGCATCTTGAAGTCTTTAGCAAAAGTCCTGAGAGGAGCTCATTGCCTACCAAAGGAGAGAGAAAAAGGAGCTGGAGGAAGGAACACCAAGCTTACATGTTTTTATTGAAGAGAAATCAAAGCAGTGCCAGAAATTATGTCCCAAACAGGGCTTTTGTCAAACTGTACTTCAATTTCATTTATTGTTCTCCCTCCCTTAGTCCAGCATTAGCTCAGTGGAAGTCTTGTCTTGATGGTTTTCTCTTTAGATTTTATTGACAGCCTTGCAGATTTCTCTCCTCTGAAGCACCCTTCCTGGCAGCTCTAAAGTTATTGCTTCTTCCTCAGGGCTTTCTCTTTCTCAACAAGGGCCTGGGCTGCAGCCCTTTGAAGCTCGTCTTTGGCTGTGTTGAAAGAGCTCCTCAAAATATTTGTTTTTAGTTAGTAGCTGCAGCTTCCCAAGCGAGCAGTTCATTGCAGAAGGGATGTAAAATGGGGAAGGTTTGGCAGGGGATGTTATCAGAGATCCTCTTCAGGCCACGAGGCAGCAGCTGCTCAGGCAGCATCTTGGGGATGCTTTTCTGAAAAGCCAAAACCTAGGCTGAGACTTGGGGGGGTCTCCCTTACAATTAGCAATACTTTTTTAAATTCTGGGGACCCCAAATGGGATCAGTCCCCCCCCAGCACAGCTTCTGCCAGAGCACAAAACCAGATCCCACCTTAGGATCCAAACAGGGCAGGTGAAAAATGGGGAGCTGGGTGGATTCAGGTGAAGAAAGGTTTCACAGAGCTCAGTTTGTCAATGTTTAATCTTTTTTGTCAAAGGTTAATTCAGTATTAGGAAACACATGTTTGTAGATTCTCATTTGTAATGTTTGTAGGTAGCCAGGGCTGCAGGAGGACCAGGAAATGTCAGGCTGGGCTGGTTACAAAGCCCAGAAATGCTGTAGGAAAACAGGCTTAAAGCTCTTGAAACATGGCCAGGAAAATGTAGTCTAACGCTCCTACAACTAAAACATGTCAGGGTTTTCTGCAGACTGAAAAGGACCATTCAGTGGAAAGCCAAGGAATAATCATTACTTCTTCCTACCATGGTTGTGAACAAGAAATGTCTGATATTCTCTCATGTGTGAACTGGAACAGAGTTGCTCCAGGTGGACAAGAAGCATCTAAACAACCTCTCTGTGTCAATAGGCAGTGAAATTTCTATTTTAGCTGTGATATCAGAGCACAAAGATCTGTGTTTAGTCCTTTTGCCACAACAGAATTACAAGTGCCTGCAGAATGTGGAGGTCTGCTAACCAGCAATCTTAGATGGCCACAGAGTTCCTGAAATACAAGAGTTTGGGTCAAAATTGAGGGCGGCTTTTTTTGGATTTGTCATCTTGGTGTGCTTTGGTTTGCATTTTTGTTTTTAACAGCCAGCCCCAAACAGGCTTTTGAGTGATCCAAATCACAGGAAAAGGTTTGAAAAATACAACTAAAACTTTCTGAGCTTGCTGAGCTGCCGTGGCTGGAGCTCTGCCAGGGCAGACAAATGGGCCGTGCTGGTCCCACATCAATCATTGGGGTTTGTGGCTGGCACTGCCCTGCCTCTGCCTCAGGGCTCGTCAGCACTGCCCAGTTTGCCCCAGCAGCCTGGCTGGCAGGGGCTGCCAGTGGAGACTCTGTCCCAGAAAAGGGGTTTTTAACCAGCCCTGCTCTGCTGCGGTGCTGAATGGCACCAGCAAAGCCAAGGAAAGCATTTCCTCACTAGCAGGAAGCACTGAGGGTACACTTCTGCCGTGGATTTTGTCTGGAAAGCCAGGAGCAGGTGGCTGACCTTGCTCTGGGCTCCACTCCTTCCTCCTGTGAGGAAGGACATGGGATGCAAATCAAACCTCTGCAAAGGTCCCCTCCTGGTCCAGGTGCCCCTGGGAAGCAGCTCACCTGGGCACCATGGAAAGAGTCAGGAGGAGTAAAAACTGATCCTATGAATGTTTTTTCCTGGTGCCTTTGTGCTGCTCTCCCCCTGTGCAGCAGGGTCATCTTCTGCTGGCTCACCTGCAGAGCAGCCTCAGCCAGGGAGGCTCAGCTGGATGGCTGTGAAAAACAACCTAATGGATCAGGACCCTGACTGAAACCAGCACCCTGCTGGAAACCAATACCTGACATCATTATTATTCAATTATTCCTTTGATGCTTAGCAGCAATCTCATAACTGGATGGGAGTACTCCAAACCTTGGAGCAAGATCACACACCTGGACAGTCTTTAGACTTCTCTGCTACATCCCAGAGCCTGGTTAGATGCTGGAAAACTGGAAATCACACCTACTGTTTGCTCTTCAGTGGATTAGTTGCGTGAAAAGTGAACAGTAGCAAGAAGAGAGAAATGGCAGGAGCAGAGAATCAATAAAGAATATTTTACTCACACTAGCAGGAGGGCCACGAAAAGAAGTATAAGGCCCCATGTCTCTGTAGAGAAAGAAGGCAGAAGGTTCATTTCAGTTCTTCTCCGATTGGCTCCGAGTTCTGCCTTGATGTGCTTGTCCCACGTCTGTGGGAAATAGGAGTGCTTCACACCGTGCAATCTTTTTTATCCTGTCACATGATTTAGGGGCCCTCCTTCTGTCACGAAGGAGGAGAAGTGGAAGGCAAAGGTAGAAAAGTCTGCTAATCTGCAAAATACCATTCATGTGATAGACAACTGCCTCGCTGAACTGTCTAAGGTTCAAGTTATTTAATGCATATGTTGCCAAACATTTCAGCTGGTTTCCCTGTTGTAACTAATAACTGACTTCCCATTGACTCATGCCCCTGGGCTCCTACACCAAACTAAATAAAAGCAAGTTACAATGAAAAGGTAAATCCCCAAGCAGGTGTCAGGGCTGGTTTACAAAAGGGAAAGAGAAGGGAAAAGGTTATTCACGTATTGTATGACAAGATCTTTTCTGGCAGATGAATCAACTTTGACAGAATTTAAGATTTTGTTTGAAATATCTCTCTTTCTGTGTTGTGAAGTGCAAGCACTGCCGGCAGTGGGTTAGAAGCAGCTTCTAAGGCAGGAATTTGTCCCCTGTAAAGGCTGTAGAAGTTCAGTCCACCTTGTTTGCTGGCCTGTGGCCAGGTGTTATGTAAGAGAAATGCTGTCACTCCACAGCTGTCAGCAGTTAAAGTGCCACCCTTTCCAAAGTACCACTCACAGCTTGCAAATAAAACCCGTGCCCACCCTTGGCAGCAGCTGGGGAAAGGCACAAGAAAGGGGAAAACGCAAGTTTTGTACAGGCTCTGCTGTAAGGATGCTGCTGAAAAGCAAGAGCAGGTGTGGGTGTGCTGAGAGGAGATGTGATGTGGAGAAAACTGGGCTGTTTGGGTGGTGTTTGTTAGGGGGGATCAAGCCAGGGCAGGAGGTTCTAGGGTTTGCATAGATGTGCACTATGGCAATTTTATTTATTTATTTAATTAATTCAGAACTCTACAATGAGCAGTTCCCTTCATATTAGCAGAGGTGCTGTCTTCAGAAGAGAGTTTGCTGTCTGCACTGGAGGCAAGTGGGTGGGTGTTTTAATTTCTCAGCACATCAGAAGCTCTGTGTCTGCGAGGATGTGGCTGTGATTGATGCTGCACTGAGTGAGCAGTGGATCCCAGTCCACATTCCAGGGAGCACCATCTGCCTTACCTCAGCATTTGTATCTCATTTCACCTTTGCCCGGCCTTTGCTCTGACCTTCAGAGACAGATCAGTTGTAGATTATTTGGTAATAAACACAGTCTGCTCTAGTTTGACGTGAACAGACAAGTTCATGACACAGCTCTCCAAGCCTGTGCTGGGTCCTGCCTTTCTTGGTTCAGAGATGTTGCAAGAGCCTGTGGTTCAAGAGGTGCTTTCCCTTCAGGAACTGGTCACAGCAGTGCTTGGTGCTCCAGGCTTCCTCTTTGCCCATTTTGACATAGCCTTGAAGTTTGAGTTTACTGGACACCAAATGTTCCCAACTCACTGTGTTGGGAAATAGGTTAACAGAGTTTATTCAGGAAACAGGATTGCTGTAGGGCTGTCCACCCTCGGTAAAAATAAGCCTCCATCTTTGTCCTCTTTGTCCCTCTTTTTAGGGGTAATTATAATCTCTGGGAAAAATTTGTATGAAAAACCAGAGGTGCAAAGTCTTGCTGTGGTTGTGCATTGTGACCTGATGATCTCTGCCAAATGGACTGTGCCTATTGACATAAAAAAACAGCACAGCCCCACCATCCCCTCTAGAAAGCTGATGGATAAACAGAAATTACCCCGGGTCATAAATCCATGCCAAAGGAAAGTCAATGACCCAGGAAAGAATGACTGATTTTCACACATAAATCCAGCTCAGAGCCAGTTTATGCCCAAATGTGCACTCTGTTAAAACTGCAAACCCCCAAATGTGCTGGCCCCTAAGCTGCTCGGGGGTGCAGCACAGTTGTCCCTTCACCCTAGCACGTCCTTTATCACATCTTATTCCTCACCATCACAGGTTTTACGCCCATCCTCTGCTTCTCCTGGGCCTTTTGAAGTCCACTGTGTCCCACCATGGGTTTAGGGGAGCCCTCCAGGTGTCTGGAGCAGAGGCACAGGGGCGTGAGAAGGTGCAAACCCCGATTATGGCTTTGGGAACACCCTGCTGGTGACAGCCCGAGTCCCATTCATGGGTGACAATGACACACAATGCTCTCCCCATGTCATTTAAGCTGCTGCCACTGAGTTTCCAGGACGGTCACAGGCTGAGAGGTTAAAAAGCCAAAATTTGCAGCAAATTCAGAAGAGAACTGAGCTGCTTTCCTATTTCTAATGCCCCTAAGAAGCTCAGATTAATGGATTAATGGCTTTCAGGGAAGCAAAATAACAAAGCTTTATTTGCAGCATAACGAAGGGAGCTGCTAATCCAGGCTGTGAACAAGGTGTGATGAGCAGGAAGGATTTTTGTGGAATAATGACTGGGGGCTGGGCAGAAAAATAGAACAGATATTTCTTTCACAAACTGTGAAACCAAATGATGTAGGGTTGGAAGAACATCATGGAATAGCAATTATGACTGGGGCACAGGTGTGGAGAGGAATGAGCAGTTCATGAGAGAAAGAGTTATTGGGGGAAAGAAGAAAAGCTCCAGTGGGTAACATTTTGTGTTCCTGATGAAAAGGACTGGATGGGTATAGGGAAGGCCAGGCTGGACAAGTCTGAATCTTTAGGTCTAACTCACTTTTGAGTATGATCATGAAAGAGGTTCTCCAGATTTGGGGAATTTGTTTTAGATCTCCAGGGCTGGACCAGTAAAGACTCTGCAGTGCTACTCAGGTGTAAATATTGCTGGGAAGTTGTGTCATAAAGGAGTACTTTAAACTCTCTAGATACAGATCATAAAAATTGCTGCTAATCACGCAGAGCTCAGCTAATCTCTGCATGGGAGAAGGCAGATTTCTGCACTGGAGAAACACCAAACTGGCAAGCAGGGACATGGATTTAGCTTCAGTGTTGATAAGCAATTTAAGATATTCTGAAAGAACAGTTAAGAGTAATATTACCTTGGGTTGAACAAACCACATTCATTTTGTTTAACGGAAGTGTAAACAAAACCCAAGTTTGTAACTCAGGCTCATTTTTCAAGAGGACAAATAGGTGAAACAAACCAGTGGAATATCTCAGGACCTTCACTGTAGACTGTCTCTAACCTCCTTTCTGAAGTGAACAGTGCTAATATTTTCAGCCAGTTATATGTCAAGAGACTTTCCACTGCCTGAACAGCTGCATTGAAAGGACACTCAGAATAAATCAAACAGGTAGGAAGTGAAGGAAAACAACAACACCACCAAAGATTTTGCAGTTCAAGGTCCACTATTATATGTTTTTATGTTCTGGCCATAAGATCTTCTTGTTCCTCTGCCTGACTCAGAGCAGCCCAGTGCTAGCACACAGTGACTGACTGGAGTCCAGTGAAGGGGGGCCCAGCATACCAGTGGCACTTCTCAATCCTTTAGAGAGGTGCCCCCAAACCCCCTGGTTTGTTTAGTCTCACTAAATGATAGCTGGGCTGGAGGAGGTTGCCATGAGAATAAATGCCAGGTAGAAGAGCTATTGAATCAAATTATGATGTTGGCACAGAGACAAATGGGAATAATCCAGCCACAAATAACTGCTAGGCTGGAAATGAGCACAGTCCTGGCCTGGGAGGCTCAGGAGTCTTCCCTTCATAGGGTTAAAAGAAAGAAAAAAAAAGTCAGATAATGTAAAATGAGGTGAGATAAGGCAGCTGCTGGTGGGAGGAGGGAATAATACATTAAACTTACAGGGCTCTTCTGCCAGAGCAGTGCAAGAAGTTCACTTTCTGCACAGACAGAAGATGTGGGGAGACAACTATTTATTTTCCCTGATACACAGTGGTTTAGTTACCCACAGAAAAATACTTAATAATGAAGGTTACATTTTTTTTCCATGGTGAAAATATTGATACACTACTGCTGGGGAAAAAAAAAAAATCAATGTATTTGGAGGGTTCTCTAATGATACTTTATGTAGTTCTGTGTATAGATGACTGATACCCTCCTGCACATAGATTTCCTTGGGATTTAAAAAGCTCACAAAAAACCTCAACAAAAACATAATTAATTCCCCTGGATGTTTTGTTCCATATACTGAGCTCTGGAATTACACAGAAACTAGGACATTTTTCTGATTTTTTTTTCAGTTAAAGTAATATCCCTGATATATCCCAATCTTCCTTCATAATCTTTGCAATATATCATTATATTTCTTTTCATTCCAAGAAATGACAGCTACAAAAGCTGTATGAAATCTGGATGGCTAATTAACTCTGAGCACTGCATTCTTTTGCCCAATCCAGTACAAAAAGCCTGTTCGAGGTTCTTTAGCCTTTTAGAATGAGTTAAGAAATAATAAAATACCCTGCCAGCTCCACCCATGACTTCTTACCTACAATGCAATGAAAGACAAGGTTACATCCCACAGGGGAACAGCAGCAAAAATCCCAGACAAATGCAAATACAGGTGAGGGACAAATGCAAATGTAGGTGAGATGTATTTCCCGTACGAGGTGTAAGATCACGTTCTTTCCTGGATATTTTAGCGAGGATGCTTTGATGGGGAAACTGCATGAGAGCGGTGCTTTGTTGCACCATCATTTTGGCAAAGTCATCCCAGGAAGTGTCTGCACATGTCAGTGCCCAGCATACTCCTGCTTTGGGATGTCACAATTCTGCTTTGGGGTGGCAGAATTCTGCTTTGGGGTGGCAGTTCAGCGCTGGGATGTCACAGCCCCGGGAAGTCAGGGCACTTGACTCATGCAGAGCAATGGATCTTTTAGAGGGTGACAAATCACCGGGTGTGTGAAGGACTTTGTTATGCAAAGCAGTGCCTGAGATCGTGCCCAAGGCAGGAATAACGTCATGTCTCCAGTCGTGTCCCTGCCACCGCTGCAGCCTCCACAGGGTGACCTGCTCCCATGAGCTCAGCAGCTCCAGCTCCACTGTGCTTGGAGTTACATCCTTTGGAGGGATCACGAGACTCCAGTATTTGTAATAAATGAAACCAGAATCCTTTCTCAGTGTGTTCTTCAGGCCACAGATAACTTGCCTCCATCATCTGACGTGGGGCAGTTGCTCTTTGGAGGCTGGGACAGATGTGGCAGCTCTCCTGGCACAGATGTGCCCAAGTGTTGGATGGCAGGAATGTCACAGCTGCAGGTTCACGGAACGGGCTCTGTGTGGTAACAGAGATGGTTGAGGTTCAATGCTTTTCACCTAAACAGGAGTGTCTCTAAATTGCCACTCCCTCCATCTGATCTGCTCCCAGCAACCTGTAAAGTTAGAAAAGGATTATCTCAGCATTATTTTCATATCACGTCAGTGCATCCTGATATGTTCTTTTTCTCTTTAGTTTTCTAAACAGAAGTTTCTCAGGGTCTAAAGTTTCAGCCTAAAGTCAGGCTGGGGTTTTTTTGTTGTTGTTATTTTAAAAACCAGTCCTTAAAATTATCTCATGTGAGCAAAATACTGGCTTGTTGTTTGAATCACTCTGTGATAAATCCTTTTTTATTTTGTATTTGTGTTAAGATAGTCCATCAAAAAAAAAAAAAAAAGAAAGAAAGAAGCTGAATCATCTTTCTTTATTTCAGATTGGAAATTATTCTGAGGGCTCGAAGGAGTTTAAAGTACTCAGTGGCACAGACCTGGGTCAAAGGGTCCTTTGAATTGGCTTATCTGAACTCAGAGGCTCACAGGAACAGGTCCTCTGGGACGTCACAAGTTCTGATCTCAGGTCTGGGTGTAAAAACCTTTCTCTCAGCATGACTTGCCCACGCAGTTTGCCCGGTTGAATGTTTAACCAGTCACTAGATGATGTGGTGATGTTCACCTCGCTGAGCCTGGAGATCCCTAACAGAAGCATGGGAGAGGATGAGTTCCACCCAAAAAACTTCCACCAGTCCCAAGAAACTGTTCATCTAGTTTTGCTGGAGCAGGAGACTTTATTTGATCCTTCTGTGCTTTTGTGCCATTTTGTGCCCCTCTGGCTTCTGACTTACCCACACCAGCTCCACGTCCCTGGCAGGAGGCACCTTGGCAGAAATTCTTGGCTTGGGACACCTCCAGCCCTAAAGCCCCAAATCTTTCAGGGACTTATTTCCACAGCAGGCTGTTCCAGCTGTTCTTTTGATTAAGGGAGAAGTTTATTTTGGAGAATAGTTTGGCGTGTGCTCACCAGAGCGCTCCGGCTGTGGTTCCACGCTGGTTGGTACCGACACCTCGGAGATGGATTCAGGTGCAAATATGACAAGACACATATAAATGGCAGGGACAGAAATAGCAGCTTTAAAACACAATTATTCCCTCAGGCTGATGCTCCTGCCCAGCAGCGTGGCAGGTTCTCAAGGAAAAAGCAGCGGGAGGGAAAGCAGCTTCAAAACCTTTCTCTGAAGTTTCACAGCCTCACCCTGCAATCCTTATACACCCAAGAAATCCTTACATCTGTGACCTGAGTTACCAGTGCTGAGTGCCTGAGAGTGGGAATCAGATGTTAATTGAATATTGATCACTACCAAGTTCGGCCAGTGGCCCTTGTCCATCTCCATCCTGATTTATGCATTTCAAGAAGAGCCACTGCTGAACCTCTGGCCATTTCATCCCTTCACTGGGATGGGTCTTGGTGGCCACTGCTCTAAATTTTCCATGTTAAGTGGGGGAAGGCTCTTTGGAGCCTTCACATTGTGCTTTTCTCTCTCCTGCTCCAACACCAGCAACAATTCCCACTCTTCCCAATAACCTTCAGCTTCCCTGTGCCTCTATGTATAACAAAGGCAGACCTTTAAAATGTTGGACAAAGACCCAAACTGAAGGGCACCGTGATAAATTCTGGCAGTGGTTTGACATGATGGGAAATTCATTCCTCCCACATAAATTATTTTCCTGTGCTTTTCAGGCTTTAGCCTTTTCCTGTGCATTTTCAGTAATAAACAATGAAATATGACATTATTTACTCGTGAAGCACTAATAATGTGTACACACCATAAAACCTGAGGCTGCTCTGGTGAGCTCACAGTCACAGCATAAACACAGGGAAGCAGGACATGCTGGGGACCCCGTGCAGGGACAGGCACCTGTCCCAGCTGCTTCCCTGTTTTATTCCTCCCTGAAGCATCCCTTACTGCAGGCAGCCCAATTTATTCCCTGCTGACTTAGCTCCCCAAACACATGGCATGCCCTCTGCTTTAGGGTTCATCTCCCTTTATTTTATAAACATCCCTGAGCTACTCTATTGCTACCTGACCTGGCTTGTTTAGTGACAGAACCCCAGCTCAGCAGGGGCTGGGATATGGGATAAAACCTGAGCCTTGCTAAACCCCACTGCAGGGCTTGGGCAGGGCTAACTCAGCACGGCTGCTGCAGGGGGGAAGCGTCTGAAGGGATTTTCAGCATGTGTGCATGGATAATGCCATAATGAAGTCCAGATGCTTGAAGTTTTTTGCATGATTTTTTATTTATTTCTTGAGGCCTTTCATGTTGATGTGGCTTGACTTTGTGTCACTGAGCTTTGGGTCAGCTTAGCCTGGCTTTGCAAGTTCAGAAATAGCCGTGCCCACACCGTGTCCCCGGATCCACTCGGTGTCCTTGGCACTTGTCCTTGGCTCTGTGGGCTGGGAGCTGGCTGGATCTGCAGCAGCAGCCTCTGCTTGGAGAAGAGGTTTGTGGGATGTGTTTATGGCATCCCACTGGTATGGTGGGCCGAGCCAGGGAAATTTTAGATTAAAATAAAGGTGAATCCTGTGATGCCCCAGGGTGCTAGCAAGGCTCTGAGCCTGGAGGGATTCCTGCAAAACCCTTGGTGAGGACTTGGATTGACTGTGTGGGGCAGCCAGGTCACTGTCTGTCATCCTTTTGGGCTTTGGCAGCGTGAGGAGCAGGGTTTGCCTTTGGACCCCTCAGAATGCCCGGGAGACGAGAGCTGGCAGCGTGGTGAGCCTGCCTGAGAGCAGCGAGGAGGAACCTGGCCTCCTCCAAATAGGAGGCAGCTTTGGCCATATCTATTATCATTATTGGAGCTGTCAGCTGCGGTTCAATACAGGCCTTCAGATGGATGCATCAGGGCCAGCTTCCACACTGCCTTACCCCAGCACAAGGAGCCAGCTCCAGCCTCATTTGTGCTCATTTAATCCATTGATTTCACCAGAGAGAAGGGTGAGGAGGGAGGCAGCAGTGGGCTCTGCAGACCAGAGCTCAGGGCACTGCCCTGGCTCCACCAGCTCACCCTCCATGAGCCATTCCCAGGAGATGATAGGGGCACTTGGGGTCCCAGAGTCTTTTGCAAACCCCAGAAAAAAAGCACAGGGACAATTCTTCCAGAATTAGGTCTCTGGGAAGCTGGACCATAACCCTCTCATTTTCTGATCTCTATTATTTTCCCTCTGCAGTACCTTCTTACAGCTTGACAGTTTTGCTCCATCTTAAGGTTGTTCTGAGAAAGGGAGACTGTTCACTATTTTGGCAGAAGTCAAGCCTGTACTTCTCTGTTTTCCAGCCCATTCCACAGAGCTGTTCAGCAGTCAGTCTCAAACAAGCAGGGTCATGACAATTTTCTCTTATAAAAATAATGTGTCAGAAGTGAGATCCCTGTGGGGTGCTGAATTACCTCCAGTATCTATGCATTTGCATAGAAAATGAGAATATTCAGGAGACGTAGTCAGTCTGCTCTAGGAATTAAGCTGGAGTTTGCTGTCCAGATTAATTAAAGGGCTTGAGATACTGTGAATGTGATTACCTCTTCTTATCTTGTTCCAAAGTCCATGCAATATCTACAGTGTTTCAAAGTTATATATGTTTTTAAAAAAATCAATAGCAGTGGAATTCTCATTATCACCAACCCACAAATAAAGTTGTATGAGAAGCAGAGGAGGGGAAACATTGCTGTGGGAACAAGCTTCACCTTTGAGTTTGCAAGTGCATTTTCCCTGTAAGAAAAACTAATGAAAATCCCAACAATTTCTAATTGCAAAGCAAACCAAAAACCTCATAAGCCACCATTGTCCCCTCTTGTAGGTGAGGCTTTGAGAAGTGGTTTTCTGAGTACTCAGGATTAGGTACTTGAGGCAAAACAGATGTTAGATTTTGGCTTGGCCACCCAATTCCAGCCTGCAAATACTTCAGTATCTTTTTCTCCAAGGACAAGGAAAGTTTAAGAGGTCACCACAAAGGACCTGGTAGGACCTCAGGAGATAGAGATGAGTCTGTTCTCTGGCCCCAAGAGCTGGTAGGACCTCAGGAGATAGAGATGAGTCTGTTCTCTGGCCCCAAGAGCTGAGCACCTCAAACCCTCCCTTCCCTCAAGGCATGTGGATCTAAAGTAATTACTATTCAAATTAATTGATAGTGCAGCATCTGAGCTGAGGGGAGCCTTTATAGCTGCCAAGGGCATCTGCTGGTGGCTCACCCCAGGCTGCTGGGCTGGGCTGGGCCCCTCCAGCCACAGAGGGCTTCAGGCACTGCCTCTGCTCTCGTGGCTCTTCCAGAAGCCACCGGCACAGCCCAGCTGGCTCCGGGGCTGTCACACTCTGCCACCTGCAAGCAGCAAGGTCAGCAAAGCCCCCAGTGCCCTTTCAGCCTGGTGTGATAAACACTCACGAAGGCTTTCCGAGGCGGCTCCGAACAGGATCTGCCCTTCGTTATCCAAACGAGGTCGAGTTTGTGCCAGCACACAGCCACGAGTCACAGCAGGCTTCGATTGGCATTTCTGGTTCCTCTACAAGGACTGATGAGGCTCCCCGGTACCTCCCATTAATCTCCTTCCCCGTGAGCTCTGCGTGGCTGCAGCTGAGGAGGTTTTGTATTTCATTTGCACAAAAGGTGACGGTGCGATGGGTCTGACAGCCCGGACATGGATGGGAAGGATCTCGTCTGGGTTTTGGATTTTGGGGCAGTCCTTTGGTGTATCTCAGCAGTGTCTTGCAGGAATGCAGGGAGAGGTCTCAGGCTCTGCTTGTGAGACATGAGACAGCTTCTCCAGGGTTGTGAGGGAGCTGCTCCTCACTGGTGGGGCCAGGGCATCTCATCCCTGGGGAATTCCTCAGCATGGCAGCAGGGCAAGTGACTGCCCACCACACGATACCAGTGTCCCTAAGCAGCAAACCCACCCGTGCTTTCCAGCTTTGGAGCCTTCCTGCTCCAGGTTGTGTGGTTTAGGTTTCTCCTTAGTATTTCAGGAAGGTTTCAGACCAATTAAGTCTTTAATGATTGCTCCCAGCTCTTTGCACAGTGGCTTTACTTCTGCCTTTGTTGCAGACAACGTGTGTCTGTGTATAAACCACCTCACACACCGCCAGGACAAGCCAAACCTTTCCCTCCCTGCTCCCTCACTCTCCTCCCCAGCCCCTGCTCTGCCAAGGAGAGCAGAAACCAGCAGCCCTGTGTTCAGAGTCCCAGGAAGCCGAGGGAATCAGTTTTCTATTGAACCTTTCATTCTCCAGATATCAAAACACTTTGTGGAGACAGGGCCTGTAGGGAAGCAGAGCTGCTATTTATGTGATCAATAAAAAGTTTTACACGGAGCCTTGGATGCTCACAAAAGATGGGAAAGAATGTAGCTGAAGCGACTCTTCACATGAAAACAAGATGTTTATTGGTATTGAAACTCCCTGCTAGGCTGAAATCAGATGCCAACAATGTGAGCTCAAGCCAGGCTGGTTTCTCGTTATGGAGGGGAGAGGAGCAGGCTGGCTTTTTGCATAGAACTCGCTAGAATTTCCTTGTCATTATGTGTAATAACAGAAGGATAAATGCACAGCATGGTGATAAGATTGAGGTTGGAGCCAAGGGGGACAGAGCCAATAGCTTTTTATATATTTTCTGCCACGTGAATTTTTCACACCTTGAACTACTTTTCCTTGATTTTCTTCTTCTTCTTCTTTTTTTTTTTTTTTTAATTGAGGCAACAGCCAATAAAAGAAACTAATGGGTTAGAAACCACGTAAGCAATCTCCCACTGAGCTTTATTCCCCACAGGCTCATTGCATCAAAGGGAAAGCAGCAAAATAGGGCGACCAAATGCTACGTAACAAAGAAAACAAGTTGGCTGCTGCCAGCTCTGTCCCCCACATGGGGCAGGTCACGTTGCCTGAAGGGGCTGTTGGACTTGTAGGGTCGTGGCAGCCACCTGGGCTGGGGTAAAGAAGAAATCTGGGGACTTTTCACAAGGCAGCAAAACTCCTGCCTTTGCTCTGCTTCCATCCTTCCCCACTCCAAATGCAAATATGTGTCTCCAGCTGCCCCACTTCTTCCTGTGCCCCCTCCACACTTGGAGATGAGGTTTCTTGCTTGCTGTGATTCCTCTCTCACTGTGTTTGAGTCCTATTTTCTGGTTAGAAGGTGCAGAGACACAATTTATCCTGTGTATCTCCTGCCTGCCCCTTCATCAGGAAGGGTAATTTCATCCCACTCACGATGTCTTGCTCTCCTCACTCCACCTTACTGACCTTAGCCATGTCCAATTAGCAAATCCAGGCCTCCCATACAGAGCAGATACTATTTCCACCTCACTTCAAGCTTACCACTCCACCTGTTTTTGTCGTGCTCTTTCCAGCACTTGGCAATTTTGCTCCATAATAATGGGATCAGCATCTCATAATTAGTGCAAAACCAGGGTACAAGGTCCAGGGGAACGATACACGGTGGGAAAACACTGACTGTCCCCAGTGCTTCCTGGGAGATGTCAGCCCTGAGTTTTGGAAGCAATCTGGAGGGAGCAAACGCTGGCCACAGCACACAAATGTAGCCTGGGGATAGTGCAGCACTAAATCTTGTGCCCTGGGTATGAAACCTTGCAGTCAGCACAGAGCAATAGCAGCGACACCACATGCAACTTTATCAGGGCTCAGAAAGTTGGAAAAAAGACTTTATGAAGGATAAACTCAAGGCTTTTGGTAAAGGCTAATCCTTGCCCTAAATCCTGCTGGCTTCACAGCCACAGTTTGCTCAGAGGGGTGGGAAATGCAGCTCAGTGGGTCTTGCACCCACCACCCCAGCAGCAATTCTTGCCTCTGCCTCTCCCCAGAGATCTCCTCTCCCATCCTTTGCAGCCACAGCTGTGGAGCTGCTCCTAATTTCCTGTGTTACCCAGTCACAAGCAGGGCTGCTGCGAACAGCCTCTGAAAAGAAAGAGGGGAAGAGCATTAGGAGATAATAAGTCTTATTAACAGCTTGGAGAATCTGCATTTCAGAGTGAGAACCACACTTAAAAATCAGGAGAGACAAAGGGGCGCCTTGCAAAAGTGAGTGTTGCCTGGGCAACATCAGCATCTGCATCCCCCCCCAGCCCTGTGCTTAGCAAATATCCTCACCGTGGTCCTTCCTTCCATGCAGGCTCAGATTTACACTCTGCTCCCTCTCACTCACGTCTGCATCTGCTTCTCCGCGATGAATGCACAGGGACTGGCACACAAAGTCTACATATGCTGCTGGCAAGGAATGAATCTTCCTTCAGTCTTTCGTTTTGTCTCTCCTGCTGTGCTCTGCAGAGTCCCAGGTCTGCTTGCACACAGTGCAGGCTTCACCCCACTCCGTGCCTTCAGACAGAGCTGGGTGCACTTGTGCCCTCATCTCATTTATCCGGATGTGTCTCATCTCAAAGTTACATTCATGTAGTAGTTAGGCTTGAGGATGCTTTTCTTCTTTTCTTCCTTTTTTTTCCCCCAACACTGTGAAAGAAAAACACACTCATCTTCCAGAGCTGGGAGTTCTCTTGAAAGCAGAACAGTCTGATGGATGTGCCAGGACATCATTTCATCAGAATCTCAAACCATGAGGTTGGCTACTGCCCTTCATTCTTGTCATTTGAATCCTGTTGATGTGTAAAATCACATTAAGCTCCTGTAAGAGAGAAGTGCTGCACGGCTCCTTGTCAGAGAGGGCTGCAGTGGTTCGTTCATCCGGTCCTGGGATGGCACAGGTGGATGAGAGCTCTTGGATAGTTCATTGAAATGAAACAACAAAGTTCTGCAGGTACCTAATTCTCCTCCAGCTTCATTTTCCAAAGGAAGACAAGGACAGCTTCTGGTATTTATTTATCTGCAGTTTTCTCCACACAGATCCTTAAAATTGTCACGTTTTTCTTTCATTTTGCCAATGGCGAAAGGAATTTGTCTTTCTTACACCTTTTACTCTTCCCTGATTGCTGGAGGTTTTTTTAACATCTGGAGCAGCAGGCTGGTGGCCAGATTTCTGAAGGTGTTTAAGCATCGACAGATGCACCTGGGTACCTGGAGGGATTTTCCAAAAGCATTTTGCTGTAATTGCTTATGATATTCTTCACTTCCCATCCTGATCTCTTCCGTAGCATCCCTATTCCTGCCAGCACTGCGTCTCCTCCTGCAGACCTGAGCTGGATTTTGCTTTTTTACTTGCTTTTACTCCCAGAACTCCAGGGAACTCTACAAAGAGAGCAGAAAAATTTGCTGCACATGGTTAGATTTGGGTAGATTTCAGCGTCCTTATAAATACCGATGGGATGATGAGAGTGTTCATGCTTTCATTTACAGCAGCAGAACTTCAGTACAGGCAGAGTTTTATCATAGATGTGATGTACAGAGAAATCAACTGCCTGCCTCCTTTGAAATGCAAAATATTCCTGTGTTGCAACATGATGGCTAAATTTGCCAGTGGATTTTAAGCATTTGTGTGGTTTTTGAATTTATGGAGAGCTTCCTTGTCACGCTTGCCCTCTATTCTGAGGGTCATGTTTGTGTTGTCATTAATAACCAGGTAAAAAACTGAGTGAAATTTGCAGGCAGAGCTGCAGAAATTAGCGATCTGAGCTGCTTTCCTCCGCCGGGACAAGCTGCAGGAGCCACCGCAGCCCAGGGTTGTTATTCCAGAGCAAAGAGGCTGCAATTTCCATCCTGCAGTGCCATCTATAGCGCAGCGCAGAGCACAGCAAGCCACGCTCCAAAAATCACGCCACAGCCCAAAAAAAAAAACCCAAACGAGGCAGCAGGCTGTGGGAGAGCTCCGTGCAGTGAATTAAATTGGCAATTTAGGGGCCATGGCCCATGTTGTGTTGGACTGGATGGGAGCGGAGGTGTGAGTGTCACCTGCCCTCCTGGCTGGCTGACCGTAATTTTTTGTGGGGCTTGCAACACAATTTCATCCCCTTCAAATCAATGCAGAAATGGCCACCTTTCTCGAGGGGACAGCTCAAGATACACCAAATCAGAGGTGTGAAACCAAAACCCATTTTGACTCTGATGAGCAAAGGGAATTTCTCTTTATTTTTGATTTTTGAACCAGATGTTGCTTTCATGCTCTGAAACCTCTGAAACAGCTGAATGGATTTTCTTCAAACTCCTCACATGAAAAAAATTCACCTTTGGGCTGTGAACAAGCTTAAGAAATTACACTGTAATGGAGATTCCTTTTTTCTTCCCCTCCCCTCCCCTCTTCCTTTTTTTTTGATTTTGAAAGTTAAAAGGATCCTAAAATAGAAGCTGAGAATTGGATTAAACATCTCTCTGTTAACTCTTAGCACTGCTCCAAGTCTGCAATTATCATTTCTTAAGGTGCCTGGCTCCCATCCTTCTTAGACTTCCAGCTGCCACCTTTTTATTAAAATAACTGCTAGAATAATGTTGAGGACCAGCCCATCTCTGGCTCACTGTGATGAGGGAGCTTTGCTGAGAAAACTAAGAGAACGCCCAGGTTTGGTCCAATTTTGTGTGCCTCCAAAACTGACCTGTGAAACTGGGGAAGGATAAGGAGGTTGCAGGAGCCCCAGGTGGGGAGAAATGCCACTGTGCTCCTCGTGACTCACCAGCATCCTTTGGCTGGAGGGGCAGAGTGTGGCAGTGCCAAGTGCTCTGGCCTGGGCCATTTGGTATTGAAATATGTATCATGAGACCTGCAATGTTAACAGAGCAGAAAAATCGCCCAGTTCACTGCCAGGAATGAATAAACACCTCACAGACTTCTTTCCTGACCTAAATCTGGCTAGAAAGGGACGTGAGAAATAAAGGGTGTGGTTCTACCTATACACTGTGGAGTTACCTAAGAAACCTTGTGATACTGTGGAAATCTGAAGTTTGTTCCCATCAGTTCTCTGTTTTCCAAGATCAAACTCAAGAGCAGCTTCCAACAGAAAGGGTCATAGAACTGTAGAATTATTTAGGTTGAAAAAGACCTTTAGGATCATTGAGTCCAATCATTAATCCAGCACTACCAGGCTCACCACTGAAACACATCCCTGAATCACACCTCTACACATCTTTTAAGTATGTCCCTGATGCCTGATCCCAACAACAGCCTGATGGGAAGATTCATTAATAGTCTTGGGAAATGCCTATCTACCTTATTACAGTCCCTTTCTGTACTGTATGGGAATATGCAGGAGTGTTGGATGCTTGAGGAATGCTTTCACTGACAAAGGATGAGCAAAAATCATCATCTCCTGCTCTCACCACTAATTTTCAGTGCCCCCATTTGTGCTGATGAAATGTCTTGCACCAGTGAGGGAGCAGACAAAGCCCTGTGTCAGCACAGGAGGAAAGCAGGGTGGGATTTGTGTCTGAATGAGGGATTTCAGTCACCCAAGAGCGCTGGAGATGGAGGGGGAGCTGTTTGTAACCGCTGGAAAGGATTTGGTGGGAGCAGCCCTTCCCCTGGAGGAGCCGGATGGGCTCTGAGCAGATGGATGTGTTAGTCAGCTTGGCCACTGGCTGTTTTTACAGAAAATGATGTGCTAAATCAAGCCCTGGGAAACAAATCGCACACTCAGCGTGGCTGGAGGCTGGCCTCTGGCACAGACAGCTGCTCTCAGCAGAGGCACATCCACCTCCTGCAGGAGCTGCTGCCAGGACCTGCCTTTGGCAATGCTGGATGGAGGGAGCAAAAGCCAGAGTGACAAGGACAGCCTCAGCACCTGGGTGCTGTGTTTGCTGGCAAAGTGTGTGTGTTTTCCCAGGGTTTCCTCTAAAGAGAGCGTAGCGTGGTGCTGCCTGCCGGAGGTTTGGCTTGGGGTGGAAGCAAAGCAGGAGATTTGCCCAAGGAAGGATGGGCAAGCCTGCTTGGCTAAGGCCCTTTGGGCAAGCCAAGGTGTTCCTGGAGAAAGGAGATATGGATTCTGGGGGCAGCATCTCCTGCTCTCGAGCTGAAGGCAGGGAGGGCTAAACCAGAAACTCCCTTTAGCCTCTTAGCTAACAAAATCAACAGTAACCCCCCACTATTTACACCTACAGTAATTCCTCCCAAAGTTCTTGCAAGCCCAGTTCAATTTTCCTTTAATTCCTGTGTGTGTATCTGCAAATAGCCGATTACTTGTGCTAGACCCTGCCAATAAATTGTGTGCTTATTTGTTTCCCTTCCTTCCAGAGTCGGTTTGCGTTAAGCACCACTGCAGCGTGCACAGGGGTTGAGGTAACGCCTCAGTGGCCTCATAAAACAAGTTCTTATTGAGCATGGCCTCTCTTTCTCACAAAATGAGCCCTTGGAAGATGCAAGCAGCTGGAATATGGGTATTTTCATGGCCATAAAAACTTCATTTTACTTTTATTGCTATTGAAAAGCCCTGGATAGGTGCATTTCTCATCCAGCTGATTAATCTGAGGTTAGAGGCCGCCGCAGCAACAATTACACAGATATGTACCTCTGTGCATTTGGAAGCAGTGTATCTCAACCTCTCTCCAAAAGAAAATCAAAGGCAAAGTGTTGCCAGCATGGAGACACAAAGAATGCCCTCTCTTTTTCATCTGAGGCTCCAGCGCAGGCTCGCTACGCCCACTTAAGGCTCCTTTCAGCTCCCAACGTGCCTCCGGGTTGCCTAGCAATCCTAACAATATTTTATGAGGCCTTATTCCAGAGGCACATTTTGTTAATGCTGAATTTTAGATAGAAGCTCCAGGAGAAGCACGGAGGAAGCCTGAGACAGTATCACTCCAATTTATTACAGCCAGGATGCAAGGGGGAGGAAAAATAAAATCTGAAATTGTCATGCTGGGCATTTAGCAATAAGTTCTGGCATCGGAGCCTGGGAGCCAGGGCTGCCAGGGGTGGTGCCCGTGCCATGGGCAGCACAAATGGGCATCTGTGGCTGTGCCCGGGCTCCAACCAGGCACATCCCAAAAGGAATGGATGCTGGCAGCCAGTGTGCCTGCTGCAGGCTTCTGAGCAAATCTCTGATGGGAAGAAACGATGAGGGAAAACAGCTTCTGGGTGAATGGGGCAGAAAGGAGTCAGTACAAGCAGTGGTGGTACCATCCTAATGTTGGGTGGCACCAGGATCACACCCCAGGGTGAGTGATGCCGGGAATTAAAGGGGTTGAAGGGACCAGGGGCTCCAGGATGGCTTGGAGAACCTAGAGGGAGTTAAGACCTGCTGGCATCCACCCAATTTCCACTCTGAGCTATACAGAAAGTAAAGGTACAAAAATCCATAAATCTGTTTCAAATCACTTTCTCTTGGTTTCTCCCTTTCCAGCCCCAAGCGAACACAGAACCCAGCATAACGAGCTCTTGGGGTTAGAATCAATGTTAGAGTCAACATTTCTGAAGGTTACAAAGTTCCTATTTTTATCTTTTAGTTTGGCTAATGCAAACTTTGCCCATAACCCAAACTTTCTATAAGTTATTTTTAATGGTTAGGGGTTTTAAAACCTACCTTTAAAAAGGAAAATAACATCCTTAATTTCATCAAAAATTACTCCATAATAGTGATCTCCTGTTAACATAAACTAAATTCGATTCAACCATTAAGTTTTCACATGATTATTATTTTGTTTATGAAGAATGACCTTCAGTCAAATTCAGGAAGAGTTTCATTTTTGTAAAACATGTATTTATAAGAAGAAAATCAATAGACATGTTTTCATGCTTTCCTATTTTTCTCTCTCTTTTTTTTTTTGGAGAGGTTTTCATTTTTTTCAATTTCCAGGGTGCACAGGTGGGGTTTTTTAAGCAGGTAAACATGTCCTCTCCTTCCTGTAAAGCAAGTTCATCAGCATGAGGGAACTGGGGATTGAAAAGTGCTCCAAACTGAAGCAAGACACATCTCACTGATTCTTTTCACTGGCCAAGCTGAAGGACAAGAAAACTGGATTTTTAAAATCCTTTGACTTTGAATACAGTATGGTATTATTAGTAATGTGAGTGAGTAAAACTTTATAGCAGATGTTTTTCTAAAGGTGACAGTGGGCCCTGATGATTGTAAATCCAGGGTTTCCCAGCACCTACAGCAAACGTCCTTATGGCCCTGACACACCTAATGAATGCAACCAACCAGAAAGGGGAGCACAGAATGGGAAAAGTAGAGAGTTTCACACTTAATCCAGGATTTTACTGGGAACCACCGTTAATGCTGGGAATATAAACAGAAGTTGGGTTTGCTCAGTGCTTTAGAGGTGTCTGCAGAGGAGCAGGATATTTTTAGGAGAGTCCCTCCTGCAGCATCTGCTCCCTGCTGAGAGGCTCCAGCGATCCCAAAAGATACTCAGGTCCCACTGAAAGCAATTATGGTTTACAAGTGCCTTTGCTAGTCCCTACTTCAAGGATAACCCGAAGCCAAGAATAGATCACAGCAACTCAAATTTCCTCTGCTGGGATGCAGAGGTTGAAGCCCAGGGCTGTTCCCACGTGGATCCCTGGACACCTTGGTTGTGTCCGTGTCTGGGCACTGGACTCCTCACCCCTGCCCTTGGTCCCCTGTCTGTTACTTGAGAAAAACAGTCACAAGAACACCAGCCACCACATCATTCCTTTAGTTCTAATCCATCCAAAAGAGTGTTCCCTGTTTACATGCATCCCTGGGATGCTCCAGGCAGGGAAGCTTGAACAGGGTGAGAAAGGCTGGATCCAGACATTTTTCTTATTTTCCTGGCATGGCTTGGCCTGGTGGGGTGTTTTTCCTATTTGGAAAGAAAATTTTTGGTATCAAGGAGGTTAATAGGTGATAGTGGATTAAAAGAGAAAAGGAGGCTGTTTATTTTGGTGGGGGGAGTTTGTTGAAGAAGCACCTGCATGCAGCCATTTCCAAAGGCTGGGATAACGCAGAGTCTGGGCTGCTGGGTTATGGCACAGAGGCCATTTACACACACAACATGCTGGGTTTGGAACTGATTCCAGACTGCCCTGACCTTCCCTGTGTGCTTTATGCCTGTGAAAATAGAGGAAGGATGCTGGGATCAGGCGTGACCACTGTGGTTTTGGCAGCACATTACACTGGCCGCATCTCACGACAGATAACATCATCATAGAGTGGGTCATGATACAGCATTTGGGACAGTAAACGTGCACATCATGTGCTTTTTGTTAAAATGTGTTGTAAAAATACAGGGCAAGCCCTGTAGCTTTGCTGTCTTCTCTTGCTTCTCAGGCAGGTTGTAAAGAAAGATATTTAAGATCAGCTGCTTCCAAGCCTCCAGACAACGCATGGAGCTTGTTTTCAGCAGCGACAGGCACTATATGCTGCAGTTGCTCATAAAAGTCCAAAGCCATGTTCCTTTTGGGCTGAAATGCTTTGTGTTTGGTATCAGATTTTATACTTACTGGTTCAGTTGTTTTCAGCTGTTGAAAGTATGTGGTGGTTTTTTCCTCTCTTTACATCTATGGATGGTGAGAAAATGAGATCATTCAGAAAGAGCTACAGCAAATAATTCAGACCTGGCTTGTGTTGTGCATTTCACCCGGGTCCAAATTTCAAGTCAAAATGAAAGTTAAGTTAGCTGAGCAGGTTTAAAGCTCAAAGCACACAGAGCACTGTAAATTGTATAAATTATTTTAACTACGACCCATGAAATGGTATTGCTTTTATAAAAGTATCTTGACAATAAATAGTCTTGTTCAAGGCCTTCTAAAGTGGGGTATCATGCATCAGACAGGTGCTGGCTTGGTTCTACAAAAGTGACAGCATTTCTGCATGGGGAATGAGCAGATCATATAATATCTTAGGGAATGGCAGAGTCTGGGCATCAGATGTTCCTAGGTCCTTACTGTATTTCAGAGAGCTTGCTGTGAAAATATATTCTTGATAAGTGTGATTCAAAAAAAATCTCTCTGAAGCCTAAATAAACTGTGATAGAAACATTTTGAGCATGCTGGAGTTTACAGTAAACAGGATCACAGCTGATTTAAAAATGAAAAAATTTCATTACTATAGAAAGCACAGTCTCTGCAGGCTGTGCTGCTCTTGGGAGGGAGCTAACAGACACAGCATCTCATTTAGCCCCATCTCTGCAGGCACCGAGGCTGCTGCTCAGCACCCAGCACGGGGCACACAGCACCTTGCAGGAGGCAGCCCTGGCAGGCAGGGTTTGAGCGATGCCCTGCTCACATTAGCTCCCAAGGTTTGCCTGCCTTTTTATCTCTCTGATCCTGCTCTCTTCAGCTTAGTAACCTATTGGCATTAGGGGAAAAAATGGAGGGTTTGTATCCTATGTGAGCTTTCAGGACTGTGAGTGCTCCCACCATATTTCTTACTCACTGGTGTTTTCTTCAATCTTCTGAAGAAGAAAGAATTCCTCTATCAGTGGATCACCTCCTCCACAGGCCAACCCTTTCTTATCAGCCCATTTGGATTAAAACCTGGCTCAGAGCCACTGTGAAAGATGTGTAAAGTTGTTCTGACTGGGAAGGTATTTATGGGTGTCACAGAGGGGATTAGGCTGCTGCTGTGCTCCCCAAACCCTCAGTGCCAGGTCACATCCTCAATGCCACTGCAAACTTTGCATGTGTCCTCCCAGTCAGAGATCCATGCCATGGGTGCAGTCTTGGCAGGCAGGGACATTTATATGGTTGTCCCAGATCAGGCATGAGGATCATCACTGAGAGACACAGGGATTGAGCTTAAAAGCACACATCCTTCAACAGAATTGAGAAAACAAGCAGAAATCCCATGGGGGGCTGAGTTAGACACCATGAGAGAGAGTGTGTGTGTGTGTGTGTGTGTGTCAGAGAGATACTGTGATGAGCCTGAATATATTTCAAAACAATGAATTTTATTTAACTTCTTGCCGCTGCTTGGTTAAGAAGAAAATCCTACCAGACACGTATTAAGTGCAACCCCCTTTTTGTTCCTGTGTCACATCACGGTGATTTCCCTGAGACACAAAGCTGAATTAAAACCCACCCAGCTGGAGAAAGAAGTGAGGCTGCTCCCGAGCACAGGTGTGCTGAGGAAAGTAGCTTCACAGATACAGAGCTCATCACTTACACTGCTTCAAATCAGTTTGGACAGAAACCACAACAGCGTTTAAAACCTACTTGGTGGCTGAGGGAAGGGAAAGGAAAAAGTGTTGCAGAGAAATGGGCCGGAATTTGAGGGAAGACTGCCCTCTTCTTTTGTATTTTATCAAAGTGGTTGTGCGATGCAGGTGCTGAAGTCTCTGCTTGCTTGCTAATGATGCACACTTACATCAGAAGAAGCCTTATCGCCATTAACCCCATTAGATTGGCACCATGCTCAGGAGAAATGCTGGACTGGGCTGGCACAGAGACAGCAGACTCTCTTTTCCTCAGAGTAATTGCTTTCTCTTCTCTGTTCTCCTCCTCCTTCCCAGGTCAGGGCTGTGCACATTAGGCTGCCTTTCATTGTGAGCATCGATGTGTTGTCTGGCTGCTGGGTAAATACATCAAGTGGCTCCCGCCCAGTGTGCAGCTCTCATCATTCCTTTCTGTCGAAGCTGCTTTTCAGTGATGCTTTGGTCTGGGGGTAGAACAGATTCCCTGCAGTGCTGAAGCCGGGCAGATTCTTTGCTGAATTGGGGCTTGATAAATATGTATTCAGTCTCACGCATCAGAGCAGTGAGCTACAGCCGTATGAAATGCTATAGAAATGCAGCATTTCGCTTCCAGAAACTCAGTGTTTCTAAGCAGACGCCATCCAGCAGATAAATGAAGAAACGTGCCCTTTTATCACTGTTTTTGCAAGATTTGTGTTTGCCCAGTGCGGTGGTATCTGGGTGACCATAACAACCCATTACATTCATTTGCCCACAACTGATAGCACGAAACAGATTCTTGCTGTATTGAGACAGTCAGCGATGACACACAGCCAAACAAATATTTGACAAAGGACAGCTGGGTTTCACACCACTCTCTGAGTAACCCTGACTCCATCCCAGCTATTTTCTGCTCTCACAGCTGCTTTGTTTGAATGTTTGATTTCCCCTCCCGGTTCAGGTTGTCCTGTTGCACACAGAGGTGAGGCAGGGCAGCATCTCAAAATGGCTCAAGGTGTCTCTGCAAGGTGCCAGGAGGGATTATTTCTGCATGTGACTGTGTTGGTGTCACACCACGGGAGTGCCTGAGCACGGTTCTGGCTGGAGCAGGACAGTTCGGATGGCCAGGGATGGCCAAGGTGCTGTTCCCACATCTGCACCTCAAGTGGCACAAAGACTGCGCTGGGCTCCCTAAACCAGGGAACCTGGTCTTGAAACCTGGCTGGCATCTCCTGGCCATCCCAATATTTTGGCAGGCAACTCATAGAGTCAGGAAGTTTGGCCACATCTGCTGACACATCCATCCCGCCGAGGAAAACGAACCACTGTAAAGTCAATCCAGCCATGCGGGGTGAGATAAACTTAATTCAAACAATCTCGAGTGCGTTTACATCAGGCATTTACACCGGGGCAGCCAGCTTGACTTTGAGCAGGATTAGCTGACTGGAGGAGCACAAAGCGTTCCCGTGGCTGAAGGGCCCTTGGTTTGATGGTGTTGCAGGGCAGATTAGACCGAGCAGAGCGCTGGAGGCTGCGAGCAGAGCCCTCTGTTAGAAGCTTAGGAAAAGGATGCCGCAGGCAGACGGGCTGCTGAGACACCGTGCTAAGCACAACCCACCAGGCAGCTCCGAGGAATCCCGTTTCTGTACACCACTCGATCACCTTGTGCATGAAGCTGGGATTTATCTCAGCAGTGGTGCTGGCTTGAGCAGCAAATGCCACTCAGAAGAAATTTCCAAGTAGAAAGGAAAAGACTTGTTAGAAAAGATCTCATCAACTGGTGTGGCAGGAGTGTTCCAGTGGCTGCAGATGACCATGACACATGTGGACATGCCCATTGACATCACCAGTTCCACAGCCCTGGAGCAGCGATGCTGCACCAGCTCTGCCCTGAGCAGTTGGGAAGCGTTGGAGCAGGGCAAGGATCTTCACAGCCAGCCTCACGAGTCAGCCCTGGGGTTATTCCCTGACTGGAGCTGCAGCAATCTGTAGCCTGTATCGAATGTGGGAGCAGTAAGAGGAGCCAGCCCTGCAGTGACACATCTCTCAGCCCCACGGGGCTTCCCTGCACCTCCTGTGTTTGGAACCAGGGCCCCGCTCCTGCCCATGGAGGGTTGGCTGCTGCCCTGACCCAGCCTGCCCACGATGTTTTTTCCCAGGCAACCCTAAAAACAGTTACTGACAACATCTGCTAACAGCCTCGCCCTGTGCTTGGTCCTTTTGGGGCCCTCCTGGTCAAATTTGGGATTTCAGAAAAGCTTTAGACATGATCTCAAATTTCTGGTGCTGCTTTCTCTTTCTCTTCTAATTTTTTTTTTTTTTTACAGATCAGGCTGCTCTGATACAAGGTCTCACCCTGCCTGCTGCCACTCACCTGCCTACCAGCTTGGGTCCATTTTTAAGCTCAGGTAACAGCACACTCAGCCAGGGGTGGATGGAGTAAAAGCTTGAGCCAGCTCTTGTCAGGCAGCATTTGGCTCTGCCTCTGCCTGATGGCCACATTTTGCTTTCTGGCTACAAGCATTTGCTGATGCTGATGCTGATGCTGATGCTGATGCTGAGCAGCTTGGGGCAGGAGAGGAGCTCAGGCAGACAGCTCAGGTCTCAGCTCAGACCACCTCCCTCCCCTCCGTGCCCCCTCCGTGGATGCCTTTCCTCCCTCTCCTGCAACCTTCTTCTGTGCCCAGCTCGGCTGAGTCTCGCTGCAGAGCTGACACTGGTGTGGAGGAAGTGGGATTGGTGTTTTGTTAGACGGTGCTTTTCTCTCTTCCTCTCAGCTGGTATTGAACTGCAGAGGCAAAGAGCACTTACTGAAGACGGTGTCCCGGGTGAGATGTCTAACGCAGGTCCCGACTGCTCAGCAGTCATTAAACATCTCAGGGAAGATGTTCCAGGAAGAGAGATGTTAACCTTGTGGTCCTGGACCGATTCCAGCTCGTTTAATTACAGTTTTCATCGCTGAAATTTGCTCTGCACTTTTGACCAGTTATGGGATTTTTTTTCCCCATCTCCTCAGAGCTGTTGAGCAGCCTTGCTATGAGCTGACACATTCCCCACACAAGCTGAAGCAATACAAAACTACAGCTGCTCCCTCTCCCAAGTTTCTCAAATTCATTGTATTTTCTGATTACTTAGCAATTCAGGATTCTGCAAAGTATCACTAGCTCACCTATACAGAAACATTTAATCTGTTTAATCCAGGTATATGTATATATGGCTATGTATGTATAGCACAGAATATACATGAGCCAAATACATGCTGTTGTGGCCTTTATCATTAATATAAATGACCAAAATATAAATATAAATATACATGACCTTTATCATTAATATAAATACAGATAGAAATGTAATATATAATCATACAGAAATATAAAAAGAAATTTGAAGAAATGCTGTAATGCAAGCTAAACAACCTACACAGTCCTTTATAATGAAAAACGATTAGTATAAAGCTATAGAAAAACACTATATGATTATATACATTCATATATGAGTGTATATATATTTATATATATATAAACTCCATAAAAGTGTATTAAGGTGTTTTAAACCTCACACCTTTGTGTATGTGAGATGAATCTCCCCCTTCAGCAAGCCTTGGCAAACAGTCCAGGGTTATTAAGGAAGTGTTCAAGGCCAGGTTGGATGGGGCTTGGAACAACCTGGTCTGGTGGACGGTGTCCTTACCCATGGCAGGGGTGTGGAACCAGATGAGTTTTAGTGTCTCTTCCAAGCCAAAATTCTATCATTCCATGGAGAGGCAGCGAAAGGCCACTGAGCCCATGTTGGTGACCAGACCCCAGCCAGAGGATGGATGTGTCCCTGCTCCACAGAAAGCCTGGAGCAGGTTGGTTTGGGCTTGGGGCATCTCTCCAGCATAGGGAGTTGTTTCTGAGCTGATTTGGAGAGAGACTCTTTGTTAGGAACTGCCGTGATAGGACAAGGAGTAATGGGTGCAAACTGAAAGAGTGGAAAT
>VZRO01001736.1:458842-516494 GCA_013397915.1 Daphoenositta chrysoptera | reverse complement strand
CCCGGGAGGGGGCGTGGGGCTGGGCGGAGCGGGAGCTCCTTCGAGGAGGGGACGGTGAGGGGTCCCTCTCCCCACTGAGCAGACGCTGAGCTGCCTGTGTCCCGTGCAGGGGATGTGGGTCTGCCAGGAGAAGCGCCTGAGCTGATGGGGAGGGACCACAGCTGATGTGGTCAAGGATCCCTCTGCCCACTAAGGGTGTGAGGAGATGGTGAGGGTCTGCCTCTGAAGAAGGTGGAGGGCTTGAGATAGTGGTGAGGCATCCCCTGCTCACAGAGAGCCTTGGGGAACAGTGAAGGTCCCCTCACTTG
This sequence comes from Daphoenositta chrysoptera, assembly GCA_013397915.1. Taxonomy (NCBI): domain Eukaryota; kingdom Metazoa; phylum Chordata; class Aves; order Passeriformes; genus Daphoenositta; species Daphoenositta chrysoptera. The sequence continues at coordinate 516,186 of VZRO01001736.1, read as the reverse complement.
AAGTTGGTCACAGTGGGCGAGGGACACCCACCTGGTGAAGGGCCTGAGGTGGCAATAAGGGACATCTGTCTGATGACGACCTCAGCATCAGCAAGGGATGTCCTCGCCTTCCTGGCCTTGCCACCGTCCGTGGCTGAGAAAGGGGATGATGTTCATTGGGACTGGGTCTGCTCCCTCTGAGGGAACCATGTCTGGGGAAAAGGCGTGAAGAAGTGTGAGCCCCTCACTGCAGGGTGTCCCCCATGGTCATCGTCCTCCGTGCCTGCCTGCAGACGGGCTCACGTTCAGTTGGTGGCCCTTAAGGGTTTCAAAAGGAAGAACTCTAAGTGGGCTAAAACTTGCTACACCCAAGGCTTGTCTTCCTTGGAAAAGATCTACTGGAAAAAGTTGGAAACCACTTTCCAGAGTGCTTACTTAAAGGTTGGCAAGTTCAGTGTTGTTCCTGGTGTCTCTCTGGAGCAGCAGAAAAAAGAAGTAGTCAGGCCAGGCTGGGAGTGATGCTGCTCACCAGGACAGCAGGTGCCCAAGGTGTCTTTGCTTCCTTAAGGAAGGGGAGAGGGGTGCAGAAGGGTTTGCTGTGCTACCAGGGTCTGTGCTCTGTTAAACTCCCTTGCAGAAAGAAGAATGAGGTTGATGTTAAGCTATTTCTTCCTCTGAAGACATTGTTTATGGTTGCCGAGTACTGTCCAACAACTGCAGTGCTTCACCCCAGGGCAGCAGCGTGGTAGTGGTGGGTGATGTAATTCCTGTGTGCATCTCCTCAGGTTCTACCAGGCAGACTGTGCCTAATGCCCTCTCTGAGTGGAAACACGCTGTAAAGGCTGGAGATTGGGGGTTTGTTGTTTGCATAAAACACCTGTTTTCATCTGTCACGTTTTGGCTTTGGTACTGTTTACCTCCAGCACCAGGGTCCTGGAGTTATCCCTCTCTCTCCAGCCTGTCGCTCAGGGGAGGGTTTTTTAATTACTCATTTCCTCTGCAGGCTGCTTCATTTTGTACTTAGTAATTTAGTTATAGCTCCCTAGCTGCTCACTCTCTGAGGCGTTTTGGTTTGTAATGTGTTTCATTTTCTAAAAGAGATGTCCTTTAGTGTCTGTGTAATTAATCTGGCTTTGTAAAACAAGACCACCTGAAGCCCTGGGCACTTCTGTTGTCATTCCCTCTGGCTCTGGTATCCGTGCAAGCTCTCTCCTCCCTGTCATTCTGTTTCTTCACTTGGTTAATCAGAAGCATTGTGATGGAAAACTATGTCAAGCAGCAACCTCGTTTCTTATTTCTGTCCCCTTCGCTCCTGACTCCTGGAGTGGGAATGGCAACTTTCCTTCTGCATCCCTTTAAAGGGAGGAGTTTAATGTACACTTATGAACTCTACACAATAAGACATCCTCATAGCTTGGCTGCTGTTTGAGCTACATAAATAAACTTGGTGCTCCTCCCTTTCTGACTTCCAGAGTAGGAAAATGTTTTGCATCAATCTAGAGGAATTTGCCCCCTTGCTTCTATCAGGTAAACAACTCCTTACTGGCCAGTCAAGGGTTTGTAACCCAGACCAGGAAAAAGAAAATCTTGTTGAAGCTTGGTGTACACAGTCTTGATTGAGGCTTGAAACTCTCTGCTTTTATCTTGTTACCTCCACTCTTGAAAAATCAGACAATTCCGCCCAAGTCACCCTCTCCACACACACACACAAAAAAATCTCCTCTCCCCAGTAAACACAAAGTGCCATTTCTTTTCTGTAGAGAAACCTGGGTGCTTACTGCCAGCTGATGTCAGAAGGAGGACAACGAGAGGACAGGTTGTAGTACACAGACTTTACACAATGTTTTCTGCATATTATGGTAACACTCCTGCCCTGTTTGATACAGCCACACCTTCTCCGTGTACCAGCAGGATGTACAGTTTATATTAAATTTCAGGAATTAATGATCATTCCATTCAGTGTTCTAGAAGCAGGTCCTTGTGATGTGGGGAGCTCTTGCTGTTAATATTCCAAGAACCAGTTGTTTGAATGGTTGTCCTCCCTTTTTTACCTCCCATACTTGTAAAGGATGGCAGAAATGTGCAAAGTGCTGTTTTCTTTGGACCACTGCAGTCACTGCTGCTGTTACATTACAAGCAAAGGAAATGCTTGTGCATCATGAGATCATGAATGGAAGCAGAGGGTTCCAGGAAAAAGTGTCTTTCGGTTGTAGTTCATACTGTTCGCTAAAAAATAGATGCTGAGCTCATAGATCCTGTTTTCTGAGGTTCCTTCTCACTTTACTATTTCTGTATAAAACTTCTCTAAGTTTTCTAAGTTTAGAAGTAATTCCTGAAATGTACAGAAGATCTTGTCAGGAGGGGTGAGGAAGGGGGGAGTTTGAGACCTCTCTTGAAGGCTGTACTTACCTCCTGTCTCAACAGCACTACTCAAAATCAAGGGCTTTTGAAAAGCGTTGTATCACTTCCTCCATCAACGCGGTGTGTGTGGATTATCTGCTGTAACCAGGATTTTACTGCTGGGCAGGAGTATCATATTCCACAGCTGTGTTGTTATGGGAGGTTGTATTTCACAGATGTGATGACATAACTATACCGTATAATTAAACAATAATAACCAACAAAGAGGACATTTCCTAGAGGTTAATGACAGTTAGGAACAAAGTGGATGGAAGAGTGGAGGGCCTATGGTACAGCTGAAGATCCTTAATCAGTTTAATTAATAAGTGCCAGACTACAGCAGACATTACAAATATAAATCAAGATGAAATGGTGGAAGTACTTACATCAAAAATAAGTGCTTCAAATCAAATTAAGGATTTGCTAGAAACTGCTTTTATAGCTTGTGATGTTTTTTTAGCTGTGCTGGTAGGAGCTGGAAATATGTAGATAAATATCTGGGTATTTTTCTATAAGAAAGAGAGGAACTCAAAACTACCAGGAGAATATGCACTAGATTTTAAAAACTACTGATACCAGAAAAAGAGTAAAACAGAGCAGGACCCGTTAACTGGAGTATTTTTTCCTGTTGAAGACAGCAATTTCTTCAAATTTACGGTGTAATCAGGTGTTTACAGGATCAGGTTAATGATGAATTATTAACTTTTTCTTTGTTGTCTTCAAAACTGGCTCAGTTTTAAAAATAATTGGCAATAACAAGTTAGGCACTTCCAGTAACTAAAATAAGCATTTGTTTGGTTATTTATTTATTTTATCCCCCAGAACAGAAGTAACTCTAACGGTTGAAAGTTAAACTTGCTAACCTGAATTTTAAGTAGCTATGAGTCAGGTCTTCAGATGCTCCTAAATACAAAAGTTCTATTGACTAAAACCTGCAAATGTTGCCTGACCATAGCCTGATAATAGCACTTGAGCTTTTTGAACTGTGAGCTCAATAGATTGGAAAATGATGCTTGTCTGGGAATGTTTCATGGGGTATTTGCTTATTGCTTCTGTGACCATTTAGAATTTCTGCAGTAGCGTAATTAATGGAGCCTGAAGTTGGTGTTTTTCAGTGTAAATGGATTCTTTCAGTGTGAGCTTTCTAAGCATAAAAACAAGTTTTTAAACTTGTAGTTCTTTTAGCACTTAGGAAATAAATGGAGGAGCGTTTTTAGTTTGAGAATAAACACAAGGGAAGTAAATAGATGGATGTATGAAATCAAATTAAAACATAGAGTTAAAATAAAAAAAAATATGTACATAAGCCCCATTATAAATTGAAAACTTACCATGCATGTCAAGTTTTATTAAGAGCATGCTGCTTTATTTATAATGGGATTTTTCTAGGTGCTCAATAAACTTGACAAAAATAAATAGTCCAATACTCTGACCACACACCAAGGTGCTGATCCTGCAGAATTTTACACATGCATTAATCTTTCCGTATTGTGAGTACACAAGTTCCCTTCGGTGTTTGGGTAGTGGGAGTGTCTCAGCAACTGGGGTTTAGTAACCAGAAAATGGAGAGTTAAATCCACTTTCTTAGGGACGTGGCTGTACAGTCTGTTAGCCAGACACTCGAGGCACTAATTCAAGTTTTTAAAAATGCCATTTTCTAGAAAAATGGAGATTCTAGAAAAGTGCAGTGCAGTGTTTTGGTGACCTCACCAACTGCTCGAGCTCCATTCTTGTGGCTGGAGCGATGCCACCCCGGTGGGTAGGAGGGAGGGTGTCCTTACCTCTGGGGGCAGCTGCACACCCTGTGTACACACACGAAGGAAATGCTTTGACCACATAACCACGACTGCAGAACTAGTTGTTTCTGAAATGCTGCATATGTATGTTGTCTCTGGTAACTCCTTAGGTAGTTTTACTTCTTAAGTATTGCATTATCTGCATTTGAAACTATTTTTTTTTGTTCTTTGTTTGAAATACGTTGTTTGCTGTGCTACAACTTGTGGATGGTGGTTTTACTCTTGCTAGAAACCCTTTAAAGATTTGCTTTCTTAGTGCTTCATCTTGTATTTTTCATGCTCTTACTTAATTTCAAAGACTGTCTTTGAGAACAGGTTTTTTTGTTGCACAGCAAGATGTGATAAAGGATTACCTGATTTTAATTATGGAATTCATGTCAAGTAATAATTTTTGGCTAAGCAGCTCAATTTGTCATGAGTTATATTAAACGTTTAAGGAAAAGTTTCTCTCATGTGAAACTGCTGCTCAATTTGTTGATTCAAAAATAGCTGTGCTGTAAGTCAGGTTGTGAATATAAACTAAGGTTATGCAAAACTCAGTGTATGTCCTTATGGATTCTTTTAAACCAGGCTTGGTTCAGCTTAGCTGATGTGTTGATTATGAAAAGATAATTCTAACAAGAACATGCCACACTTGTCTTGTACAGTTTTGTGTGGAGTCTCAGCTATAAAGTCATAAATGTGGATTCAAGTTGTGCTGGTGTAACTTCTTTGTGCTAGCAAACTCTTAATCCTGGCATGTATCCTTAGGTGACTGTGGTATCCTTCTTGTGGGTACTATTGTGTTTTCATATAAATCTAGAGGATGAATGAGTGTGAAAGTTTTTGCTTTTCTGAAAATGGGGACTAAAAATGATGAAATCTGTAGTAATTCATATCTTAGTTATTTTAGTGCCAGCTGTGTGAGCGTACTCACTGTAGAGCATCTGTCCTGGTAACAAATCAAAATAATGCTGTTTGCTTTTTTTTTTACCCTCCCTCTCCAGAAAACGTGATAGGCAGCCTTGCAGTGAATAACTGAAAGCATAGATGACAACCAGATTAATGTGCTTGTTGTCTTTGTAAGCAAGCTCCCAGTAACTGCTCCGCTGGCCATTTGGCGTCAGAGCTGTTCTGTGGGACGCCAAATTCTCTCGCTCGGTGCTGCAGTTTCCTGGAGGAGTAGATGTGGCAACAGGATGTTGGTAGAGAACAGGAAACTACTCGAATTTGCCACTTATGCCATGCAAATAAAGGCTCATTGCTGGCCCAGGTGTGGTAATTGGTGTCTGTTGCTGAGAGGAGTTCGTGCAGTGATGGCAGAGAGTGGAGCCAGCGAGGGTTTGGGGGCTGCTCGGTGACAGCGTGGGGTGACAAAGGGGACAGGCTGGTGAGGTGCTTGTTAAACCACTCAGAGATCTGACAGTTCCCTCCAGCTGGCTTTCCTATTCTGGGGGGATCTCTGCTAGCACTCAGCTCCGTATCAGCTCCTCTGGCATGTGGTGATTTACTCTGAGCTCCCAGCTCAGTGTCTGAGCGGTGTCTGGGTGTTCTGCCATCAGAGCCAAGGGGCTCCTTAACCAGAAATGCTTCACAGACCAAGCTTCACCTCACTGCTGGTTAGACGTGGATGAGACAGCTTTCCTTTCCAATCCAAGTGAAACTGTGGTTAAAAAAAGAAAAATCATGTGCTTTTGAGCTGGTGACGTTAATGAAAAGGGAGAAAAATTCTCATTTGCTTCTAGTAGGGAATTCTTTCTTTTACCTCAATAGCCACCCAGAGCACAGAGGCTTCTCTCACACGTAGCCATGCCCAACACCAGCTTTGTTAGATAATCTTTGGTTCAGTCCCTGTACATCCAGGAGTTTCCTGAGGTTGCAGACTCATGACTAGGATATCCACTGTAAAGAAAGGAAAGTGTGGAAGTGAAGTGTGCTGTAAAGCTTAGCCCACAGTGTATTGGGTGGTGAAGGTCTTTGTTCTCTTACAGTGGCATATGCTTTGCAGCAAATGCCTAAGAAGTCCCTTGAGCTTGTGCAGTGTTTTCTGACTGGTAAACTTGGGTTAGAATGTTGTTTTATGCATCTGAAATGGCTGATGGGCCCTGATGTTACTGACTGTAAGACTGAACCCAAGCAAAATGTGGAGCTGAAGGTTTGGGTGTCATTTTTTTTTTTTGACAAATTTGTAAGATGAAAAAGCTGAAGCATTTTTTTCTGTCTCCTGAATGTGGGTTATGAAAAGACATCTTGATGTACTTCCAGACATGGTTAATCGACTAATTGTGAGCACAAATTATTGTCTGGTCTTAATGCATTCACTTCAGTCAATAATTCAGTATTAATCACTGAACTGTTTTTTCAAGTATTTATAAGTCTCCCTATTTCAGTTGACTGCAGACTCCTCATAAAAGCAGATTGATGAGATGCTTATAGAGCAGATTAATTTCTCCCTTAAGTAAGTGTGAGTGAAAATTTCCATCCAGTTGTATATTCTTTGTTTTCATAGTACAAATACAATTTTACTGATGTCTATTCACTCTTGTCCACAAATGCTTTTTGCGAGTAATTCACATTTTTGGTTTCTTCAGAACAGCTTAGTAAATGCATGTGTGTATTCCTTCTGCATGGCACTTAGTTTTTATGAAATACATATTTTATTGGACAGTAAAACATTTAAGTATCTTAATGGCCTAATTAATACTCTGTATCCACTTCTGTCATGTGTATTTTGCTCTTCATTATCCTTCTGCTCCTTTTTTCATGTCCTCGTGCATTTTTTATCATAAAAATTTCAAGCAATCTTGAGAGAGCAGTCTATTACGAGGCTGTTCTTTGAATATTCAGCAATTCTCAGATTTGATTGATAGTCCCTTCCCTCCCATCCTGTCTATTTTTAGTAACTTAAAAGCGAGTTTAATTTCTTGGGTTGTCGTTTGTTGTGTATGCGCAATTTACTTTGGTGGTTTTCCTCCCTCCTTTAAATGTACCAGATATGTAATTTTCATGTTCTTTGAGGACATCTTGACAGCTGGGGAGAAATAATGTAGAAGTTAATTGAGAGCTCTGCCTTAGCTGAAGGAGTAAAGATGGACAGTCTTTGTCTGGTTCTGTTAATATATGCTGTGTGATTAGGATAGGAGGAGAAGTGGAAGAAAACTTTAAGCACATTGTTAGCACTTTTTATCCTGTTCCAAGAATCTTCTAGCATAAGAGCCTGTTTTCATGTACAAGTACAATCCACTCCATTTTTTAGGACAGAATGAGGAGACAAAAAGCCTTGCAGAGGTGGTGTAAGCACTGTGGAAAAGGATGTCCCTCCCTCTCTCTCTGAAATACAACCTTGGAGCTGTCCCCCCTTTTTCTGCTTCATGCCACTTCAAGGAGAGCCTTGGGAAATCTTCCCACACAAACTGTTTTAATCTTCTATCTCCCTTTAGGCCACATACAGAAGCCACCAACAGTTTGTCTAAGCAAGACTGGACTCCCTGCAGAGCCAGTTTGTGCACTTGCTAAAGGAATTGTTCTTGAGCAACTTCAGGCCTTTCCTCTCTCGAGGGCATAAGAACTCTGGACTCTTACACACTCGGAATCCTGATTGCGTGGGAGGAGAAAAGGACTAGACACAGAAAGCAAATTTTGTTTCTACCTGATGGGTAGACCAAAAACGATTTTGCTTTTCATATTCAGTTTGAGGCGTAGCCCGAACTAGTAAGGGTAGGCTCTTGGTGTGGGAGATGTGCCAACTGCTATTTATTTATTGATCTTGTTCCTTTTTTTTTTAATTGTCTCCTGGCTGGAGTAACGTGGTGCTGGTGGCTGCCTGCCCACCGTGCGTAAAGGGGTGTTGACTGTCAACAAGCCTGGCAATTGGGTGGCTTTGCCTCCTTCTGCCTTGTCCATTCAGCTGGATAATTACTATGGCTCTTCTTTTCCCATGTCTCCCTCAGACACCATCTAATGAGACGATAATGAAACTGTTTTAGTCCTGGGAAGACCTGCAAAGGAAGTCAAAGGCTGGCTGCTAATGCCTTTATGGAATATTAAGGCAAGCACTGAAGTTTCCTTCAGGCGTAGGAATTCTTAGGAGAAAATTCCGGATTGTTAGTGGTTCAATAAAAGGATTGCTATCGCTTTTTTGGTGTGTATTTTGTGTAAACAAGGCATATGCAAACTGGCTGTTGAAAATAGGCACAGTTGAGTAGTTTAGACTTGCACATGGTCTGTTTACAATTGTGTGTCCCAGAGCGACGCTCGCTGCAAACAGCCACGGGATGAAGTTGGGAAACAAGTTTGTTTTGGTGGATATTGATTCTGAATCGGAGGTCTCTTGTCACCAAGTGGGTGCATCGCCTTCTCCAAGAGGGTAATTCTTCTCAATTTCTTCCTGCTTTGTTCTCCATTGCAAGAATGAGAATTCCTGTTAAAAAAACCTATAGCAGAGAAGGGCCAGAATTCTGTTCCCCAAAAAGCTGATACTGCAAACTGTGAAGTTCATATAAATCTTCCAGGTAAGGTACATCCGTTAAAGAAAAATGTTTCCCTAATTCTGTATATTCTACTGAAGCGAAGGAAAGGGAGCATTAAACTATGCCAGTAATATGACAAGGTAACTCTCTAAAATTTTCCTAATTTAAAAATAATGAAACCACTGTGGTGACAACTTCCACATGTGCTGCGTTTTGCAAGAGTCATTGTCACTTCAGTTGGTTAAACTCCTTTCAAGGATTAAACCCCTCAGAACAGTTGTATATACTGGCAGGATTTAAAATACCTTAGAAATCTTGTGATTGTTTTATATTGTTTGCAATCTTAAACCATGTCCTGCTATGAGGTCTTTCACAAGCCAATTCAGTACATCATCATCTGAATCACAGTAAAATTATTCTCTTTTTTAGTAGGAGGGAAGGTTGTACCTGGGATTCTCTTTTAACCTTTATTTTAAATGTCAGTATTTGGAAGGATGCAGGTGGATGTCACTTTGTAGACACTTGTGTAAGAGGCTCTGTGTAGCCTCAAATGTTTATTTGGCTCTGAGTCTAGAAGTTGTCAGCTTTTAAAACATTTAAACTACCCTCAGAGCTGTTTTAAAACAGTAATCCTGGCTTCCTCTACTGGGTATTGAATGGATTGTGAAATGTCTTCAGAGGGAGTGGAACGGACTTGTGTGAACATTTTGCAAAGTCTTAACTCCATATGGGTAGTTTTTTATAATGTACATAAATAGTACATTAGCTTTTCCAAATCACTTTCTAAATGAACTGAACCAGCCTCAAAGGAAAATACATCATAGTCATGCTCTGTGTGTTAGAGCCCTCTTAGAGAGTCTGATTGAATTCAAAGGTTAGTACCATCCCACACACAGGCTTTTTCTGGCATATATATGTGGAAATTAGGATTTTTTCCTGAGCTTTACTGAGGTGATTTTGTTTTGCACAGCCTTCCCTAATGTGTTTATAGGTAGTTCCCTGGCTTTGGAAGGGTGAGTCTGCTAAATGACTTGTGAGACCTTTCAAGGTATTGGGCTGGCTACTTGAAAGCAAACCCTACTATGATGAATGGCCCATTAGAAGAAAGTTGATGGCATTGTAAATGAGATTTTACATGAGAATCAAACTGCTCTAGTGTATCCAGCAAAGATGCTGAAACAAGTGCCTCTCTCTGAAAAGGTTATTAGGAGATTTTATGAACTGCTATTTTCAAATGCTTTGTTTCCCCTTACTCTCCAGGGTATAAAAATTTCCCATGAGTCTGGATACTTGTAGTAATAAATGAAGAGTCTTCTCAAGGAAATGGGAGTTAGGATGAAAATGGGGGTAGAATTGAAGTTGCTGCTTGCCTGTGGCAGCAGTGGCCAGTCTTGTGTGGTGAAAGGGGCAGGATCTGCAGCCAGCTGAAAGTTCCATGGCAGTTAAGCAAAGATTTAAAATTCTTGGTATTGAGTGAGGTATGGAAATGAATAACCAGTGCTTGCAGAAGCCAACTGTGGCCCTGCAGTTAGTTCCATACTGTCAGTACATATTTAATTCTTGGTGCACTGTTTAATTTCTTATGAAAACAGAACTCTGTGTAGAAGCTGGTATAGGGAAGTTCCTTTGAGCGTGGGTGCAGGTGGGGCTTTTTTTTTGGCACTGAGGTAGGTGTTAATTGTGGTTTATGATTGAGGGGGAAACATAGTTGAGTGTTTCTGCCAAGATGAGCAAAGAAGGAAAATAGTTAATATTGACCTTTTTCATTTTAACCAAGATCAGTGGGACCAGCAGAGGCCTGGAAAGCCTCTCAGAAGTGCTCTTGAATTTCACAGAAGCAGGGAAGGAGTGAGAGGTGGTGGCAGAGGCTGAGTCACTTCTTGTGGTCTCTGCTGTGGTAGAATGGAAGCCAGACTCAGGCTCTTATCTTAAGGTTTATCTTGGAGCAGGGAAAAATTGAGTGTGAATGGGGGCTAGGCAGCCTTTTCTGGTGCAGAAACACTGCACCAGAAAGTGGGTAAATGTGTGTGTATTACAGAGCTGGCGTTGAGCATTTCTGTGACATCTCTGAAAAGCAATGTCAGACTCACTGCCCGGTGCTGCCAGAGTAGCCACAGTCCAGGAGTCTTGAAGCAGCCAGGGGCTACGTGTTGCCCTTGGGATTGGGAGCTGTGGTTTGGCAGTGCTCCCTTAGGACTGGGGAAAGTGGGAAAGGAGAAATCCTACAGGAAGGTGAGACACATCAGACCTCTGAGCCCTTGCAGGGGCTGAGCAAAACGTGCTCCTGATCCAAGACTATGCAGTGTCTGCCATTTCAGCCTTACAGTGTAGAATTTGATGTCTGAGGAAGGATCGGTGCAGGACGAGGAGGCCAGAGCGGAACATAGAATTAAGCGTCATCCTGCGTTGTTTCATAAGGGTTGCCTTTCATTGTGCACTTGAATTAACTTAGTGGGACAGCAAGTTACCATGGGGGTGGATGGACTAACCTTGTTTATCACTGTACTGTTTTTCCAATACCATAAAACCTTGGCTGCTGCCAAGCACACACTTGAAGTATATTTATCTCCACAGAGTGCTTTTCTCTTTGAAACTTCTGTTCCACTCCATAGTTCTGACAATTTGATCTGTACTTCATCTTTGTTTAATGGCTGTTATCTGGTAGGGTTGGGATTTTGTTTTGGCTTGGCATTTTTCATTTGAAACATCACATTGGGTTCTAAAATGAAGCTGCTTTAGAACTGAACACTTGGATATGGTACTGAATTTTTTTACTGGGGTTGTCAGAGTGACAACGATATAAATGAAGCTCTGTGTCCTCTGAATAAGCCCCAAACTTCTGGGAATGAAGAGTCCTCCAGGGCTTTGTGGAGACGCTGCCTTAAGACACGTCTTAGCTCTCTGTCAGAGCAGGAGTGACAAGTGAGATGTTGATTCTTCCAAGACAGACACTGGCTGAACAGGACTGAAATCCCCACTTCCATGCAGCCTGTTTTACAGAGGTCCATAGAGGCCAGTAATGACTAGAAGTTGTTCAGAAGTGTTTGAAATATTAGAGCTACTTATTCTGCCACCCAGTCTAAACAGCTATCCAACCTCATGATAAACGTGATTAAAATCCCTGGAGAGATCCTGTAAGTCCTAAATATACATTTACCACATGAGCAAGGTGGGCTGCACTTGTAGAGAGAAACAATTGATCCTGCTGCCCCTGTGTTGATTTTTGTGGCTCTAGCATGTGTGGTAAGCAGGAGAGGAGTTAATTTTAGCTTGATTAGCAACACAGAAGGGAATCAAGATGACTGTTGTAAATGGCAGTGGGATGAGATCAATGAGGGTAGTTTATTTCCATGCATCTAAGTGGGTGTTCTAAGCAATTTAATTTTTCTTTTTTGTTTGTTTTTAAAAAGAGAACCAAGAATGATAATGCATTTAGTCCTTGAAATCCTTCTGTGGCTGCAATTCTGGATACTTTCATGTTGTTCCATGGTCATTGCTTTAAATGAACACCAGGTGCTTGTGTTCTGTTCCCCAGCAGTTCTTTGTTTCCTTGCTCTCTCTTACCTGCCTCAGCAGCAAGTGGCGGGTGATTCTCGGTACTGCACTCTCCGTTTTTCTCCTACTCACCTTTGTTTATATTCTGGAGCATGTTCCCAACTGTTTATGATTAAACATTGCTCAAACAGCCAGGTTAAGATTTATTGACACAAAGGAGGCTGGGAGGAGGGAGTGGCTGGCTGGTCATCTGTGTCTACTTCCAGCTGATAGTGATGTTATTGACATTTCCACGTGTCTGTGCAATGGCTGCGGTGTGTCACAGAGGCTGCTGTCCAAAAACACCAACAAGGGACTGATCCCTGTCAGAACAGCCTTTTTCCCTTTGTGTGACACAGTAAAAGCTCGAGCATGGCAGTTTGTGTAGGTGCTGCACTCCTTTCTCTCGGTGGGAGAGGCTTGCTGATCTCCACGGAGAGAAATCAGGATTTGAAACATGCTAAAGGGGTTGTGACCTACACAAGTTTTAAGCAGTGATCCTTTAAAAAAGACATCTTGAAAAACAATGCTGTTATATGGAATGCAAGGAAGTTCAAAATGGATGATTGGAAAGTGAGCACTATTTAGGAAAATAAATTAAAATACAGAAATATTAGCATTAAAAAGAGACTGAGTTCAGTAAAAAAGCCTTCTCTGGAACTAAAACAATTTGTTTCCTGGCCCTTCTTAGCTATGTACAAACCAGATAACTATTTAGCTTTTGCAGTGTCTGTATGTAGCATGTTAAGTTTTGGTTATTTTTTTTCAAGTCACAGATACTGATAATTTGCAAGTTTTTGGAAAAAATTTAAAACACATTATTGACAATATACTAAAAAATTAACAGATTGATCAGCCTAACATGGAAAGGGATTTTTGCACTTATAAGATTTGATGATACAAGTGAGATACCCACATGTGTTGCACGTAATTTACGTTTTCTCTGAAGATCAAGTAATTCTTGGCTGGTGCAGAAATGGTTAAGATAGGATCTAGACCTCCACAGGCTGGAATACCTGATTAGAGCAGCCGTGGTACACAGGCTGTTGTGTGTTATATAGAGTCTCTTAACTCTCCTTATTTTTATGTATACAACCACACACACAACAAAATAACATAATAGGCTTGCTGTGTGTTACAGATGGTATCAGGCATCTGCAGAGCTGATAGTGAAACTTTCTGGTGCTGGCAGCCAACTTCATTTAAATAAAAGCCTCATCTGCTCTCTGTGCCAGCCCACTTCTTCGGTGGCAAACTTTCATATCAGGTTTTTGATGTCAGGCCACTCGTTCTGACACATAAAACACCTCCCTGTTCCCAAGCTTCAAAATAAACAGCAGCTTTATGGTTAATTTTAGCCTCTAAGGACATCTTACTAAATGTTCTCTGCAGGTCTGTTAACACCCCTGGGAATGCAACTGCAGGGCTTTTCAGCGTTGTCGTTGTACTGAGAGGCAGAATAAATGAGGGAGTGGAGTTGACTGGCAGAGTGTGGTGCTGGGTGAAGATGTGGTTTGCCATATGACACACAGAAAGAAGTTCACTGTAACTTAACTGTGCTCAGAGACATGAAGTTGTTTATAGTAAGGACTAGACAGCAGAACAGAGCAGCTTCTGTAATGCTGTGGTGGAAGTGGGGCCAGAATTCACCCTGGGGAGCCTTTAATAAAAAAAAATCAAACAAAACCCCTACCCAATATTGATCAAGATGTAGATGTCATTGATGCTGCAGATTAATTTATATTGATGTAAAATCACATCTGATTTTTGTGGGTGTAGGCAAGACCATCTAAGGCTCGTACATTTAGCACCTTGGCAGACTTGAGTTAGATCTGCACTGGCTGTACTCCATGAAATCTGCCCTACGTGCTGCTGACCTGCAGTGTGCTGGTGTGCAAAGGAATAGGAGCACTTGGGAAGGGAGCAGGAATTTGTCTTCTGATAGCCAGCCCTGTGCCCAGCGCTCCTGGTTGGGAATGAATGGCATATTTTGAAGCTGACTCCAATGTTTTGAAATGTGAAGCTGAGGGAGGTACAATTACAGCACCACCTCTTTGTTTCTCCGTGCCCGGTGGATGGGCACCAAGTAACAACCGTGTGGTGTTGTCACAAGTATTTAAGAGGTGACTTTGGTGCTAGGCTTCAACAGAGACCTTTCACCTTAATGGTGTTTGTTATAAAAGCCTATTAATTATATTCTTTTGATTATACCAAGGCTTGGTTTCTGACATCATCTTGCTTATCATTTGTCTGGAAATAATTGCCAGGATTTTTCTGGATCATTTTTAATATAAGTTTTAGTAGTTGAGGCTTTTCATGTTTTAAGTAGATAAGTGAATTAATCCCTAGTCCAGTGTGGATTGAGTTTGTAAATAACTGGTGATAGTGATGGTATTTTGAGAATTTCCTTCAGCTTTTTTTTTTTGCAGGCAATAATGTGAATGAAGAGACACTTAGAGCTGGCTTATAGTTGCTGCTGAAAAACTTTAAGAAAGGTTGTTTTTGAAAACGCATGTTCCTGACCATTTGCACTTTGATGGATTTCTGCAGGAAATTGGAGCAGCTTCTGGTAGGGTTTTTTTTTGGCATTGGACTGAGCAGGATTATTATAAGATGCATCCTGCCAAGCTGGGGATAGTAGAATCTGGAGAAGACCTGTCAATAATGTTAATTCTCCAGGCAGGGTAGCAACTTCAGAGGGAGCCTCCTGCTATTCCTGCTGGCTTTCCATTAGCTGATTGAAACACCCTTCTCAGCAGTTTTGGCAATTTCTCCCCTGTTCTTCTACGAGATGCTATTTTGATACTCCATGAATTTATTCCCTGACCTTGTTGCAGTGTTTCATTACACTAAAAAAAAGGCAACTATAATATCTTACCTAGTTTGCTCTTTATTTCCCTTTTCTGCACTGTTTTACTCAAAGGGGAGAATCTGAAAGTGAAGCTGAGCTTGATGTCTCAAATAATTTTCAAAGAGTGAAATCAGAATATTATTAAAGAGATATAAAGAATGTAAAATAAAGGCATATATACAAAAATACAGCTCTTGTTTCTTCACTGCTAATTCTCCAGTGTGAAACAGCCTCCAGTGTTCTCACTTGAATGAAAAATTAACTCAATTTATCCATTTGCTCTGTGACAGCAATTAAAAGCATTGCTAAGAAAGATAAGAAATTGTGGGAAAGATGTGTAGAATAAAATGACAGTTGAAGTTTCACAGCATGATATCTATAGTGCAAACCCTCCTGAAGGTTTTACTTTTAGCATCCATTTGTTGAAGCCTAAAACCGACATGCTCATCTTCTTCTGTGAGCTTTTAAAGAAGGTAATATATGAACCAAACCAGCATTTTGTAGTTCTTTGGGTTGGGCTTCGGGGATCTCTTTTCCTTTTTAGCCTTCCTTATCAGCCTGGGGGTGTTGATACTCCTTCCCTCCCACCACCTGTTTGGCTGAGTTTCACTCGCTGCCTTTCCCTGGGGTGGGCAGTGGCCGAGAGCTTGCTGCTCTCAGTGCTGTGAGGGGGGATGTCTGCAGGGACTGAAGGATCACAAATATTTTCTGTGTACATCTGTGTGTGCCTGCTGCTGGCAGGGAGAAGAATGCCAGAAGTTTGGCCAAACTTTGCCGTGAACATTGCTGTCTTCAAAAGGAGTTTGCTGAAATACCTGCTTGAAAATCTGCCTCTGTGTGGAAGTGTTTCTCAATTTGTTTGAACCTTGATGAAATGGCATAGAGGGAAGCCCTGTGCAACTGTGCTCAATAGAAACATTCATTACAGCTAATTTACTTGGTGCTTTTAAGAGACATAGCTATTCATAAGTTGTGGTTTAGCCTGATGCTGCTGGTAGTATTTGTTTTAAGTAGATACACTTGCCTGCACACGCTCTTTGCCCATCTGAAATCTTGTCTGGCTGTGTTGGAAACCTTGTTTTAAGCTTGGTGATCTGCAGTGTTAGGCAAATCCCAGTGTAACCTGGGTGCCTTCTCATTAAGGGAAAAAATCCTTTATCCTGTGTACAGTTCCAGCTAAACAGTAACAAGGACCCCAAGGAAAAGGTCTTGTCTGTGACGAAGAAATGGCAAATTTGAATTCTCCTGGAGCATCGTCCTTGTTCAGCCATCTTTCTGCACTTGCTTTCTCAAGGCCATTCAGTGAATAAGCTCTGGAAGAACAAAGGTACTAAAAAGCATTGATTTTGCAGCATGCAGAGCCTGTGTATCCCATCTGAGATAACCACAAACCCAGTCCTGCTCCTGCAGACGGGACCTGCCAGTTGCCATGGGAGGATTGCCATGGGTACACGGCCATGGGAAGCTCCTGTTGGAATGCAGAAAACATTTTTGGTCTTTGTTTTGTCCCCTTGTACACAGCTGAGTGACTTAAGGTTTGAAATAATTAGGCTGAATTTTTAAAAAACTGGTGACTTCTCTGATTCAGGAAGTTTTGAAAATTTCCAGCCTCAGAGTATCAGCATGTGGCTGATGTGATTTGCCTGATAAAGACCAGAGCTTTTCTTGAAATGAATGAATTGCAGTTTGTTTTCTGAAAGGAGACTGCAGTGTTTGAATCATGTGATTCTTAATTCTGAGTCTGTGGTTACATGCTCTGTCTTCTTTATAGTCTATTATAAATCTGCAACATTTTTGCTGGTACCTTCTTCTTTCCTTTCCTCTGCTTGGTATTTTTCCCCTCCACCTTCTTTGTGTTGGTGATGCCATCTGGAAGGCAAGCTAAGGGATCCGATCTGCCTGGCAACTTACTCTCAACAAAAAAAAAGAAATTAATAATTCTTCTAGCTACCTGGTTTGCCCTGCTGTGCAGAGGTTTGGGTACTGTTGGCACAAGGGTGGCACTGAGATGAAATGGCAGAAGAGAAGGAATGGTGGTGGAGTGAATGAAATGCCTCTCACAGCAGAGAATCAGATTTAGATTGTGTTAAAATAAATCTACATGAGATTGAGTGACACAATTGATATCTCTGGGGAGATTGTTTTTAAGGCTGAGGAAACCAGTGAGCTGTCCACATGAAACACAGAACTTTACCCAGTTTCCCATTACTCATCCCAGCAAGTCCAGGAAAGATGAGGATTTCCAGCGAACTCAGATGCATTTCAGGGGAAGGACAGAAAATCCTTCCAGTAATCTGGAGTCACAAGGTAGTCGATAATAATTCCATTGGATCAGGTATGGGGAGTTCCTGACAACTTCAGTGTGAGTTTGCCTTTACTAAAACTGGGTTTACATTATTTCTAGTACAGGAACAATACCTAAGGCATGGGTAAATGCCAGGGACCCCAAAACACTGATGCTCAGCTACTTGTGCATCTGGTGGAACATGGCAATGGAAATAGTTAGGAATAGTTGGAACAGTCTTTTTCCAGAAAACATTCCCTGCAGAAGAAAATTTAAATTCATGAAGTAGAAGTAAGACCACTATCTTTTGAATTGAACTAATTCTTTCAAACGTGAGCTCACTCACATATGCACACAGGCAGTTCTGGCTCAGTCTTGGATGACAGATGAACTCCTTTGTGTATCTGCAGTGTTAAGCATGACAGCATATATTAAATACAGTGAGTGTGCTGCAAAGCATGCAAGGCAAGTGATTTGTGAGCTCGGGGTAACTCTGAGGTTAGGAACCAGTCCTCCAGATCTAAACTCATGTGGTGACTTACGGAATAATTATGGCCAAACATTACAATGGGTTGCTCTGTCATTGGAGCAGTGGGGGAGATCACTGTACTCCTTTATTTGCAGATGATCTCAGTACTTTTTAAATCTAGTTTTCTGTCAGTTCTGTTACAAAGAGTAACAGTGATTTTTCTAGCTTTTCCTCTCACTGAACAATAGGGGATAATACCAGAGGCGTTTTTGCAGGGAGCTCTGCAG
This sequence comes from Daphoenositta chrysoptera, assembly GCA_013397915.1. Lineage (NCBI taxonomy): Eukaryota > Metazoa > Chordata > Aves > Passeriformes > Daphoenositta > Daphoenositta chrysoptera. Next base: position 498,138 of record VZRO01001736.1, on the reverse strand, counting down.
TTTATTTCCTTGTCCTGCTGCTGTTTGGCCAAGTGCTTGTCTTGCTTTTCTTCAGATTGAGTTGATTCATTACAGGAAGAACAAATGTGGATTCTGGACTTCACCATTTACTTGCAGACCCTTTGCTTATCTCTTCATGTATACAACAAATGATTTTACCAGCCATGAGGTATTTCTCTGTGTGTTTGATAAAGGACTTTATGGGTAGGTCTTTGATAGGATTTCTGTGCTAAAACTGCTCAGAGCAGTAGAGCAGTTGAAAGGGAAATAGCAAATGCTGAAAACTCTTTACTTTTAGACTGCAGTAATCTCCAAAATGAACCAAGCACTCTTAAAACTTTGGCAGTTTCACTGCCTGTGTCCTGTAGCCTGTAGAGATGTGTAAGGAAAAGAATTATAGGGACTCTTAAATTGCCATGGTGATAAGCACATGCTTGTTTTGTGATGTGTATTTAGACTAAAAAGAATAAAATGTATCTGTCTTTTGTCCTCCAGAACTCTCTGTAGTCTCAGTGCAATTGACTTTTTTGTTTGGAATAGTTGCAGATAGCACTACCCAAGTGGATGATATAACTGATTTCTTATTGGTATTGCTTACCAAGTGCTATTTAGGGGAAAAGATTGTAGGGTAGGGAGTGGAACAGGAAATGTTGGATGATTTTATTATTATTATTATTATTATTATTATTTTATTACAAAGGAGGGGTGAATAGTACCTAATCTCCGGTGACAGCTCAGACAGCTTTCAGAGCTTGTATGGTTTTATGACAATCATTCCAACTGATACTCATTTTAATTCACTTGTGATTGAAAGGTGATTTTTGTACTTGTGCTGTTGCACACCTTGCTGCTTCAGACAGCTTAGTTCCAGCAACATAATAATTTTGAGCAAAATACTTTTGTTGATTATTCCCTTTGGGGTGTAAGGGTCGAGTTTATTTTTGTGAAGGTAGAGAACATTGATTTGGTTATTTTAGTTACTGAAATGGGAGACGTCCTTCTCAATATTTTGGAGTTGAAGTGTTTTGTTTTGTGATGCAGTAAGGCTTTGGGCTATAGAAAAGCTGAAGTTCTGAAAAGTTTTGCTGTCCCTGGGCAGAGTACAGCATCACAAAGCAACAAGTCTTGGTCAATAAATACTCCCAGATCAGCTGTTGCAGAGGTCACAGCAATTCTCAGAGCCTTGTTTTTCAAGAAATTAGAATCTCAGGTAGTTCTTGTCTCGGTTTGCTTATCTCTCTGTAGGCAGACCTTCAGGGCTTAGATATATGTTTAGCTAAGTGAAGCAAACTCTTATCTTTTTCTAACCAAATTTAATTTCATTTTTGGTGCACAGGTGCTTAAACTTTCCCAGTGAGTCTTTTATGTTGTCCGAGGCACATCCTTTCACACTGCTTCAAAGGGTTTTGTGAATAGGGAGTGGATTTAGGATTTTCATAGATACAGGCTTGTGGTTCTTTGCTTAGCTGGTTACAGAAGATGAAGAAAATTGGTTACAGGAGGTAATTGGGCACTTTTCTGTAATGGTTGCTTTGTACAGCACCTGCACATTGATTGTAGCCTGAAATTTTGGCATTTATAGTACACATTTACTGAAAGGGTGACAAGTATCACCTTGCCCTCCAGCAGAATTATGTCAGGTATCTTGAAATAGCTGGTAAGGGTAATAGCCTGACAGAGATGACTGACAGCAAATTCTCACTTGTACTGAGAAACCAGACGTGATTTTGGAATTTTGTGCATGGAAATGGTTCTGTAGTCTTTGGGGTTAGCTAAGTGTAATTGGCACAAAACAAATGATTTTCAGAGAAATTACAGGGGACAGAGAAACAGCTGTTTAATGGGGGTTGTTTGGGATTTTTTCTCTTTTACAAGAGTTTTTGTGGGCATTCTTGGTCAAACTTTAGCTACTAATGACACAGTTCTGTTTCATCATGACATGCTGCTGTGATTAGAGCTCTGGCTGGCCACTTGTGCTAAATCCAAGGTATTTACTGATTGTAGAGATAACTGCCTCATCCTCAAGAGTTGGACTACTGTCCCCTCACATCACAGAATCACAGAATTGTTTAGGTTGGAAAGGACCTTCAAGATCATAGAATCCAACCGTTCTCCCAGCACTGCCAATGGCACCACTGAACCATGTCCCCAAGTGCCACATCTGCACGTCTTTTAAATCCCTCCAGGAACAGGGATTCTACCACTGCCTTGGGCAGCCTCTTCTAGTACTTGACAACCCTTTAGGTGAAGAAATGGTTCCTAATGATCAATACAAACCTCCCTTGGCACAACTTGAGGCCGTTTCTTCTTGTCCTGTTTGTTCTCTGGGAGCAGAGCCTGACATCCCCCTGGCTGCACCCTCCTGTCACAGGGAGTTGAGAGCCAGAAGGTTCCCTGAGCCTCTTTTTCTCCAGGCTGAGCCCCCCCAGCTGCTCCTCGTGGACTTGTGCTTCAGGCCCTTCCCCAGCTCTGTTCTCTTCTCTGGACACACTCCAGCCCCTCAATGTCCTTCCTCAATTGAGGAGCCCAGAGCTGGACACAGGATTTGAGGTCTGGCCTCACCTCACGGTGGGACAATCTCTGCCCTGGTCCTGCTGGTCACACCAATGCTGATACAAAGTCAGAGTGATGGTGGAAAGGTTGAGATACTGAGTGTCAGCAGCGTGGTTACAGTATCTGCATGTTTAAGAAGAAAAGGGGCCGTTGCACCGAAGGGAGACAGCCATGCTTGAGCAGGTTTTTGAATGAAACCTGGGGCCTGTGGTACCGTCTGCTTCAATTTGTAAAAAGTGATATTTTTAACAGAGCACCTCCTACAATTTTTCTCGCTTGACCTGCATCTCAGCACTGTACCACAGATGCTACTGGTGCAGTTATACCCCCAACATTCAGGAAAAACAGGATTTTATAAATTATGGCGAGATAAAGTAGACAAAGATGGTACCAACTTGTTGATTACAACACATGTGTAACAGTTCCAGCTTACTTTTCTGGTTATTCCTTTTGCATGATGAACTGGAATGATGTTTATGTATAACATAACATACTACATTATGTTTATATATATAAAACATAATATATATAAATACCATTCCATGTTTTATATATACATTATATATGTATATTTTATATAAATGTTTCACCTTGGCTTTCTCATTATTTGTCTTCTTTTTGTCACGGTGCTTTTCCTCAGTGTAAATGTAAAAGCATAAATCCAGCACTGTTTCCTGCCTCCTTTTAAAATCTTTAAATAGCCTTTTCTTGCTGTCAGGCAGCAGATCTTAGCAGAAGTCATTTGGTGTTAACAGCACTCAAGGTGCTTTAACAAAGAAGTCAGTGACTGTAATAGCTTCTATTGAACCTGGTACTATGTTTTGGCAAATGCATCTGCTTTCCCTTTGCATCTATGAGTAAAAGGTGCTTTGAGGAGGAGGAGAATGTCTGCTTTTTATAGAGCCTTGCAGGGTATGCAGTCATTTTGTTGGGTTTTTTCCCCTAACCGTCCTTCCTGAATTCTGCTGTAGGGTGACTGTTTATATAAAGTCTAGTGTTTCCTAGCACTTTATTTTCAGACTTTATGTAGATGAAATGTTTGTGGTCACTGTCACTGGTTCACCACATGAAGGATACCTTAATAGCATGGGAGCTGTGCTGTCAGTGGGAGGAGCTCGTCCAGGAAACTTTTGGAAAAATCTGTCTTGTGTAAAACAAGCAAACAAAATTCTAGCAACATCTTTTATGTGACTGTAACCATGCGTGGAATGTGCACTCCTTCTCTTCCCCCTGGTCTCCAATGTATATATAGCATGCATTCAGCCACTGCTGTGGATTCTGTGCACTCCAGCAGGCAGCACGGAGCCAGCAATCCATTTTTCTCCTGCCTGTAATCTAAGAAGGCAAGAATCGTTTCTGTGCAGTTTGTGGACCTTGGGGAGGCTGTTTGTGTGTCTTTAGTTTTAACACAAACTTAAAAAAAAAAAAAGCTTTCTATTCTCACTGCCTTGCAAGGCATCCTAGAGAAACTGGAGCCCTTTCCCAGAAGGAGTTGATGTATGTGCCATACTGTAACTGTGAGTTCAGTCCATATGGTTTCTATGGCCAGGGATTGATTGCAGCACGTACCTGTCTGTAGTGGGTTATTGAGTAAACTCAGCAGATCTGTAACTGAGGCAGGCTCTTCCTGCCAGTAACAAGACCAAAGATTTTGCAGACCATTAATTCATCCATCTAATCAGCTGGAAGTTTCAGAGGTGCTTGAAAGAGTTGCCTCTTGGGCACCCTTGGAAATACCAGTTATCTTTCTTATGCTTTTTATGTTGAGTCTAACCTGTGCTTTCAGATTGATCTTTTTCTCATAATGAAAATGTTAAGCGGGAGTAAAAATTGTTATTGCATCTTCGATAGGAATCATGCAACATGGATCAAACAGTATAACTCAGTTTAAATAACCTGAAATATATACAGTAATCTTAAGGAATGCATGCTCAGTTCTGCTTGGGTTGTCTGTCTCGTCCTGCTTATCTTCTGTGGAAGTGTAATTCTCAAAGGCTTAAGTCCTGCACTAATGTGCCTCACTCCTAAAAAGGACTACTTGATATAATTTGAGTTTATCCTCTTGGTTGGAAAGAGGGTAATTAAGGGAACAATAGAAAAGCTCATTAAAACCGCATTCAGGTTCAATGCAATGAAAAGTGAGCTTCTTGTGACAAGATGATTCAGAAATCATGTTTTTCTGATTTCTCACTGACACGGTTCCCCAGCATTAGGCTGTGTTGATTTGGAGCCGTAGCTTGGGCTGTGCTGGTGCCCCTGTTTGCATTGCTGTGGTGGTTGTGATAGACTGGAACAATAACCTTAATCCCGGGCACCTTCTCACCCCTGAGGGAAGGGAGGAGTTCCGCAGGAATTTACAATCTGCTTTGCATTGCATTTTCATTTCTTGGGTCTCAGGTTTTTACATCAGGAAAAGCATAAATTCGGCTACATTACCCCCAGCTTGGCTTTGCAAGGCAGTGTCAGTACTGATGCCAGCACAGAGCAGGCTGCAGGACTTTGTAAAGCTGTGAGCACCCTTGCATTATATCCACTCCCTGGTTTTCCTGGGACTGGTTCCTTACAAAATGGCCATGTTTGTGCTAGTTACCATAATCCATGAAAGCTGGTTGTACATCCTGGGTTCCGCTTCAGTGAACTGGGAAGCCTGTCTGTCTAAAAACAAAATCACAGCAGCCAACAAATTGTTTGCTTGTGTAGTCAGCTCAGCCCAGGCTGTTTCTCTCCCCTGGTTGCAGCCTGAGATTGCGGGTAAATCACATGGCTGGATCGGGTGGCTCTGGGGAGGCTCGCAGGAAAAAGCTCTGCTGGATGGGCCTTTTCAGCACAATTGCTGCCTTAGTTTAGACTTCACATTTCAGGTTGACTCGTGATTTTGGGAAAGTAACAGATTTACTTGAGATTGCGTGCATGCACAGGCTGATGGGATGGCCTCTCACAGGGGTTTGGTGCAGGTATCACTTTTTATCTAACATTGCTGCAGCATCAGTGAGCGTAGTAGAGTTAAGGAGTTACTTTACCATCACCTCAGAGCAATTTAGGAGATACGGATCTTGCATTGCTGGGTCCTTCTGAAAAGGAAGACTGAAGTGGCAGTGGGATAGAGCTCCTTACTGGTATGAGGCTGCAGTGGGGGATCTGCTGGCCTCAGCCGTGCTGCAAAACTGCCCTAGGGCTCTGTGCAGTCAGGGCTGTTGATCAGCAGCAGGCTGGGATTGCACTCAACACTGTTGAACAGGGACTGATTTGTCCTTGACTCAGATGTTGGAAAATGCTGAGCATTGGTGTTACAGCAGAGAATTCCATCGCTCTGTGACAGGCAGCTCAGCTTTTCCCTGATAAGGCCTTGAGAAATGATGGAGTTTTGCTCGTACTGGTTTTGAGCCTTAGTCCATGTGATGCTCATTGCAAATGTATTTACTTTGAGCTTTTTCTCTTTAAGCAAATCCATGTAGCAGCACAAAGCTTAAAATCCAGGGCAGTGGCTCAACATCCTTGTTTCAGGTTCATCCGAGGAGGTTGGTGCCTGCTGCTGGCAGACACTGCAAAGCACGGACACTGCTGTTTTGAACTGTGCCTTCGTGTTGAGTCTGCAGGGAACCCTGTTTAGAAGGGTTAGATAAACACAATTAGGCTGCATTGCCAGCAATGATGTTCTTATTTAATGCATTAATGAGTGCAGGTGGCAGGACCTCTGAAGTGAATTAAATGCAATGCAAACTCCTGCTGTACTAGCAGAGCCATTGTGAGCCACTGAATGCTGAGCCAGCTCATTTGAGAGATGAGGTGGGAGATGGGAATGAGCTTCCCATGCCTGAATGATAATTTTGAGCATTACCTTACAGCACAACCAGCTTGTGCCAAAGAACCAAGAGCAAGTGAGTGTGCTTTAGAGCTGCATTTCTGTCAATAGCAGCATCAAGATAAGATGGTTACAAAAACAGATTGACTTGCTGTCATCTTGTTCTGTTACCTGGTAGGATTCAATAATGCACTAGTTAAAAGAATTCTGCTCAGCCCACACCAGCACTTAGGCTGCTAGAACAACACCACCCAAATCCCTTCCTTTCCTTCTATAGGCAAGATGCTGGAATCCAGCACAATTACTGTGCTCTGCTGGCCTTTCCCACGGTGAAACCTGGTTTTTATTTCCTGCTGCTTTAACCTTAGTTTCAGTGAAATGATCCCTGGAAAGCTTGTATTGATTGCACATGATTCTCTAATTAAAGTGCAGTAAGAAGAATTGCAGAACATTCGCTCTCACAGCCCTGTGCTCATTGTAGACACTGGAAATTAGAAAGCTTTCTCTTCAAATATGGAAAATGTCAGTGCTTATTTCCTTTTGAATTTCACAGCATCTCCTGAAGGCTGCACTTGTAGATGTATGGTTTCTTTTTTTTTTCCTAAATAACAACTGGAAAGAAGTGTTACTTAGAGAAGAAATGAGGCCCCATAGGCTTGCAGGGGCTGTTCTAATCCTGCTAGCTGTAACCCTAAAGGGAGGCACTTCTAAATGTATTTTAATCTGAAACCTGCTAGATGATCCTTTAGAATCATGTGCACAAATATAAATGGGTATCAATTATACAATATATAGAGGCAAGTCTTTAAATAATGCTCTCTGGTCTTACCTGGAGGCTGTTTGTTGCTCTGTCTGGACTTCGTGGCTGTTTTGTTCCCTGGTGCTTGTGGTTTGATACTTTCTAGTGACTTGGCTCTTCCTGAGATGTGTGCAATGAGCTAATTAAAAATAGATCCTAGTCCTTGATACCTTGCAGGAACCCAAGAGTTTGTTGTTACAGGAGTGCATCTTGCTTAGTCACTGATTGAATACATGGCCTTGAGGAAATCACTGAACTTACCCAAACCTTCAGTTTGCATCTAATCTCTAAGTGATCCATGATTCACTGTGATGTATTTACAGAGCTTTATGAATGATCAGTAATTCTGCCCAAGACACCTGGCAGAAAGATGCTGAATGGTGGGCTTTGAATTAATACATGATTCATCAATTGCATGCAAAACCTCTTAAATACGTTCAGTATCGTGTGCAACTGACTTTTCCCTTTCTTTCCCTTCCAGATGTACTTTCCGATTCCCTAGCACGGTTATAAAGATCCAGTTCACATCTTTATACCATAAAGAGGAAGTAAAAGAGGAAGCCTCAACGCATCCCCTCCGGCCACTTTACCCTCAGATATCTCCACTGAAGATCCACATCCCGGAGCCGGATCTCCGGAGCGTGGTCAGTCCCCTCCCATCCCCCACAGGCACTATCAGGTAAGATGTTTATTCTCCAAAATGTGTTCTCTGGCATCAGTCTGTCAGCCCTGTTTTGTTTGGAATCCTTGGTGCCAGAAATGCCCCATTAAAAATAATTAGTTAGATCTCTGATGTTCAAAACGATAGAAGACTGCTAAAAAATGTTGCGGTGGCTGGCAGTAGGGCACAAGGGTTTTGTTTAAGAGCTCAGAGGGTTCAAGGAGAAACGTGAGTGTTGGTTTCACACTATAGAGTTACATATAGAGTCTATCTTTGGCAGTGGAATTAGAAATATTTATTGAGAGCTACCTATATGCATGGAGAAAAGAAAGCAGGCATATACTTTCTATCTTAAGACCGCCTGTTTTATTTTTATCTCAGTAATATTCTGTTGTTGCTGGGTGGTGCTGCTGTTATCTGAAGTTAGGGACAAGGGTGGCCATTGGCACGTGGTTTCCTGGGAATGGAAGGAAATGGGGGTAGGATGCTGACCATGTACTGAGGGGCTGTAGCAATCTGAATATACATCTGGGCGAGTATCCTGTTTTGTAGATGGTCTGATTCGTGGATGTGCAGTAGAAATAAGCTGAACATCAAGTTACTGTCTGGATTATTTTCTTTCCTTTTCAGCAAAGGGTTGAGGTTACAGAGTTTCATTGAAATCTTTTGAAGTTAAATCTGTTACTGGAAGTATAATACATTTTATAAAGTAAAGGAGACTCATGGTATAGGATGATGTATTCGAATTTTAAAACATGTGGGCATCAAAATAGCAAGAGTGTGCCTGGTAATAGTAGTAGCCTTTGGGTTGTTTTCTTGTCTGTACATTTGTAAAAAGGCATAATATGCAAATCTCTTCTGACAGCACTAATTCAGTGAGTAGTATTCAAATTTGCATGGCTGAGACTGAGACTTCAGTGTCACAGTGAAGCCAGTTTGGGTTTGCATGATCTGGAGGCTTGTTTGGGTTTTTCCGACCGTCTTACAGAGCTGCACAGATGTGCAGTGCAGATATTCTAGAAAGAGGGGGCTGGAGGTAGCTGTGGTTGTAGTCCTCTATTCAGGCACTGCTTTTAGTTTATATTTAACCTTCTCTTTTTAGATGAAGCTTGTTGCTGGGAGGGGAGGGGGATGGTTCCTTTGCCAACATATGGTAGTTAGTTTCCATTCAGTCATCTTGTGCAAAGCAGCACAGTGTGGTTTGTGTTACTAACAGAGGCTGTATCTTTTGACTCTGGCATATGCCTGCAACTGATATTTGATTCCCTGAGAATGTTTCTTTTGCATAAGGAGAAAGTGGAAATAGTAGTGTTGAATTGTGCTCAGCCCCTAACGCAGTGTTTACTAAGGATGATTAATGATTGCATCCGTTTGTCTTGAGCAGAAGCTAATCCAGCCAAGTCTTCAGAAAACCTCAAAAGACATCTGAGGTTTCGCTTGCCAAAGCCCTTTCATTTCCGAGTTCCTCTTACAGAGGAGGGGCTGACACGTTTGTAAACATCCCTGCTCAGCCCCTGAATTCGGCTTGCCCCTCTCCCCCAGCAGGGTCTTGCAGTTCTCCTCTGTGGGCCAGGCTTTGGGAAGTGATTTGGGTGTTTCTGCCCGGGAAGGGAATGCTCCTTTGGGAGCATGTAGCTATGCATTCTGGCCATCTGGCTTCCAGGGCAGCTATCTGCACTCTTGGTGGCTTCACAGTGCTGGGTGAGGCTGGCACAGTGTCCTCTCCTCATTCCCAAAGGCAGGGCTGGGAGGGCTGGTGGGGCTCAGTGTGGAACTCAGACCCCTTTCCCACCGTGGCTTTGGGAGGTGGTTGCTGGGTTCTCCTCCTCCTCCTTCCTCTCCCCCTTCTAGTATTTACTTTCCTAATTTGGTGCGTTTGCCTTGCTCCTCCCTGATTGGCCCATGGAAAATTATTGCAGTTTGGAAATCCTGGGCAGGGTGAAATTTCCTTTTTGGAAAGTGGCTCCTGGCCCCCTTTTCCTGCCTCCGCCCTGGTGTAGGGCAGGGGCTGTACCTGCACTCTCCCCACCAGATCCAGCCCTGCCCTCCTGACCCCCAGCCCTGCTCTGCCTCCCTGTTTACACTGCAGCTTGCTTCCCTGCAGGTTCTCTCCTGCAAGCTTTCTGGGTTTTTTCCAGCCTATTTATTTTCCCTTTGCAAAGTGCAGCGCCTAGAGAGGGAATGAGCTTTAGTTAAACAAAACCAAACCTGCCACCCTCAGCAGCTTTGCAAAGCAAGATTCCTGCTTACTCCTGGGGAGAAATGTGCTCACTGTTTTCTCAGCTAGGTGTTTTGTCTCCAGGAGGGGCTGTGTGTGGATGTGTTTTGAATGCTGTTGTACAGCTGTAAGGGAAAATGTTGGTTGGCAGCATGCTGTGAGGGTTACAAACAGGCATGGATTATTTCTTCCTGCTTTGAGTTCAAAACTCCTTTTTTAAAAAATCAGACTTGCATGTTCCAGAAAGGAAAAGGCCAGTGTGGTTGTAAGAACTCAGTAGAAGCAGCCTGCCATTTTACACAACATTTGAAAGGGCAGAGTAGCACCAAATCGCTTCTCAGTCTGTTCAAGGCATAGAAAATCTCTGTGAAAATCATGTGGAGTTTGGATGAATTCAGCTCTAGCTTTCACAAGATAAAACTGAGTCACAATTTCAGGTGTTAAGGAACAGTCTGTCAGTACATGGCTTTAAGTTTCTGTACCTTGGGTTTGGAGGATCCTCTTGAGTGACAGTGGTTCCACAAAGTTCCTCACCTGTGCTGCAAACACTTACCTTTGATTTTGTGATAAATGCACAATATATACATGTATGTGACTCTCTGTGTTGCAACCCAGTCCCCAGGGTGGCTTGTGCTTGGATTATTATCACATCCAGAGACAAGTTGTGATGCAGGACTCTATTCCTGGTCTCAAAGTCTTGCTGAGTTGGAGTTTAGATTTACAGTGTTTAGTTTCCTTTTTACTGTAGTCCAGTCAATGTTAATGGTCCTATAGCAGTAACTTAACTCAGTTTACCAAATAGCATCTCTCTGCAGCCCTGCCCCTCAGAGCTGGGGTGGTTTTAATATTTATGGAAATTAAATTGTTTCTCTGTACTTGCTTCCCTATTCTAAACAGCAATTATGTTCTCAGTGAGATTATATAGATAGATAGATAGATATACACACACACTACAATGCAGAAATACTAAATGTCCTACTATGGAGGTTGGTATTATTATTCATATTTTACAACTGCTGCTTCTGGCTTATCTCTACACCAGAATAACTTGGGGCTTGAACGCTTTGTCTTGTATTTGTTTGGGTTTTTTCACAGAAAGGGCACGGTTTCTTAGCTCACATACACAGTCTTTATCAGCAAAAAAATTTCTTTGACATGTAGAAGTAAGAGTCCTTAGGGCTTTGTGATAACCACTGCTTGAAAAGTGCCTGGTGAGGTTCAGTGTTAACAGCTAAACTGGTACATATTTGTGTGTGAACCCAAATTTGTATTTTAACTGGTAGTACTTAATGTGCCTGCCCATGTTTGGCTGTTACTAGAAGGGTTAATAACTAGTTTACAATGTAGTTAATGGTATGAATAATGAAAGATCAACTTCTTTTGTTCTATAAGCTTGATTAGTAAACCAGAAGATGTGAGCTGAATTGCTTGGTTTCATAAGCTATGGCCCTTTTTTCACTAAGAGAAATGAGTTCAGTAACACGTTGATAGTGGATTACTCAGAGGTAGCTGCAATTATCTTGACTTAGCCACCAACTTGTTTTGTGGCCTTTAACAGGTCATTTAAATTCATTGTCTGATTTTTATGCATGCATAGTGTAATTATTACTTCACAAGCATGTGTAGTAGATAAATTATGTATTGAGCTTTCATTCCATAAAGCTTGACAGGAGTGTGTGTGAGCCATGTTCCTGCAGACCTGCAAATGCTGGCTCTGCTTTGATCCAGACTTGGCTTGGAAAAAAGGGGGGGCTTTTTAATAGGCTCTAGGACAGCCATGCACAGCTGTTTCACGGCTTTGGGATTTACTCTGAACGTGCACATTTATTCTGAAGGTGTGTGGGGGGAAGCTGAATGAACCCTGGCTTCAGTGGATGCATTCACTCACTGGAGCAGGATGCATAAATATTCCCCGCTCGGTTTCATTCAGGCTTTGCCTCTTCCCAGAGCACTGTGAGCCATTGAACTGAAACGCCGCTGAAGAGCTCCAAGGCAGGTTTTTTGCAGGCTCTTTTGCATCGTCTCAGTTATACATTACTTCCTGCACTCAGGCAGAATGCACAGCTCAGGCAACTCCCACAGTTGGACAGAGCGGTGATTATTTTTAATCACCCGAGTCTCCAAACCACAAGCCAAGGAGGGTGATGCATATACATCACATAAGAGAAGCAGCAGTCTATGCTGGGCTGGGGAGCTCCTACGCATGTTTATTGCAGATAATGGACCGTGTGCTAGAGGAGATGTGCCAAGCCATGTGCTGGAGGAAGGGTTGCAGATGTCACCAGCTACAGGAGCACTTCCCTTTCCCCGATGAGTATAAAATGTTCACTGAATCCACAGTCGGAGTGAAGTCACTTCCTTTCCAGGGGAACCACTGGAGTACTGACGAGTAATAACAATTTCACCTTTTGTGGATAACTTTCTCTCACTTGTGGCTTGTTCGACAGCTTTGGTTTTCTTCAGCATTATGCAGGCAGGGTAGCTCTCGGATTTCTCCTTTCACATCAAAATCCAGCTTGGTTTGGCAGTCTCACCACTTGTGATTGCTTCTGAAACCTGTCTGAAACGTGCAACGTGCAAGGACTTGCCTTTCTTTGAGTTACGATTTTGGGGCTAGGCTAGGGAAGGTGAGAGCAGTGGAGGATTCTCAGCCATTCTTGCTGATTGGTGTATCGTGGAAGGGCTTGTTTTGCAAGTCCAAGGGCTGTACTTTGACCTGATTCTTGCTTATTGCACATAAAAAGCGTCCCTGTATCTTCATGCCCCTTTTTGTAGGCTCATGAAGTGGAATATTGGGGTAGTCAGAGGTTTGTGCTATTTCTGTAACCACAGTCCTTGTGGCCAGGGCAACGCACCTCCAGCTTGCATTCGAGGAAGAGACTGGGGAGGGTTTTAAGAAATAGTGATTTTTTTTCTCTGTACCCAACAGGGGCTTAAAAGATGCCCAATCAGACTGGAATCTGTATACTGACAGCGTTGCCAGGCTGTAACTCTTATCCCTGCTGTGTCTCTGTACCTGCTTCACAAAGGTGCACGTGGGAATTTTTCAAAGGCATTGCCATGTGCATACCATATCCTAAACCAGCAATGGTTTTGTTCTTCTTCAGCACTGCAGATCCTAAGTCAGGTGAACAATTTTTTATGGGACCCCAGGTAATCTTTCCTCTTTGTAATAAAAAGGGTAGGTGCTTCTTCCATATACCTGGCTTAAATTTAGCTTGATCCCTCAGTTGAGTCATAGGGCAACTTTCCTGCATTCTAGTACTGCCTCTCCTTCTGGGGAAGTTGGCACTGAAATTTGGGAGTGTTTCTGTTTCCAGATTGTTCACAAACTTGTAATATGAGCGTAAATAAATAATGTAAGCACTTGTTGCATCATTTTTATTTTTATTACCCCTTAGTCCATAAAATGTGCCTAGTATTGAGAGACTGTGGAAACCTTTACATGACAATCTCAGTGTGCCCAGGGAACAGATCCATCTAGCACAGTGTTCTGCCTCTGACATGGGTATCTTGGGGGTCATTAAGAACACAGAAAACAGAATAATGCTGACTTAGGTGGAGCTTGCCTCCATTTTCTTGGACAGGAGACTACCTTGGAGCAGGGACTTCCTGACTAACTGTCTTATAAAGCCCCTGATGGCTTCCCTGTCTTTCCCTTTCCCCAAGAACTGGTGTACTGGCCTTTTCCATTCACACAGACTTTATCATCACCCCTGTCTTATCATGACCCCATGTCATTCCACAGTGTAGCCACAGAAGTAGAAGCACTTTCTTTGGTTTTGGACATGCTGCTTAGTTTCATTTTGTGCTCACCATCTCTTCTGTTGCAATAGGCCAGGAGCTAAACAATTCCTCTTGGCTTTGTTTTTATAGCTCTGTCACTTTGCATCTCAGCTTCTGTCTTAAACAATTTTTTCTTGTATGAAATCCATTCCATATCTCCAATCATCCTACTTATCCCTGTCAGTACCTTCTCTGGATCTGCTCTATCCTTTTTTCTTTTTTTTTTTTTTTTTTCTCCTAAAGAGAGTAGACAAGCAACACAGAGTATCCTGGTGTGAATGCACCCATTGCACGCTGTAGTACCTCCTATTTTTGCAGGCTCATTCTTCTGTTAAAGAAACTGATTGTGGACATTCCAATAGCAATGCAGCACATTGTACACACTCTCCAGCAGCTTAGAGTTAATTGCTGCTAGCAAGTGCTGTGAACTTAGAGGCTGGGTTCCTCTTGGCAGCAGTTGAAAGTGAATCGTGGTGCTACAAAGAACGTTCAAGCCCCGTGTTCAAAAGGCATCCTGCCACTTACATGGGTGAGTGTATTGCAGACACTGCCTTCGGCCCTTATCTTTCTGGCCTTCCTGCCAAAGAAGGGTTAAGTCTGAAATGGAAAACATGCTGCAGAGGACTGGTGTGATTCAGCACGTGGTTGTAGTCTGATTCTAAAGCTGAGTTCTCAGCACTGGTATTTAGAGAACTGTGGCTCAGTGGCTGCCTGCAGTCAGTGTTTCAAGTTGAGATGCTGAATCCTCGGTGGATATCAAAGATCTCTGGCACTTGGGGCATTAACCATGGTACCATGGGATTAAGATTGTGGGTGACTACAGCTGGGTTGCTTCCATGCTCTGTGTGTCTTTCAGTGGTGTAAATCACTTTGTTCCTCTCCAAAACGCTCTCTTCCATAACAGGCAAGCTTAACCCAAATTAACTTGGATTGCTTGTAAGCTAAGTTTGCCAGCATGGACAGTAAGCATGGATCTCAGCAGTGTGTTAGGATATCAGAGCTGGGTGAAATTGCAGACCTGGCTGTGCTTTTCTCAGTGAAAGGTTATAGTATCAACATGGATCAAGTTATGGCCAATATTGATGCAATATCCAACAAGTCATTATTACTGTCCTTGCAGTTGATTTTTGTTTTATAGGACAAACAGGCGTTTGTAGGGAAAACTCTTTGTTTCATAATATTTTTAAAGGGGGTGTGCGTGCATGCAAGCATCCCTGGCCAGCCCCCGGCTCTGGGTGGTGAGGAGAATTCCAGGAACTCCAGGAAACTGATGTCACTGCATTGTGTTTGCTTGTTTTCTTTTGACTGCACTAATGTTTAATTTTAACTTAACCCTCAGAGGGGTATTTTTAGTAAAACTGTTTCTTCACTCCTTCTGTCCTCTGTTGGGAGGGGAACAGATTGTGTCTCCTTGTTTTTTCCAGTAGTCAGCTCTTTCTGCCTCCCCTCTGAAGAGCTGTGATGATTGACTGAGAGCTTGAACACTTAGCAGCATGTGTTACCCTGTCTGTGCATGGAGTGGCTAAACGCTGGTGTTTGTTCTGTCCTCACATCTCTTGATTTGATCATTGATCCAGGCTGAAAGGAAGCAGATCTACCTGGACGAAAGGGCTCCATTCTGATAAAAGATTAGTATCTCTTCTAAATCCTTGGCTATCACTGTGGTTGTCCCAAGAGGCAGCTGCTTCTTTAGGGGATGATCATGATTGTGTTCTTCAGTGAGTATCTGCTGGGAGAGGCTGGCTTTTCTAGAAGTTATTAAGACTTTAGTTTGGAAGGGCGTTTTCAACACTCCAGAGAATCACAGCCCTGCAAGGGATGGGTTTCTCCCTTTTCTTTTTTGTTTGTTTGTTTTTTTAAGCAAGAGATCATACTTAAAATTCAGGAGCTGGAGTTGGAGAGGCAAAAAATGAGCTGCTTGCTCTGTTGATCTTGAATAAAGGAATAAATTCTTTTATCTATTTTTATTTGTGTATTTGTTAAAAAGGAAAAGAAACAGCAAGAAATACAGCTCTGCAGAGCATGGATTTATTGGAGAACTTCTTTCTCTTCCATATCTTTGTCCTGAGTTTTGGCTGCTGTCTCAGTGGTTTGCTGTTTGTGTATTTCTGCAGACAAATAACAAAATCAGAAAACTCTGTTTCATCCTGTTCCATTTCTAGCCCGTGTGTTACAATAATTGCTCGGGTGCCAAACACAAAAAGAATCGCTGTGTTTTTGGTTTGTCATTGTTTCATGTATGAAAATGGCTTTCAGTTGTAATTATCTGCACATTATAAGAAGTGTGTATGTGAAGAAGCTATTGAAAAATGACAGCAGAATAATTAAATTCACACCAGCTCCTCATGCGAATACTAAGACATCAAGAGTGTCTTCTGTGGTTTAGTATTATCCACTTCCAAAGCTTGGAGGAGCAAATTTTCATTCATTTTCCTGCACAAACAGGTCTCTGCTCTTTGAAAGGCTGGGTAAGAAATGCCTTTATCTCTGGCAAAGGGGGATCTATAGGTATGGGCTCATCAACATTATATACCTTGCACTGCCTGAAAGCTTTACCTTCTGAACAGCATCACCCATTAATGCCAAGGGCTGCTGGTGGGCACTGAAAGGGTTACCAGGTACAAGGCTGGTATATGGGACAGGGGTGAGCTTGGGTTCCCTGCTGCAAGGGTTTGTTGTGGCTGGATATTTCTGCTGCCTTTTCTCTGCCCCCCAGCGCCCCCCCATCTTGTAATTCACTTTTCAAATAAACCAGTCTGGGTTGTGCTGAGCTCAGCAGTGCAGCCATTTGCAGAGACACCACAAGGAGTAGCAGCACTTCTCAGTTTACAGGCTGGACTGTGGTAGGAAATGGTCATTCCTTACACTGACAGATTGCTTCTGCACCCAAGGTGTTGCCCACTGAGCAAAGAGGGGTTGTCTCACTGCTTCCTCTCCATCCCTGTGTGTGTGGGGGAAGCTATCCAGACAGTCACCTTTTGAGGAAGGGACCGTGTTCTGTGTTTTTTCATACAGCATTTGATGCAGCGCTCTGATGGGTGGCAGTTACTGCATTTGTTTGTGTCAGTTATTGGGCATTTCACCAGTAAGAGGATTGTTTATGCTAGTTTTACTGAATTCTAGTTCCAGCTGTGAGCTTCAATTTGCATCTTTTCATACAATTTGAACTGCTTGTTTTGCTATGTAAATCTTCTTTGTATTGGTTTGCTTTCTTGTTTACTATTTCTCTGCTCCTAGAAGACATTTGTAATCCTGGGATTTGGCTGTGCATCCTGCTGTTCTGGCACTGCATCCCTCAGTTCTGGACAGCACAGGACAAGGGAGAGACAGAAAAAGGGAACTTTAGCTTCCCAGACTCATCCCTCTCCTCCCATCCTTCCCGGCCAGGTTGGATGGGGCTTGGAAAAACCTGGTCCAGTGGAAGGTTTCCCTGCCCATGGCAGGGGGTTGGAACAAGGTGATCTTTAAGGTCCCTTACAACCCAAACCATTCTTTGATTCTGTGATCTTTCCAACCCCACAAATCAAGGACGTGTGATCCCTAGACAAGCCTTTCTAATTAGTTCTCATCTTGTAGCACTCATTTCTGTGTGCCTGAGTGATGTTGCAAATTATAGCCCCCTTTCATGTGTTTGTAGCGTTTTATCAGCTTTCACAGCCTGTGGTGCTCAGTCGCCGTTCCTGTAATGCCATCTTGTGGTGGCCCTGCCACTCTGAATGTGCCTTTTCCAGCCAAAACTAATTCTGGGCTATCTCTGTGTGTAGGCAGGGAATGCAGCTCCCCTTTGCTGGCTGCAGGAGTGTGGGGTGGATGAAGGAAACCCCTGTCTCCAGCTGTGTGGTGTCAGGGTATGGCCTTGTGAAGCTCAGTTGAGGTATTAGACAGGGACCTTCGTGGTGGATCCCTGCTCTGGGTGCTTTAGCTCTGGTACTGTAGAAGAACTGTCTGTTAGAAGGATTGATTAAATATGATCTGTGTTACAAGCAGATTGGTGTGATGTTCATTCACAAGTCATAATAACAAACTATTCATTTACTTAAATATTCATCCCTGACACACCATGTGTTGTTTGAACTTTTAAGTGCTTCTCTAAACACAAAGGAGTTGTTTAATACTTTGAAACACTGCTCTGTTGTGATTACAGGAAGTGTATGTGGCAGGGAGTGTCAGGATTTTGTAGAAATTCCAATTTTATCTCTGGTGGGTTTTTTTTCTCAATCTGTCTGGGCTTTGGATAAGCCATGGGGGCAAAAGTAAGACCATTGCATCTGCTTCTCCATGACCAGAGAGCTTTACTGTACCTTCAAGAGTAAGAACTGCATGCCTTGTTAATAAATGAAGTAACAACTGTATTTCTTTTTTTGTTTGTTTTTCTTGCCTCTCCAGTGTTCCCAACTCTTGCCCAGCCAGTCCACGTGGTGCTGGATCCTCAGGATATCGTTTTGTTCACAACATTACCTCGGATCTGCAGCTGGCAGCAGAGTATGCAGCAAAGGCAGCATCAGAGCAGCAGGCAGATGCATCGGGCGGGGACAGCCCAAAGGTTCACACAAACATTACTTACCCAGCAGTGCTCCTTGGGAGGATTAGTAAAACCTGGGGCTTTATTGCTAGTTCTGGTTAGAGCTCAAAGGGGTTTAAGAACACCCTGGCCATAAGGGTGCTGTGTACAGTGTCCTCCAGGGGCTTAAGGTCATTCCTTCGAACTGTCCTTGGCTTAGTGGTAGTCTCTGCTTGCTTAGCTGCCCAAAATGTATTCAAATCACTCACTAAAGTGTTTAAGCAAGAATAATTTTTTTGCTTATTTGATAAATCAAGATCCCATAAAGAAGAGGCACATAAAATTCAACGTCTCATTTTCTTCTTTTAATTAATGGTACTTTGCAAAACACAGTTGGAGAAAGCAGAAGCAGGGGAGGAAACCAGATCCTTGTCATGAGAAGTCTGTAGCCAGACTTTAAAACAAACATGAAGACCTGTCAAGTAGGCATTAAACGAGGATAGTAGCAAGTGGAGTTTAGATTAAAAAATGGTGAGCTGATCTTCAGATCAAAGTTAAAAGTTCCAGATCCAAAACCACCTGATTTGGGATTGGGTGGAGGAGCACACTACTAGATGGCTTTTTTTTTTGTAGACTTAATTCTCCCTCGAGACAAGAAGGGTTGTTCTTGATGGAGTAATGTGAAGAGTTGGAAATACGAGATCTAGCAAACAAATTAAAGTTCCTAGAATGAAACAAATCCTGCTGGAGAAGGGAAGGGATGGGATCAGGTTTCATGTTGGGCTTGTTGCTGGGAGCAGGGCTAACATACTGCCTGAAACCTTTCTAACAGAGTGTAGCTGTAGCTGGGCAGAACTGAAGGCTTTAATTCATGAACACAGAAAGCAGTGAATGTACCTATACTCTATTTCTTGATTCCAGTTGCCTGCCTTGACCCTGTTCCTTGTGCTGGTGTAAGCATGTGTGGGAAATTCAGTGGGGAATGAAATCAGATTGAAGTTGGAGTTTGTGTGTGTTTGTGGGGAGAGGGAAGGAGATACTTTCATTTGGCTCAGCCCTAAAGCTCTGTTTGCACACAAATGCTTGTGTTTAAATGGGGTGGTGGCAGCATAAAACAGCAATGGGAGAGCTGATGCTCTCTTAGCTGCTTTCTTGGCATCAGTGAAAATTACAGCCCAATATGCTTTTTAAGTTTGGGTTGTGGTACACTGCAGCGTAGGAATTCTTTGTTAGTAACTAAATTTTTATTTGGTTTTTTTTGTTGTTTTTTCTTGCTTAGGATGAATCCAAGCCACCCTATTCTTATGCTCAGCTAATTGTGCAGGCTATATCTTCAGCACAGGACAGGCAATTAACACTAAGTGGGATCTATGCCCACATTACCAAGCATTATCCATATTACAGGACTGCTGACAAAGGCTGGCAGGTGAGTTCTTGGCACTGACAAGCTTTTAAACTACTGACAGGGCTTATCTGCTTTGAAATGCATTTATTAAAGATTTGGGGCACTGGGAATAGAGCTGCTTTGACTGTTCCCAGAGTGAATTTGTTTAACACAAGCTGACTAGTTCGTTTGTGGGTGATTAGGGTTTTTTTGGAATACTTTGTAGGGCAATGTAGTGTGTTACTGTTGGGCTCTCTGGTTCCTCTTTTAATGCTGTAGTCTTGAGTCTTTCATTTTGTATTTTATTTCTCTACATCCTTGCCATCAGTCACTCCTCTGCCCAGACACTTGCTTAATCCTTCACCTCACCTTTGTGTGATTTGTCCAAGCCGAGGATATCCAACCTAAAACTGAGGCTCCAGTTTTTAATCATAGCACCTTAAAACATTCCAGATGTTTTGTTTTCCCAGTGTATCAACTGCATTGCCTAAGTCACAGTTTGCAAGTTTTGAATTTGAGTGGGAACTTGGGAAACTGTGAGTCCATGCACTCCTTGTGGTACTCAAGGAAACCTGACCAGCTTCATAGGAGAGTTTGGATGTAGTTAACACATGCTAAATCAAACTTTAGTGTTCACTTGAGGGCTGCTTCCAAAGTTTCAGGAACCTCAGCTCCACCTGCTTTCAGACTTTTTCTTGGCATCACACCTCTGCCATGGGTGTTGTCATTTGAATGTAATACACTAATACAGCTGCAAAGGCTCTCGCAGCTGCTGATTTCACTGTGTGCAACTGGCAGGAGCAGTACTGCTTGGTGCACTTTGAGTGCAGTTGGAATAAATACATTTCTGCCTCCCTGCCTTTTCCCTGCAGTTCTAATTAATTGTGGAATTCACTTCCTGCCCTAACCTGCTCGGCAGAGTTGTGCTTTGTGAACCAGTTGCTGCATCTTGCTTCAGAGAGCTGCGTTTCAGCAGGGAGTGAAGTTGCCTTTTTCTCTCCTCTCCAGTGGTATTGTAAGGCTTCACCAGTCAAGAGATTGTCTAAACCTGCTAGAAAAGGTTTTGTTTTGTTTTGAAAGTGGAAGAGGGATGAGTTTGTGCCCTCTGAGGCTTGCTGAGCCCTTCCCCAGCCCAAAAGCCAGCGCTATGCCCTGTAAGAGATGGGCTGTTGCAATGGAAAGGATAAAGTCTTGTCATCATCTAGAGAGCTGCAGAGTGCCACACAGCTCATGGATTCCTCCCAGAGCTGGCTGAGGGCATGTTGGCTGCCTTGCATTGTGATTACTGTGAGATGCAGTGTCCTCTAGGGCATGTTTGGGCACCCTGGTAATTGTTTGGCAGGTGAGCAGTTAGCACAGGCTCAGGCAACTTTTTCCGCTTGCCGAGAAATAAAGCCTGTCTTTTGAGAGAGTTCTGATGTGGTTTACAGTGATTTCCCCCTGCCTCAGCAAAAGCTCTGCTTTCATGGCTTTCCACAGAGAAGTCACTGCTCTGCCTGGCTCCAGATGTATTTAAGTAATGGTTAGCACCAAGCAAACCCATCTTTCAGCTTGCTTAGGAGAAACTCTGACACTTTCCCCCAGGTTTTCTGCTGCTCTTCTCCTGTGACTTTGGAGCTGTGTGAGTTGAGTGACTTGTTTCTACCTTCAACACTGATTCTGGCAGTGTGGATTTATTTTTCCAAGCTGTGTGGTGCAAGCCATTTGTCTTTGTTACATACTTCTTCATAGCAAAATAATCACCTCATTCCTCTGCTTCCTGCAGAATTCCATTCGGCACAACCTCTCCTTGAACCGTTACTTTATTAAAGTCCCACGCTCCCAAGAGGAGCCTGGAAAGGGCTCCTTTTGGCGAATTGACCCTGCCTCTGAAGCCAAACTTGTAGAACAAGCATTTAGAAAAAGAAGGCAAAGAGGAGTGTCCTGCTTCCGAACACCTTTTGGGCCTCTCTCCTCCAGGTAATTTCAATTTCCTCTCATCTCTGTGCCAAACTCATTACAAAGAAAATAAACTAAAACTTCTCCTGAAGTACAGTGAGTAAACTTTGCTTCTGTTTATAGTTTGAGAGGTGATATAGCTAGTCCTGAGGCATAATCTTCAAAAATTGTTCTGGCTTCTTAAGTGTTTAACAAAAAAAAAAAATCCAGAATCAAACTGCAAAAATGCATCAAATAACGTATCTGTTTTGGCATCATTTCAAAGAAATTCAAAGCAGTTATCACTGGAGTAAGTGTTTTCAGATGCCAATCTCTGATTTCAGGAAAGCTGTGTTTAGATGTGGATTAGATCATAGTGGGAATAACTTCTGTGGTATTTAAAACACTCTCCTATAGGGGAGATCAGGTTGATGGTGGTTGTCAGCAGTGAAGCAACAGGAGTTCTGTGTGGCTGCTCCAGTCAGCTCCACTGCCTTGTGCAATGACAGCTTCTCTGAGCCCTGTAGCTATGAGAAGACTTGGAATTCAGCACTAGCTGGAGCAGTCTCATGAAACATTCCTCCCACACCTCCTATTTTCTGTCTGTTAAAATGTGAGGGAAACAGGAGGAGAATTTTGCAGCTTTTTATTCTGGTTTGTCATTAAAGAAATGCACAATTCCTCACGTGTTTGGGACGAGAGGTGGGAACCAAGTGGTTGGGGAGGGAGACAACAGGGAGAAAGGAAAGCAACTGCTCTGTAAGCATATGCAGGGCCAGACACTTGCCTCTACTTGAATCTTTCTTCTTCTCCGTGTCACTCTGAAACTCTGACAAAGGTTCTTTGAGAATGCTCTCAAGTTGTAAAACTGATCTGAGCATGCAGCATTTGGGGTTTCTCTGTCAGCAGTGGGTCTAACGATGAAATGTTAACCCTACTCCGAAGGGTCCAGTTCCCTTCAGCAAGGAATAACACAACAGTGTTTGGTGCTGGAGTGTTTGTGGGGTCACTGTGTACCTTTCAACTCTTCCCAGCAGGAAGGATATTGTGGAGGAAAGGCTGTGCTTCCTAGAGAATCCTGTACTGGAGAGAACTCCGGGTCTCTGCTGCTGTCTTACGGTCAAAATGCATCTGCACTTGCCAACACTATGTTTTGGTGTTTCAGGAGTGCTCCTGCCTCCCCTACTCACCCTGGCCTGCTGTCCCCTCACTCTAGTGGCCTACAGACTCCAGAGTGCCTGTCACGGGAGGGCTCACCCATTCCACACGACCACGACTTTGGGTCAAAGTTAGCCTCAGTTCCAGAGTATCGGTATTCCCAGAGTGCACCCGGTGAGTAGCTCTTGTTCCAGAGGGTGGCTGTTCACTTGCCCCACGTGCCATGCTGAGGACACCTCAGAAAGGCTTCTGCAGTGTGTTGTTGGAGGATCCAGGACTCTTTCCACTTTGTTGTTAGAGACTGATGGTGCAAGTACAACTTCATACCATTTTTCTTACTAATCTTAGGAGGAGGGGCAGAATGTGTAGAGACACCTGATCTAACCTTGAACTAGGTGGCTGTAAAGATCTGACAGCAGAGTAGCCATGGCAGCACACAGCTCACTTGAACTCATTTTCCAGCCTCTGGGTAAGATCAGCTTGGCTATACCAAGCTCTGGTGCTATGGCCAGGGCCTGGTAAATATCTGCTTGTCACCTGTGCTGACTTGAGGTGTAGGGTGAAGTTGGAAGGCAAAGCTCATTAAGGAAAGCTTGGTTTGGGGGATTTTCTTAATGTTTATTATGGCTTTTATTCACAGAAATGTGCTCAGATGACAAGTAGTGGTTTTGTACATTAGGGAGGAGAAGCTAGAAGGTGGTTTTTGAGCCTTGATTTTTTTTTAATTTTGTTTCTACCTCCAGCCTTGCCAGTCCTGAAGCCTTGAGTAGACGGGAAGTGCAAGGTGAAAGAAATGGTGGTCTTTTTGCCTCTCCTGTTAACATGTGCTTCTCTCTTCTGCTCAGGATCTCCAGTGAGTGCCCAGCCAGTGATTATGGCTGTCCCTCCCCGACCATCCACCCTGGTGGCCAAACCAGTGGCCTACATGCCAGCATCAATAGTGACTTCTCAGCAGCCTTCGTGCCACGCAATCCACGTAGTTCAACAAGCTCCCACTGTCACCATGGTCCGAGTGGTGACCTCCTCTGCAAACTCTGCAAACGGATACATCCTCACAAACCAGGGCACAGCAGGAGGAGCTCATGAAGCTGCAGGAGCAGTGTTGGACTTAGCTGGTGACCACCGAGGTAGCTTTTCACCTCCCTTGCTACTCTGCTAATAAGTCTTGAGCAGGCTTGGAGGGGAGAGTGGTTGAACATTTGCACTCACTGGGCACTGAGCCCTTAAAAAAAATGTTTCTCCAGGTAAAATGTAAGCCAAATGAGAGCTCATCCATTTTTTGTCTCCACCAGAGAGCAGGACAACTGTGCTCCCTTGTCTCCTTGGGAACAAAACTAAGAGACTTTGGAGCCTGAAAAAACATGCAGTGCTTAAAATTTTCGTATTGTCATAGAATCATAGAATCATCTGTAGATGGCAGGTACCTTGAAGATCATCTCATTCCAATCCCCCTGCCATGGGCTGGGACACCTTCCACTATCCCAGGTTGCTCCAAGCCCCATCCAACCTGGCCTTGGACACTTAGGGATGGGGCAGCCATAGCTTCCTGGGGCAACCTGTGCCAGGTCCTCCCCACCCTCATAGGAAAGAATTTCTTCATAATACTTCACCTGTACCTGCTCTTTCAGTTTGAAGCCATTCTCCGTTGTCCTGTCACTTCATGCTTTTGTAATTATCCCCAATACCAATATTATGCCTGTGTATTGGCTGTGAAAGTGTCTGCATTTTCCAGCCAAAAGAGAGAGCCTGGGAAAGGCTGCAACTCTGCTTCAGGATGGCCTTGTAAATAAATGATTGAGCCCTTCCTTTCTGCAGGCCTGGATTCCTAGAGGAAAGCATGTGCTTCTGGAAGTGCAGGCAGTGCCCCATTAAAGCAATCTTCAAAAACCAGTTAGAACAAAGGCCTTTTTTTGTCCTTAAGCTGGAAATTCCAGCCTTGGGGGATTTAGTGAGTTAAATATTCTCTTGCTGTGATCTAGACAACACCTTGTCTGCTCCCCATTTCAGAAGGTCTTAGTGCTACAAGGTCAGTGTATGTTGTACCAGCAGCAAGGCTGGTTTCTCTGGCTGCTTTTATGTGGGCAATGGGACAATGGTCCCTCTCTAAGGGAAGGAAAACATGACAAAGAGCTTGCCCTCCTGCAGCAGTAGGACCACTGGCATTTTTAGTTCAGCCCTGGCTATCTTGCTTGAGTTTCACTTGCATTCTCTAGAAATTCCTGTCTGCATCCCATACACGTTCCTGAAGCACTAACAGTTACAGCTGCCTGTCACCTGCTCCCTTCTTTCATTCATTAATTCTTGCTGTCGCATGTTCCTTCCCTATTTGTCCCACTCATATCCTTTACTAGCCTCTGCTTTCCCTGGTTGCTGCATTTTCCTTCCTGAACTCCCTGTGTTCCTTGCCTTTTCTCTGCCTATCCCCATCGGCTTGCCTGCAGGTTTCAGCTCAGTGCTTATGTCCCATCTAACTCCACTCTCGTGTGCAAATGTTAAAATGGGAGAGGCCTTCTTTTCCTGCAGGACTAATGAGATTGTGCATCCTGCCCTCCCTCTGAGACCCACAGAGCCCCTGGAAGAGTGGTGTTCCTCTCCTTTCCTGCATGCTTGGCAGGATGCTGTCATGTATCTGTTGCGCTCCTGCTGAATTGACCCCTTACTTGTCCTGGGAAGTGAGGAAAGTGTCTCAATGCTCTCAAGCAGTTACCTCTGTCTAGGAACTCAGCTCTCTCTTTTTTTTTTTATTTTTCCTCCATCCTGTTTTTTCCTATACTTCCACAGCAAAAACTGGCAGTTGTGGGAAGACCTCCTTGTAAATCAACCTCCATGCAGGCCTGACAGCAAGCTGCTGCAGACTTTTGGCTCCAGGCATTGTTTAAGATCTTAATGCCTTCTCCTGCTGTGTGATATTGAAAGTCAGGCCAATTTGTTTGAAATTGCAAAGTAAGCTATGAGATTTGCAGTGTCTGCTGTCCATATCACAGCTGTGATGTGCCAGTAAGGGAGGTGATGCCTTTTTAGGGCAAAGGGTCAAATTGATGGGTTTGATTTTTTTTTAATTTTTTTTTGTGCCTTATGCTCTAAGAAAAAATGTTATTCACGTTGATAGAGTAAATGTGCAATAGAGAATATTTTAATGTTTCCAAATACTCATCCCTGACCTTCTGTGGTGCTGAGGTATTGTAAGCCTGGGGTACTATCCCTGCTCAAGTGTTAATGAGAACAAAACCTGCCTCTAAGCCAGGGCAGTGCCTGATCGTTGTCTCCTTTGCTCTTCCACAGGCATGGACGAGAAGCCAACGATCGCGTTTGCCACCATCCCCGCGGCCAGCCGTGTCATCCAGACGGTGGCCAGTCAGATGGCGCAGGGTGTCCCAGGGCAGACTGTCACCATCCTGCAGCAGGCAGCGCCGGTGGCGCTGGGGCAGCACCAGCTGCCGGTGCGGGCGGTCACCCAGAACGGCAAACACGCCGTGCCCACCAACAGCATCGCCGGCAGCGCCTACGGTGGGTCTGCTGCTGCCCGAGCTTAGCCGGCAGCGCGTAAAGCTGCAAGTGTTTCTCTGCTTGCTTACAGTGTATCAAGTTATTCCATGTGTCTGTCTCAAAGGTATTGCAATTCTTCCGCTTCTGGGGCTGTAAATGTCAGTGGGAGGTGCCCTTCTGCCCACCTCTGCTGCCTTTCCTAGGGGAAAAGTCCTGCTCTCTGGCAGAAAAGCCCAGTGTCCTTCCTTTGCCCTTGGCTATGCAGTTATTACTACTAGGACTCTCTACCTCTTGAGGTTACTTGTTGAAAGTGTCAGTGATTCTTGTGGAGAGCCTGTTTTCATTTATTTTCTCCTGACCAACAGCCTTTGCTTGCAGCATGCCAAATAATAAAATTTCCATGGTGCTCTTTAGATCTTGTGAAACATGACTCTGTAGAGTAAAAAGAAAATAACATACTTTCCCATCTTAACATCTTAGAGCCTGAGAGAAACAAGATCTGTTTCACCAGGTGAATGAATGTAGGATTTTTTGTATACACAGGATGTGTTCTAGTCATTTGTCAAGCATGGTGTTTTGAAATTCCATGCAAGCCATGTCTTGGCAGCCTCCTCCTCTTGCTTGCTCAGCATCTCAGATTTTATTCAGCTGGGGATGGGAATATCCAGGTTTCTTATGGCTTTTTTCACTGAGATGCCAAGCACTTCTGCTGCCTCAGGCTGGTGCTTCTGCAAAGTTTGAAATAGAGGCCACTACTGGGCTTTGGATGCCTTTCATGAAGGTAGGAATGTTTCTACAGCATTTTCTGCCTCATCTCTTCTCAGTTATCACCTGGCTTGCACTTGAATTGCAAGGATCTCATTGGAACTGTAAAAAAAGTGATAGTGATAAGGTTTTTATGCAATTGTTGTAAGATATTAATAGATCAGATAGGTCAATCTTCTGCTAACCAGCAGTAGTGTTTGTCTAATATAACATCAGACAGTTTTCTGTTTAACATTTTTATGTTAAAATATTTTAATCTCACCAAACTTTTTAACTCTCATCAAACTGGGAAGTTTTCCAGTTGCATCTGAGGTTTTTTTGTAAGTGGCAGTAAATTTTCTGGTTCACAAAACAAAGCCTGAGTCTCTTGACTCTCATCTGTACTGAGTTAACTTCTCTTCAACTGCATGATTTAGGTTCTCTAAGTCACTAAGCTGTAATTGCTGACTGCCCTCATCCTTACCCTATTTTTTTCCCCTTCATCCTCTTGATACTGTACAGCTTCCTTTCCATGCCTTGGTAGAAGTTACTGGGCTTTGAGGGCCTTTGTTCTGTTTGCTTTGTTTATTTATCCTAGGGCTCCTCTTTTCATGCATTTAGCAGTGAACACGGCACTGATGTTCAGTCATTCCATCCTTTGCAAATGAGTCTGGAGGGCAGAGGATGTGCTGTCTCCTGAGTCCCCTTTGGCTTCCTCTCTGATTGATGCAGAGTCCAAAAACTGCATGTGTTTTGTTTTCTAAGCAGTGGTGTGTGCCAAAGTCAGTGTGTAAGCACATTCTCTGTCTGGAACTAGGAATTGTAGACATTTTTACAGAGGGTTGCTACTTAAATCGTCTTTATTCTCACCACTTTTATTAATGGGAGGGTGAGACCTTGTGTCAGTACTGCAGTACAAGATTGGAAGCCAGAAATTCCTATGTTCTGATCCCAGTTCTGATGGGAACACATGTGGTTGTCTAGGGTAAGCTCTTTCCTGCCCCTTTTACAAGTGGGATGTCAGTACACTCAGTATTTGGATCCTGTTTCCCAACAGCCTGGTTTGTTCTTCCTGGGCGAGCAGGGCTCAAGAGAACCTCTAAACCTCCAAATAAAAGGCCCAGCACTTGGGTGTTGGAGTTCATGAGAAATTCTGGCCACCTACAGTCAGAACTACCTCTCAAAGAGATGTGCTGTAATTTTAACCAGAGCTTGATCCTCCTCTGCTGGGGGTGAATACTTAGCTATCAATGCCTTGTTTGACAGTGGATAAGAAGAAGGGAGTTCTCCTGTGAGAGGTGTTGGTGCTGGATTGGTAAACTTGGAAAGCTGAGGTTGTGGAGGGAGAGGGAAGGACAAGGCAAGCCAAAACACCACTTGACCGTGTGCCAGCTGTCGCGTTTGACTGTGGGGTTTTGTTTTCTTTCTTTCCTTGGAATAGCAAACGCTTGTTCTGCTTCACCCCACTAATTCTGCTTCTCTCTCTTATCCTTCTTGCCAGCTCTTGCAAATCCACTGCAGCTCCTTGCAGCCCAGGCCAGCTCGTCCACTCCTGTTGTAGTCAGCCGGGTCTGCGAGCCAGGGACCGAAGAGACAGCAGCAGCCTCCTCCAGTGAACCTGAGGTGAAAAGACCTCGGATAGAAGAGCCCAGCGGAGCAGTGCCAGCCCAGCCTGGAGTCATCACATCCACAGTGCCACAAGGACAGGCCACCAGTGAATGAAGAACCGGTGGGAGGAGCCGGAGTGATGGCGGGGTGGGCATGGGATGGCAGGAGCCCTAAAGCAGCTTTCACAGGAAACCAACCACAACTGTAACAGCTCAAAACACAGCTGATAAAGAGCTCTTTTTAAAGGCAGACTTTTCAATGGGAGGACAACAGCTGTTAGAATCACAAGGTGCCAAAAAGAATGGAAAATCCCTCCCAAGAACCCATATCTGGAACTCTGTTCTGTCTCTACTTTTGGGATTTTTTTTCCTTTTTCTTTTTTTTCTTTTTTTTTTTTTTTTTTTTTTTTAAGATTCAAAAAAATACAGACAACTGATTGTATGACTGCTGGGATATTTTTAACTATCTTTTCCCCTTTTGGCTCCAAGGGGATGGGATTTGCAGTTCAGAATCTAAAGGAATGTAATACAAACACAGTCTTCTCCCTGGAAAGAAAACTCCTCACGTTCTATGCCTTAATACCACACTTCTGAGAGCTTTGAACCATAGGACCATTTTAAAAAGGTCACCCCAGGCAATCAAATACTGAAAGATGGGTGCAGTATCTCACAACCACATTAAAGAAACATGGTACCAAGCTTAGAAAAAAAGGCAAAATATTCTGTTTTTTTTAAACAGAAAATTCTGAATATAAATGCTTATTTATGTGGGGATTCAGGAGGAAGAGTTACAGGGCTCAGCCACCTGGATTTCCAGATGTAATTTCATTCCCTCTGAGGGAGAATAGGATGACAGAGGAACTGTATTAACTTGGTTCCTCTAACGATGTTAAAAACAAAGGGGTTTGTATCTTCAATGATTTCTTACAATTATTCATCACTTGCTCTGGACAACAGCCAAAGTATCTTGATGCCTGAGGATCACATGGGGAAGGGTGTCTCCAGGAGGTTCTGTGTGCATTTGATTGATCACAGCTTGTGTGGAGCACCAGCTTTTGTTCAAATTAGCACTGTAGGTGAAGGCATGGGCACTGTCTTTGTGAACTTGAGAAAATACTGGTTGATATTCTGCACTAAAGCAGTCACCTTCACCTCCCAGTGGTGGTGTGGTCCTCAGTTTGATGGACCATGGTCAGGAGGTCAGAGCTGCCCCTCTTCCATGGCTAACAGCAACTTTCGTGTGTTACTCTTCAGAGAGGGAAGTTTAGGGCTTGGATGAGAGGCAGCAGAGGTCATACAGTGGTTCATACAAATTTTGTCAGGGTATAGCAGACCAAGGCAAAAGACTTCTCTTTTATTTTCCATGTGGCAAAAGTCACTGGAGGTCTTAAACAGTTTTACCAAAAGGAATTTGGAGGTTTCCTCTCATTGCTTGGCTCCCTCTCCCATCTCTCCTGCCTTGAGGACCATTTGGGTTGGCCAGTAGGAGGAGGCCTTTACTCAAACTGTATTCCAGGCTCCTCACGTAGTACAAGGATGTCTTTCTAGGAAGGCAGAATTGACTCACTTCAGCTACGTGGAACAGTGGGTGCCTGTGACACCTTATGACTGGCAAAGAAATCCACCCCTGCCTGTAGCCTCCAGCAAACCCCTTTGTCTTTACACCCTTTGCAGTCCCCTTGGCTAATGTGTCTTCTGGCAGCACAGCAGAGATCTTTTAATTTAGCAAATGTTACAGCTTTGGTTATGGCAAGAGAGACTTAAGAGGGGTGGGCTGTGCCTCTGGTGGGTTATCCCCCATCTGTACTGATCTGCTGTCCTGAGCAGTCTGACAAGGCAAAGAGGCAAAAGCCACTGCAGAATCATTGCAAAAAGCCTTCTCCAGTGTGCAGTAAATGATCCTGTCAGCATATCCATGGGGATTAGGGGTGAGGCACAGCCCTTCAGTGCCTGCTGGAATCTGGGGAGGAAATCCGCAAGGTAACAGCTGGCATCACTTGTTCCCTTCTAGGTTTCCTTTGTCTTTGCCAAATCCTATTTAATAGCCAAGTCCCACCACTTGAATAAAACCCAGACATGTTTAATTCTCAAGTCCATTGTTTCGTGACAAATATTTCTGAAAGAAGGAAAGAATTTCTTGGTCTCATGATTTGCGGTTACTTTCTGCGGAGAGAGGCACATAAAATATTCATGACAGATCATTTATCTCAGCTGGGCTTTCAGAATTCAGGTGTGTGCCCTTAGTGACAAGTTCTTAGATGGGATTTTAGTACTTGGAAATGGTTTTGTGAAGGAGGATTGTGAAGGAGGTAGAGACCACAAAGTAATTGAAGCAAGCTGGCCTCCAGCTGTCCGTTCTCCTGCCAGGAAGGCGAGGTGTGGCACAGCGGAAAAGCACACGGATTAGCTCTGTTTTCTGTAGCCTTTTCAAAGCCAGGAGTCAATAAAATGAACTTCAAGGCAGAAGGCACAAGTGAGAGTGCAGCACAGTCTGTCTGTGATGAATCATTACTTTCGGGTGACTGCTGGTTTAGATACAGGCACGCCTCTGAAACAGCCCCGAGGCTCGGGAGCACTCCGGAAGCACAGGAGTCCTTGGGTTTCCAGAATGTTGGGTGAGTCAGAGCAAGATGAAAAACCAACAGAAAACTGTTCAGGATGTGGAGCTGCCAAAATTCTGTGGATTTTTCTTCACTGATGCTTTTCTCTTGAAGAGTCTAAATAATTAAGCCCTAAATTCTGCAAACTAATCCAGCACCACAGAAAGACATCAGCTGAGTGACAATGTTTTCATCCACCATAAAGCTGCTGCTTTATAGATATTTTTTGAAAGTCCATCCTCAGGTTGCATGTGTAGATCTGCCTCCTGAGTATTTAGAACAGAATAACACTTTCTCTCTCTTCTTTTCATGGCTCACAATGCCTGCTGGTTCAAATGGGAGTTGAGGATAAGCAAATATCTTTGTTCTGTTCACCTTTTCTGCTTGAGGCGTCTGGAACTTGTCAGTTCATCCTGTCAGGGGGTTTTTGCTTTATCAGTCTGCTGCATACCCCTGCTACTGTAGGAAGCAGTCCTGCCACTTGCAGATTTTTTGGTAGGTTTGCCTAAAGATTGCCTGGTACCAGGTAAAACAACTGTTCTGGCTAAATCGTGTTAAAACTGTGGAAAAGTGTGGTCCTCACCCAGAACATATGAAATGGAGACATTTTGTTTCAGGCTTCCAGATGAATTCTTTCAACACTGCTGTCTGGAAGACAGCACCATTCTTTTTACATACCAGTCCTGATTCTCCAAGGCTGCAGAGGAATGAAAATTAATGTGGTAGAAATAAGTCTTCAACTAGAAAGAAAATGTTTACCTTAATGGTTATATGCAGTACTTGGATTATTTTAAATTGATAATCTGACTTCTTTTTGTTGTCTAAAATTTGCATCTCGTCCTTGATTACATTAACTAAAGAAGGTTTGAAGGGAAGAGGAGGAGGAGGCTTCACTGGATTTTCTCCTGTCTGTGTAATGAAGGTCAAGGCGTATTGAATATTTAAACTGTGATAACTTAGACCTGGGAAGACTGTAAAGCCAAGTTCTTAATGTGTGAATTCACTTTCCACCATTCTCCATTGATTTTTTTTTTCACCTTAAGCAATGACATTGACTAATTTTACTTTGATCACAGTTAGTTTATAGCAACTTTCTTTGCCCCAGTTTGCAAGAGTTGAATGCAGTTCTTTGTTTTATTCCACTGGAATTCCATACTGTTTGTCTTGACCTTGGCTCTTATGATACAGAAAGCTTTTTAGAGAAAGATCAATTTAATCTGATTTAGTGATAACACAGCACGGTGCTAAGCACAAAATTGAAGTTCATGATTAGCTCATATATTCTTTTCAGCTCCTTTTCCTTCCGATATTCCTCCCTCCCCCATACCATTAACACTGTCCCCTGTAGCATATCCAGTCATTTTTATCCACTGACAGGAGCAGCACCTTGCATTAAGCTCTGCCTGAGGACTCAATGATGAAAATACCTGTGGAATACGTGGAGCTCCAGAGCAGGCTGAGAAAGGTCAATTTGGTCACCCTGTATTAATTTTCCTACTGTGTTCTAGACATGTTACTGCTGGGCAGAGCTTATTCAGGAGAGGGTTTTCAGAGACATGTTAAAGCTTTGTAGGAGGAAAGAAATAACAGCTGAAGCCCTTACAGTGCTTCTGCAATCTATGTTGTGGTCTGGATTTTGGGGGGAGTAAACTCGATTTTGCATGTTTTGTCTTGTGTACTGACTTAGAGTTGTCACTCAGAGTTAATTAGCACTTTTTTTCTCTCCTTTTTCAGTAGGGAAATGCCCACAATGAAATAAAACTTGGAGCTCAGAAGGCTAGGGACCTGTATGTAGGCAAGTGAGAACATCTGACCTGAACTTTGTTGCAGTGTGGTGTGGAACACTTCTCCCTGCCTGCTGGGGATGTTCAGTTGATGTTGGAGCTTTTCATCTGGGTTATCAGGGGGTATTCCCAGTGAGGTATTTGGTATCACTGGTGTGTGCTAGTGTGCAAGTGAATGTCAAAATGTAGGGTGAAAGGAGAAGTGTTCCCTGCTGTACCTGGGTTTGGGGATCTTGGATGACAAGGATTTAACCTAGAAATAGTTCTGTACCTTTCCATAGAGAATCCACTCTCACCACACAAGGTGAAAACGTCTCAGCAACATAAGAAGAATTTCCCATGCAGCTGCATTTGCTCCTTGCCTCTGTGAAGAGCCCAGCTCTGCCTCCTCTGCGTGTTGCAAATAGGTACTCAAAGATTCCAGTAAGATTTTCTCCATTTGCATCCTTCTCTTAAGGCTGAAGCAGCCTGGTTGTCTTGGTCTCTTCTTGTCCATCAGGTGGAATTGGTGCAGAAGGTCACTGTGAGTCTTGTACTGGGTAGCCCAAAGGCAGAGACATGATCTGGGGAATGCTGGATGGATTGGAAGAGGAATCCTTTTCCTTGGCCTGGTAGCTACACTTTAGCCAGTACAGCCCAGTACTTGTTGGGTCTCTTGCTGCAGGTGTAAAGTGTAAGGAACAAATCACAGAGTGAATTGCATTGCATTTGTGCAGATGCAACCGTGCTGTCCCTCTCTTCCAAGGGACAGTCCTAGCTTGGGTCTTTTTGAGCAGGAAGCAGCACTGAAGGATCCTGATCACTTTTAAAAATACCTGTGCTTTATTATCAAGTGATAGTTTCAATCCAATGTGGAACTTGCCCTGAGTTTCTACCTGATAGAAAATCTTTGAGGTTTTTAAAGTCCTGCTGCTAATAAGTTGGACTAGGGCATTAAGAATGAACCTCTAAGGGAACAGGACTTGCTTCATAATTTTGCCCTTGCTGCACACTGAGTTTTTGAGTTTGCAAATGCCATCCTGCAGCAAATGATCTGTCTTCTCTTGCCAGCCAGTCTCTTGGGCAGCTCCTGTTTCTGCTCCTCATCAGTTTTCCGCCTCTATTTGTAGTTATTTCTGTCAACTCCAGAGTCCTTTAATCCAACTCCTAATTTAATTCCATTGCTTGAAGGTCTGCATCTGGCGAGGATTCTTGTGTTAGGTTGCAGTTACATGACTGAACAATCTGTTGTATAACTTTTTGTGTCCTTCTGGGTGAAAAATTATGCCCAAGCTGCTACTACTATAGCATACACTACTGCTGGAAAGTGTAGCTTCCAATGGAGCCAGCTGTGCTGCAGAAAACTGTTACACTACAAGGTCATCTGGATTGCTGGAGCTGATGGGACTGGGAGGCGATGCCTTCTTGCATGTTGATCTGCACCTGATCAAAACATGGCTGGGGCATCTCTCTCCAGGCTGCCTGGCAGCTGTTGGGCTGTGATTTGTTAGATCTGCATCTCTCTCTGCTGGGTGGGTTGTTGGCAGGACAGTGCACGTGTTTGTGCACACAGGTGTGGATATATTCACATACCATAATCAGCAGTGGGAATTTTGTAGCTGTGAGGGTGGGATTTCTCTGTTAGGGTGTCTTTCATGGGGCAGTAATACACCAGGGAGCATTTTACTTTGGCCTGAGCAAGATGTTTTGAAAAATACTTGGTTTTCTTGGAGCACTATATTTAAATTCCAAATTTTGAATCAATTTTTGATGTTTGTATTTATATGTTCGGAAGATTCTTTTTGATACCTTTTCAATTTACCAACACTGAATTAAAACCTTTCAGAATGTATGGTTGGTCCTCTCCTTATGTGTCACTAAGTTTCAGAGCATGAGGGTAGTTGTGCCAAATCTACCCCTTTGCTCTCAAGACAGAAAAAAAACCATTGACAATTCATGGGTGGCAGCTAAGGAAGAAACCCTTTAAATATTTTTTTCAGAGAATATTAAATTAGATCTGTGTAAACATAAAATTTATATTTATTAACGTGTGAGTGTGTGGGCGTGTGTGTCAATATAGATATATAAATGGTCCATGACTATTTCTTGCTCTTAAATGGTACTTACACAGACTTTTATGCAGTGTGTTGGTAAATTCCTGCACCAGGCACTGACTCTGAAAGAACGATGAACCTATTTTTGTAACAAATGTGAGCAGCCAGTGGAAGCAGCTTTACTTCAGTGATTGCTTTCATTCCTCTCGCAGAGCAGAAGAGGCAGCTTGGTACTTGCATCTTCCCTGTGTAGGATCCCTGCTTCTGGCTTTGTCCTGCTTTCAGCAACCCCAGTCCACACTGCTTTTTTTGGCAAGAAAACCCCCCAAATGGCACTAATGAAAGCTGGAATCCTTTCTTGTCTGCAGTTCTCTCTAGATGCAGTATCAGGGAGTTCTTTACAGATTCTGCTCTGTAAGTAATGGGACCTTATTTCTAACAGAGGAAATTTCTGGGGGGTCCACGAGGATGCTCTAAGGCTGAGGAATTCCTCCCTGTCAGGTGGCTAAGCTAACACTGGGGCACTATGGAATAGTTTCTTTTCCTCTCTGATGAGATCATTTTCCTTTTATCATGCTTCTGTCTCTTTGTGGGGTGAGGTGTGTCTATATCCCCTTAAAAACAAGCACAGAAGAGTTTTTCTAATGTTTCCATTCACAGGGAGTAAATTTTACTGAACTGGCCAAATTTCAGGTGTGGTTTAATTCCACAAGGATCCCTAAATTTTGGGTATATTTTGAACCACTTGGATCTTTTGAGAATAAAAGCAAGTGATACTTGATTTCCTAATCCTAATTGCTCTTCCAGAACCAGAAATTCTCTATGAGAATCTGAGTGAAAGCTTCACCTCAGCATTCTGCCTGGAGATGGGGCTTCAGTACTTCAGGGAGGACAGGGTTGGTGATAGGAAGAGTGACCAGAATGGGAGCAGTGAAAGGAAGCAGCTTTCCTCCTCATCCAGCAGAAAACAGCCCTTGTGAAACCCAGACTTCCCCTAATATTTGGTTGTTGCCTCGTGTCTGCTGCCAGGTTATGCTGTGATCTGGACCTCTCTGTCCTGCTTCTACCCCACCTCAGTTTCACTTCAAGCAGTCTGAGACAGAGCCTTCCTTAAAAGCTTAAAAGTGTTTCCTTAAAGCTAAAGGCAATGGTGAGGAGAAATGTCTGGTAGCTGAAGAAAAATGAGATTTAAATGGAGCAGAAAAAGTGAGAATTCCTTCTGTTTCACTGTCTTGCTGCTAAAAGTCTGGTGCAGAACATCCTGATGTTCTGCTGATTTATATGCTGCTCTTGGGAGGTGGGCAGGCTGCTAAGTTGGCTCTGTAGCAATTGAATTACTGTAAACCTAAACTTGCTTAATCTCTCTCCTTTTTTTCTCCCTCAAATGGGCTTGAAGTAGAGGGAACCAGAGTATTGTTTGTAAGATCTTTTTGCTTTAATACAAAAACAGAATGTAAAAAAAACAAAAAAACAAAAAAAAAAAAAAACAAAAGCAAAACCAAACTCATTCAAATACAGTGATACAGAATATGGCTTTAAAATGCAAAAATCCTACAAGACCATATGTTGTGTTGGGTTCTGGACATGCTGTTTGTGCTGGGGAGACTGGCCTCATCCAGCCTGCCAGCCAACCTCCACGTAGCCAAAAAGAGCATTTTAAGAGTCTGTAGCTATCCAAAGGACTGTTAAAAGCTGTTTAGGGATAAATCAAAAGCTGTGTGTGAGCAACGGATGGTAAAGCTGGAAATTCAGATCCAACTCTGAATAATTGCTCTAAAAAGAAAAAAAAACACCAAATTCAGAAAAATCCAACTCTCCCCGTGTTCTGCAGATGCTCATTCCCACCGAGTCCCCGGGGAAGGCTGAGAGGAGAACCTGAAATACCTCAATGGCTTCACAGAAGGGTTTGCTACAGAGATCTGGGCCAGCCTTACCCCTTTCACCTCGGTTTGGCACTTATTTTATAAAATAAGAAGGTGATGGAAAGGGGAGACTAAAGCCATGCTTGCATTTCAGTTCCTGGTGTTGCCTGTGCAAGACACCTCCAGCCAGATATTTTGGGGTTTGTGGGTTGTTTTTTTTTTTACAGCTGATATCAAAAGTGGGGGGGTTTTTGTGACTTGTTTTCGTTACCCGTGCTTTTTAAAAAGCAGGTGTGTATCCCAAGGGGGAAGCTCCATGGGGGGCAGTGGATATGAAGTTCATGTTCTTTTCTCTTGGCAATGTTGCAGCACTGCTCCTGTGAGAGGCTCAACTGCACAGGCACCAGTGGCACCCACCAGGGTGGGATCCTGCATCTGAGGAGCAGGACCTGCAGTTCCACATCAAATGGGATACAGTGGTTTTGTTTGTTTGTTTTTTTAATATAGAGCCATACATTTTTTAAGTAATTTGAGATCTGAATGTGATTTCTAATGTATCGAGAACGTTAATATTTTAAAGCTATAACAAAGGTTTAAATTTCTACTTTTTTTTTTTTTCATTTATTTTAACTGTTCTGTTACCTTAATTTGATGTATGTGGTTGGGGAATGTTGCTTCTCCTCTTAGCATTTGTTTCTATAACCAGAAATAAAATTATATATGAAAGAGAAAATGCCCTGAAATTGCTTTGCTGCTTTTGGGCCACAGACTTGGATCCTTCCAGTGTAGGGGGGTTGAGTTTTCCTGCAGCAGTGAGGGGACAGTGTGTTTAATATTTTTTCCTTTTCTTTTATGTAGGAAGGAAGTCTGTATCTGCACACCTTGCACTGTTTAGAGTTCAGACACCCCACTTTTGATCCCCTGGCAGTTATTTGGGCAGCTGTTGACTCGCAGCACAGTGAACATATGGACGTGTGTGTTTGAGATCCGTGATGCATCCCCTGGGGCTTATAAACTGCTCCTCCAGCTCCAGCTTTTGTTTTGTCATGAAGTGAAACATTGTTATTTTGAAAGTTAAACTATTTCAGTGCATTCCCCTGTAATTTATAATAATTGTTTTCATTTAAGCATATGAGGTCAGAAAACAGTACTTTATCTGTCTGTAGTTAGACTTTTCCCATCTTTGTCCTCCTAATGCAGCTACAATTTAAGTTCTGGGTTTATTTTTACTGAACATTCTGAGCTCCAAAATTAAATAGGAATATCCTTTAAGGCCTCAATTGACATAAAGCAGCTATAATTTATAGAATTATAGAACCACAGAATGCTTTGGCTTGGAAAGAACCTTAAAAATCACCTCATTCCAATCCTTGCCATGGGCAGGGACACCTTCCACTATCCCAGGTTGCTCCAAGCCCTGTCCAACCTGGCCTTGGACACTTCCAGGGACGGGGCAGCCACAGCTTCTCTGGGCACCCTGTGCCAGGGCCTGCCCACCCTCGCAGGGAGGAATTTCTTCCCAATATCCCATCTAACCCTGCCCTCTGGCAGTGGGAATCCCTTCCCCCTTTGTCTTGTCACTCCGTGCCCTTGTAAAAAGTTTCTCTCCATCTTTCTTGTAGCCTCCCTTCAGTTACTACAGGGAGGATTTTTTTAGTTGACTAACTAATTTAAAAAGTAATAACACAGTACACAGTGAGAAAATATATTCATCCACAGCCCTTTTTGGGGGGCATATTTTAAAATTATCCTATCTTTGGCTCCCCACGTGCTGCTGCTTTGCTGGCTGATTGCCCAGGCATGGTGTTAATGAACTTTAATGCCAGGAGAGCACAGGGCAGGGAATTACCAAAGGGCAGAGTGCCAAGTTTCATCCCCTGGCATCTCCTCCTTGCAGGGCAACGCTCAGCATGGTGGTGAGAGCTTCAGCCGTGTTAGCAGTCGGGAGAGAAGGTCTTGATGGATTTTTAACTTCTGGGAGTGCTGAAGACCTAAGTGGCTGGTTTTAATATCTCTTACCTGTTTTGGAAAGCTCCGTTTTAGGGACAGGTTGCAGGAAAGGCTGATACTTCTATCATCACACCCCTAGGAGCCCCTTAGCTTCTCTCCGTGTAATGATGTTTTCCATCGTTTTCTGAGTCCCTGGAGCTGCTCCCCTTCGTGCCATGCGGGATGGCCTCAGAGCCAAGCTTTTCCTCAGGCTCCTGAGGTGGGGAATAATAACAGCAGCACCTCAGAGCGATCCGTGAGCAGCCACTGTGATGATTTTGGTCACACCGCTGTTGAAAGTCACACCGCGGTCACACCGCGTCTCTGCGAGCCCTTCCCGCCGGGCGGAACCTTCGCGCGCAGCCGCCGCGTCCCCCCGGAGCGGGCGCGGCGTACCGCCCGCCCATGGGGG
>VZRO01001736.1:437608-458818 GCA_013397915.1 Daphoenositta chrysoptera | reverse complement strand
GGGCCCGGGTTCCTGAGAGCCCCGGTCCCCGGCAGGGAGATCCAGGAGGAGGAGCTGCGGAGATTCGCCGCCCGCGTGTCCGCCCTGCTGCAGGGCCCGGAGCCGGGCCCCGAGGCCGTGGATGGGCTGCAGAGGCTGCACCTCACCGTGGCCGCCACCAAGTACCCCCGCAAGTGAGTGGCCTCGCGTGTCTCGGGGGTGCAGACAAGCACAGCGTTACCTTCCTAACCAAAAAGGGTTAGGGCTTTAAAATAACACCCTGCCTTGAAAACCCTAAGCTCAGTATACACGCAAAGCCCCTCTTTGCCTTTCACCCCCTTGCTAAGCAGAAGGTGCCCATCCCCTTTTGCAGCAAGAGGAACAAGGGTTGGTGTCACTGAGCCCTCTGTCAAACTGCATTTAAAAATGAAGGTGATGAGATGGCATCAGTCACTGTCAAGGGGGATCATCCCAAAGCCAAGAATATCAGGAAATAAACACCTGAATCCTTTCTTGCCTTGCAGTGATGTTTACTGTGACTCTTGCAGGCTCGATGACAAGTTTGTAGAGCTGTTGCAGACAGTGCTGTGCTCACCCAAAAGTCCTGAGCAGATTCAGGTGTTATGTGCTGCCATCCTGAGAGAGATGTCACCTTGCAACGATCTGATCCTCTCCTGTGATGAGATTCAAGATACAAAGCTCTTGAGCCTGGTATCCTCCGTCCTTCTGGCTCAGGTAAATGACCTGTCAAGTCAGAGATCTTCCCTTGTCAATATGGATTTGCTTTTTCATTGTTCCCTGCTCCTGAGCTCCTCCCTGAGCTCAAGGAGAGTAAAAATCAATTGGAAGGATGTAGGGAAAAGCAGAGGCATTTCAGTGTTCACTTAAGGGATCTCATTATTC
Source organism: Daphoenositta chrysoptera (assembly GCA_013397915.1). Taxonomy (NCBI): domain Eukaryota; kingdom Metazoa; phylum Chordata; class Aves; order Passeriformes; genus Daphoenositta; species Daphoenositta chrysoptera. The sequence continues at coordinate 457,936 of VZRO01001736.1, read as the reverse complement.
TGCTTTGCGTAAGAAAAAAATGGCAACTTTTTTGTGTGCAGTCCTTAACAACAAAAAATGCTTAAAATTGCAATGTTTAGACACTGAGGTAATGGAAACAAAAATGAACCTTTAGTGCTGGCTGCTGGAATAGATTTCAAATCAGAGCTACTTGAACCTGGAAAGCAAAAGATTTTAGAGTGAATTTACTACTTATTTTTATGATACTGGCTGTCATGTTCACATATAAAAAAGATACACAGAACCTCTAAAACATGTAGGGCTGTAAATGCACATGACACTTCAAAGGTCCAGATTCTCCATGGAGAGAAGCAAACATGAGGACCTTTCTGTTTTGAGTGCTGCCTGGGGAACAAGCTGATCACTTCTCTTTTTCCTCTCCTTCTTCTACTTTTCTTGTGCCTGTTAAAGGTAAAATATTTTTCTGAAACTTCTCGTTCTGAGTTTCACTGTGTGTTTAGAAATGCCTCCTATGTTTCTGACATTCATCTGAGTCTAAGTAGCTAAAGGAAGTGAAACAGAAACCAGCAATGTGCTTATGTGCTGCCTTATTCCTCTCCTTCTTCCCATATCCAGCCTTGAGACTGTCCTGCAGTTCCACAGTGTAAAGCAGCCCCATAGTTTGGGATCTGTGAATTCAAATTGCAGAAAATCTCTGTAAGATGTGGTAAAATCACCTGTGCTGTGAGGTCTTTTTGTGTTTTACTTTGGTATCGATGCCTGATGGAAGGGATTGTATAGTGTTGGTCTCCAGTGATGGTAGATTTTCTGTCTGTCTTTATCTCTGCTTCATTTTTCAGGGAAATAAGAGTGAAGTGGCTGCTGTGGGGCAGCATGTTGTGAAAGTCCTTGAAAGAAGACTGCCCGAGGGTCAGAGTGCTCGGTTCCCTCTGCCTGTCCTGGCAAATGTCATCAGCCTTTCTCCAGAATCTCTAACAGAAGGTAAATCCATAGGAAGGGCTGAGATTGCCACCTGGCTGTGAGCTGGGTAGTGAGCAGAAGGCTCTCAGCTGGAAACTGCTGTCAAAAGTGACATCTCTGCTACAAGGAAAGAGAACTTACTGGATGAGATGTATTCCACCTCACAGCTGGGCCTTCCAGTCAAATCCTGGCCATGGATTTGTATAACAGCATCATGTACTCTAGCTGAGGTCTCCAAATGCAGTAGGAGTGTGAAACTGTAGCTATCCTGAAGAGCATCAAGCAAAGAAAGAGAGAGAAGGAGAAAAACAGAGATGTGCCTGTGCATCTGGTCAAGAGAGCAGCAGAAACAACTAGAGGTGCTCTTCATCAGAGAGGCAGCACTGAATGGGTAGTGGTGAGTTAACCTAGGAGAGCATTCCAAGCTTCAAATGCTGGGGAGTTGTGAGCAAGAGTGAGTTTCTGGGAGTTCCCTGTGAGGTTTGTGTACCTCGTGCAGTGTGCAGGGGAAGCTTTGGGGAGGATGTTGGGCTGGGTGCATGGGCTGGCAGAGCAGGAAGGATCACCTGCCCCAGCTTCTGCAAATTCCCAGTGAGGGATTTGTGCCTTTGGCTGCAGAGCTGAAGGCAGACACTGCCTGAAGAGAGTGACAGTGGTTTTGGACATTCCTCCTAATAGCAGCTGTAGATGGAGACAAAGGAGCAAGTATCTCTTGAGTGTTCTGGTAGCAGAGTCCCTGGTTCCAGCACTCACTCCCTGACTGAGGTAGTCTGAGGAGTGCAGGACATCCACCTCGGGGTCCCAGTTTCCTTATGGATTGCTGGATCAGAGAGTGACCTAGGCTGGAGAAAAAGCACAGCAATTAAGGTTTAACAGGGACATGTTGCAGAGGCTGCTTCTCTGCCCAGTCTAGCAATGACCCTGTGACTTTCCTTGTACAGAGCAGATCAATGTTGTCAGTAAAAAGCTGGCTGACTGGCTGAGGTATGCAAGCACTCAGCAAGGAATGGCTCAACCCTCTGGAGGCTTCTTCTCCAGTCCCAGAACCAAACAGGTGAGTGCTGAGTTGCCATGGTGACCTTACAGGGGCATTTGTTAGCCTGTTACCTGCTGGTTTGGGTTCCCAGAATCACCTTCCTGGGAAAGTGGTAGCCTAGAAGTGCTGCTGTTCTTCAGCATTTTTTGTGGGATACATGGTTAAGACACATAGGAAAGCAAAGTAGGGGGATTTACAACTCTGAGATTTAGGAGTTCAGCTGTAGAGCCAGAGCTTTTATCCTTCAAGTAGTTTTAAGAGAAGTCTCTTAGTAACCATGTACTTCAGAGGAAAAGGTGATTGCAGATGAGACCAGTGTCAGAGTAGCAAAGTCGAGTTTCAGCTGGGGAGGAGGATCCAGCACAGCTGGCTTTTCTCTCTCTGGATGTCTGCCCTCCTGCAGGACCCCAAACAAGGACAGCTTGTCTCCATGGGCTCAGTGGGGTTTTCCCTGCCCTCTCACTTAGCCTTTCCCTGGGGCTCTGACCTGCTGCCTCTTTTCTCTCAGCCTGCTCCTGTCACAGAGGTGGATGGTGCTGTTGCCACAGACTTCTTCACAGTGCTCTCAGTGGCTCAGCACTACACACAGGACCAGTGGCTCAACGTGCAGGCCTTCTCCATGCTGAGAAAGTGGCTGCTGTCCTACGGGGGCAAGGAGCTGAGCACCCCCAATCCAGGTATGGATTGAAGGTCTGCAGTGCACTGTGGTCTGCAGCCCCAAAAGGGCTGTGTGCTCTCAGGTGTCGTATGAGGTGGCTGCACCAGCAACCCAGCAATCTCCTCTCTTTCAAACTGATTAGATATTAGGAAGAAATTATTCTCTGTGAGGGTGGGGAGACCCTGGCACAGGGTGCCCAGAGAAGCTGTGGCTGCCCCATCCCTGGAAGTGCTCAAGGCTGGGTTGGACAGCACTTGGAGCAACCTGGGATAGTGGAAGGTGTCCCTGCCCATGGCAGGGATGTTGGAACTAGATGACTTTTAAGTCCCTTCCAGCCCAAACCATCCTCTCATTCTAAGTGACAAGAATATGGGCAAGAGTTCAGAGATCTTGGATTAGGAGCAGGGAGAGTTTGGGAAGGAAGATCACTAAACCTCCTGGCTGATACTTACTGATCCTTCCTTGGGGAGTTATTGTTAGGTGAGTCTCCTGTTTTCAGGCAAAGCCTCATGGATTCCTCGGAAAGAAGGCCTGGGTGATGGGACACTGCATCTCCTTGGTATTCTTGTAACATTCCCTTCTCCCCCAGCCTCCTGTTCTTCACTCAGCACCTGGGGACCGCCAGCTGCCTTTCTGTGCGGGTGACACTGCCTGTGTCGAGCTGACACGTGTGATGTCTGTTGTGCAGATGACAGAGCAGGGAGGGACAGGTCTGTCACAGCCGTGGTCTCTGCTGTGCCCGGCCGGCTGCTGCCGCCCCGGGCGCGCCTGCGGGAGAAAGCCTTCGAGTACTGCCAGCGCCTCGCCGAGCAGAGCAACCGGCGTGAGTCTTGCCATGAGCCCTCCTGGCGCTCCTCTTGGTAGTGTTCTCCAAAATACTCCTGCTTCGCTGCATGTTTGGGCTGGGATCTCGCTCCCTGGAATCCACAGTTCGGCTCCTAGGGGTAGGGCCACCTGCAGCTGCTGGGGGAAGTCGTTGACCAGCCCTGAGCTGGGGTTTTGGGAGGGGTTTGGAGGCAACAGCAAGGTTCTGCCTCCTTGATTTGCAGGGGAGGCTGTGGGACTTGGTTCTCCTTGGTCTGAAATCCGGATCTGTGTGTGTTCCTGCCTGCCCTGAAGTCAGAGTTAGTGCTCAAAGTGACGGCCTCATATTCCTGTGTGGGCTCAAAGCTTAACTTGGATTCATTTCTCTGGCAGGAGCCCTGAAGAAAGATGATGGAGACCTGCAGAAAGCTGTAAGCACACAGAGGTGGGGCTGAAGCTCTGGGAGTTGTGGCTTCCCCCATTCCAATCTCACTCTCTGCTCTCCTGCAGTGTCTCATTGAGGCAGTGACAATCATGGACATCATCTGCAAACAGGACTCCTCCTACGTGTGCCGTGCTGTCTCCTTCCTGAAAACCCTGCACAGCAGGATCTGTGGGGATGCCACTTATGCCAGGGCACTGCTGCCCATTGCCCAGTTCTTCCTGAACCACAGTAAGTCTTCAGCTCCCACCCCATCCTCCACGATCCAGTCTTGCCTCCTCCAGCACAGCCTTTTGTCCTGGCAGTTTGCTGCCTGCCAGAGTTGGTAATTCCACCTCCTCTGTGTTCTGGTATGGATGATACCACCCCAGGAGACCCAGGAGCTGGGGTGTCCCATGCTCTTTAGAGAAACATAACCCAGATCTCCCTTAGCCCCTGGAGCCCTGGCAGGGCTGCTGGGTGGGCCGTGCTCAGCAAGGTGCTGTGTCCTCCCAGGCAAACTGGAAGCTGTGGACTCAGATGCCATCTACAAACACCTCTTCACTGATATCCCAGCTCAGCTTTTCCACAACCCATCACTGGCCTTCGAATTTGTCCTGTTCTGCAAAGACAACAGCCAGCTCTTCACAGACTCCTCCAGCATATTCAGGCAGAGTTTCCCAAATCTCTTCAAGGTACAATGTGTTGGAGCAGCAGAGGGGAGAGTCTGCTTCACATTCCTTTGCGTGCCCTAGAACTTCCTTTGTGCACCCCAAAGTCCATGTGCCTCCATGGCAGTGCTAGGGAGAGCATGGGCACAGAAGACTGTTACAAAACAAGTGTGAGTTTGAAGGGGAGGAGGGTTCTGGGTGTGTTTAGCACTGACAGGAGAGGAGAGTCTGGGTTGGCAGGACTGCAGAGGGCTGGGAAGCACAGTGAACACAGCACACAGCACTTTGTTTCTGGAAAAGTTTAGTAAGTTACATCTTTCCAGCCACTGAGCCAGCTGCCAGAGGCCTGTGTTGAGCTTCTAACAGGCTCAAACAAACCCTCAGACTTCTCTGGTTTTGCTTTTCAGAAGTGACTTTCCCTTCCCCATTCCATCTGGTCACAGTGTGGTGTTGTCTGGGTGTGTGATGGAGTAGCAGGGATAGTGCAGCAGTTTGTTCTTGTTCCTTGCAGTTCCTGGCATGGAACAGCCCACCCCTTATCTCTGAGTTTGTGGACCTTCTCCCATTTCTGCTGGATGCAAGCACAGCCATTGAGATCTTCCATTTGCTGCTTGACCTGCCCTGTTTGACAGCAGCTCTGGACGTCCAGCTGAGGTAGTGCACCTTCCCTTCCTCCCACTTGGTAATCAGCATCTTGACACTGACCAAAGCCCAGTACACACTTCTGAGCCTCAGCTGTCACAGAGCAAGAGCCTTCACTGCAGTCAGGTTAGCACAAGGCTGCACAGATGTCAGCCCAGTTTTCCTAGTAATGTGTTGTACATGGGAAGAGAAGGTGACCAGCTCTCACATTTCAGTACTGGACTGCCTTTGGGGCTCAGGGAGCTGTTGGCATTCCCCTCTCCCTGTCCAGCTCCAAGTGGCTGCCACATGTTTGAGGCTGCCATGAGCTACCACCTCAATACAGAGGTGCAATACCAATTCTTCCTTCCCTGCTCTTAGCCCTATTTTTGGCTTTGTTCTCCTGGAGACACACAGAATTTTCATCCTGAGATCTTAGGAACTTTGAGCTTCCAGGAAGGCGGGGTAGGACTGGAACTGGCTGTACCTCTGCTCTTGTCCTCCTGACGTTACAGCTCTTTCTGCAGTGCTTAGAAAAGAGAGTCATCCTAGAGGCAGATGTTGGTGGGCTTGGATGACTGAGGGATACAGAGTGCCATTTCTCCCTTTCCCAGGCGTGACACAGAAGCAAGTCTGGAACTATTGCCTGGATATGGGGGGCCTGAGCTCATAGGTTGGCTCTCTGGCTCCCAGAGGGCCTGGATTAGACCAGCTTGCTGTCCAGTGTTCAGGATCCCAGCTCTGCCCTGGCCCATTCCCACAGTGCAGCACATTCTGTGTGTTCCCTGCTAGGGCAGCTGCCCTTCCTGCCTCCGAGAAGGCCGGCGGCGACCCAGCTGGGAAACCAGCCACCAGTCTGGAGGCCTTTCGCCATCCCCTCTACAAGAGCACGTTCCAGTACCTTCTCCGCTCCAAGTCTGCTCCTGAGGATGCCCCGGAGAGGTAGGAGCCTGCCTGGAGTGTGGTTCAGCCATCCAGCTCTGGGAGGCAGCACTGGGATTACTGGGAAAGGCAGAGCCGCTCTCAGCTGGCGTGAGGTGGATTTCTCCTCCCTGTGTCAGCTTTGCCAGCCCTCAAAGGCCTTGTGGGGGATAGGGAAGGACAACTGGGAACAAACCTTCAACAGGAACTCTTCTGCCCACAGCCTGGTTCCACTTCGGCAGCTGCTGGGATCCCTGGCTGGCAACCCAAGGGTGGTGCAGTGTGCAGAGACTGTCCCTGTCTTACTGGAGCTCTTTTTCAGGGTGGTGGCAGAGGTGAGTCCTTTTGGGGGAGATCGGTTCCCAGTTGTGCCACGGGGATCTCTTGTTATGTGAAGAGCAGTCATAGAAGCAAAATTGTGAAGATGCTGCAGCTTTCAGAGAGGGGTGCATGAGGGGAGGGGGGGATTGATACTGGCATGAACCAGCACTGAGCTGGCCACTTCATCCAGAGAAACAGAAAAGCTCTGTGGTTCAGTGCCAGGTTCACTCTGTGCTCTCAGTCAGCTGTAAAGGAGAGAAGTAAGAGCACAGTGCGTGCCTGATACCTGCTTTGTGCACTGCTCCCCTCATAAATCAGGCAGTTTCTCTGCCAGCTGTCTCACCTGGCTGGTTAGTTTGGGGTCTGGCTGCTGGAAGTCACTGGTACTGCTGAAACAAGGGCTGGCTTTCAGTTTGCAGATGGCTCTCTGATAAACCAGCTGGTGGTGCTGCTGCTGCAGAGGAGTGACCAGCTCTATGAGATCCCATCATTTAAAGACAATGTGTACAGGTGAGATGGGACAGGAGGCACAGCTCAGCTCCCAGCCCTTCCTCCTGGCATCCCAGGGCAGCCCAGGAGCCTTTTCAGGGCTGCCCTGAAAAGTGCCCACCGTGACACATCTTAGAAGGCTGCACAAGGGGGCTGCACCTTCATCCCTGCTGGGAACATCCAGAGGGTACAGCCCTGTGCCAGTGGCTGGGTGCTGCCAGCCCCTCCTGGCTTTGGGCATCACCACCTTGCCCTGGGCTGAGCCGTGCCCTTCTCTGTGCTGCAGGGTGCTGAGCTCACAGCTGGCCATGCTCTGCAGGCTGCGCCCTGCGCTCGTGGTGGAGCTGTCCACGGAGATCCTGGAGTTCTCGGGAGCTGTCAGCAACATCCAGAGCAAGGAGGCCATCTTCACCCACATGGTGAGCAGGGCCGCCTGCTGCTGCCACAGGCTGCTGCAACTTCACTTCGCTGCTCACCTTCCCTCTCCTTCCCTGTCCTAGCATTAGCTAACCTGATTTTCTCTTCCCTAAAAGTGACTCAGTTCCCTTTCCCTGTGCTCCCTTCTGCCCCTCAGGTGTGGGCTGTGGGCGAGTACCTGTCGGTGTCCTACGACAAGCGCTGCACGGTGGAGCAGATCACGCGCTTCTTCGAGACCCTCGAGGCCGTGCTCTTTGAGATCACCCAGCTCCGGCCGCAGGCCAGCACCCCCAGCTGTGCCCCCCGTGCCATCAGCGTCCTCATGGCCACCTTGACCAAGCTGGCAGCCCGCAGCCAGGACTTGATCCCCAGGTGAGCACCAGCAAGGGGTTGAAACGTGCAGATCTCACGGGTCCGAACGTGGGTTTGCTGGTGTTAATAATTGAGTCTGGCAACGGATGGAACCTGAAAAAGGACAGGGGTGAGCTGTGGAGGGGCACAGTTTGGGGGAGTGGGATTCATCTGCTAACACTCTGTCACCTGCACTAATCTGTTGGAGTTGACACACTTAAGTTGTGACCTGGCTGGGTGCAAAGGTCCTGCAGCTGATATCCGTGTCCTTCTCTCCTGCAGAGTGTCCATGTTCCTGTCCAAGATGAGGACATTTGTGCAGAGCCCTGCTGTCACCTCTGTTTACTGTGAGGAGGACCTAGAGGAGATCCTTATTCGGGCAACTGAGCTCATGAACCTGCTGAAAATGCCCAGCGTGGCTCAGTTTGTGTTCACCCCACCCGTGGCCAGCACAGAGCTTCAGAGGGAGGTGAATGACTCCCTCCCTTTGGCCCTGAGGATGGTCACCCAGCTCCTGGAGCCAGCTCCAGGCTCCATGCCAGTGTGAGGGCAGGAGGTTTCTGGAGTAACTCACTGAACACTCAAGGCTGAGGCCCTGATCTTAACTGGAAAAGAGGAACAAATGATTGTGAATGAAACAGAGAACAGAAATAAGGAGGGCTGAGGCTGCTCTTCTGGTCTGAGGCTGTTTGTATTTGTGTCCTAGTGCCTGTTGCTTTTTTATCTCCTAAGCTTGTCTTATCCCCTCCTGGTGAGTATGCATTGAAAATCCTGGTGGATTTATGCCAATGTTGCAGGAGAGTGAATGCGTGCATTAATACCCTGCCAGCACACCCTGTGCCTTTGGAGATGTACTTCTTCCCTCCCTTCCTCTGCCTTGTTTCCCCTCCCCTTTGCTCTCACTACACCTGCACGTGCTGCTTTTCTCGCCTCTCCTTGCAGCAGATCGAGCAAAGCTCCAGCTCCAGTGTGAGCTGGAGGAAGCAGGAGCGACTCCATCACATCTGGGAGCCCTCACTGTTTTTCTGTCTCACCATCAGAATGAACACAGAAGAGATCCAAGAGACAGCTGCCAGAGCAGGGCTTAGAGAGATTTATTGATCCAGTTTATTGTTGACACGGAGCATTTCTTAACATCCACCGTGTCCGACAGGCGCCATGCTGTGCTCAGTATCTGCACCAGAGCTTCACACACATCCGAGCTGGACAGGATCAACACACTGGGAAGTCAGTCCATGCCCCTGCTCCTCCCGGGAGAAGCCAGCCCTCATGCACACTAGTAAATAGCAGGGTTTATTTACAGTCTGTTTCAATACCTGACTGCACTGTGAGCGACACACAGCTCCGGGGCTGTTTTCCAGCTCCAGGGGTGCTCAGTGGGTTGTGCTGGTACTGCTGGAACGTGCCAGGATGCAGCCCCAGCTCTGTCTAGTGCAAACCAAGCCTCCCCCCAAGCCCTGGCTCTGGGGCAGAGGGGAGTAAGGAGTGCATGCAGTTTGCCCAGGGGCTTTAGGCAGTCCATTCCAAGTTCTGTGGAGGATGACAGGCCAGCATACCTACTTGATTGAAAGTGAAGTGAATCCCTGGGAGCCCTGAGCCTTTGCTCGCCTGCCTGGTAGAGCTGAGTCTGCAGCAGGAGGATGCACTGCTCCCAGTCCCTGCTGGGGCAGCACCCCAGGCCAGGGCTGTGAGCGTGGCCCAGCAGAGCAGCAAGGCACTCGGGTCTCAGAGAAGGTGCCTGGTCCATCTTGCCTAGAAAAGCAGGCCAGGCTGCATTGAAATCCAGTAGTGGAGCATTTCCCTTGCATGGAGTGTTTTGACATCTCTCTCCTCCTGCGACGTGCAAGACTAAGCACAGGAACCAAAACTGCAGCAGTGAGGTGTAATTAGAGCCAGCCCTGTTTTAGCATCACAATCCTCGGAGCAGTGTTGTTGTGAGATGCCATGTGAGTATCTGATCTGCTGCCAGAGCCTGGACCGTGCAGGGTGTGATGGAGGGCTTTGCTGCAGGCTGTTTTAATAGGGTTCGGCTAAACTAGGTCTCAGTATCTGTCTATATGTGGAAATCAGGTCGGGTTTATCCCGTTAATGGTGCTAAAAGCAGAGGGAGGACTCGGCGGGCAGGCCGGGTGTGCGGGGACCCGGGCAGCCACACGGTGGAGCTGAACCCTCGGCTCAGCTGACACCGCGCTGGCAGCAGGTAGCAGAGCAGTTCCTGGGATATTCAAAACTGTCCTCCCAAAGGGAGCCTCGGCTGTCCAGCATCGCCTGTCGGCGTTTCAGCAGCACACACTTGGGAGATGCTCCGAGCAGGGCACGAAACAGGGTGGCCTTGCAATGGGCTGGCAAAGCTGGAGGGAGAGGACCAGGACACGGTGCCAAGCTGTCATTTGTCTGCCTGGGCTGGTGGCAGTGCCGTGTGCTGCTGGGCTCACTCGGGTTCCTGGTGGCACCAACCCTCTGTGGGGACATTCTGCCATCAGTCCTGGGGGCCTTCAGCCAGGATCCTGGTGCCAGAAGAGCAAGGGTGAGGGAGTCCTTCTCTGCAGGGAGCTCTGCCCGGGACTCACAGGAACTGCTGGTGGTGTCAGCCCTCTGCTGAAGCTGCTTCCCGTCCCGAGGCAGGGCTGGAGCCCAGCGGCAGAAAGGCACCTGAGCTAGTAGTGTAGGGCACCAGGGGAATCAACTCCTGGCGATGCATCCTGTGTGGAATCCCACTCCTGGGTGCTCGTGCTGCCTTCACCACCCCCAGAGCTGGGCACACTTTTCCAGCCTGATGTGCCAGCACCTCAGGTGGCCACTGCCACAGTGAAGCCCAGGCCTGCCCCACGTGTTCGTCTTCAAAACCCAAAGGTATTTCAAACCTTCTGCCTGCCAGCATGAAATATCACACAGGGCTGCCAGCCTAGAGGAACAGAAGAGCCTGCCTACAAGTCCCCATGGTGGGAGCATCCCCTTCCCTCCCCCTGCCAGAGGGGACAAAGGAACAGGAAAGCTCCTGAGAAGGACGACACTGGGTATAAGGTGAGGCTGGGCAAGGATCAGGAGTGATGCTCCCAGCCAGTGCAGTGGGAGAAGCGTGCACCATCCTTACGTGTCCCTTCATCTGCTGCAGTGCAGAGGCAAAGTGTCCAAAAGCACATCGATGGCTCTTGTGGAGTCCTGGTCCTCCCTCTTGCACTCCAGGCTCCCTGAGGTCAGCCTTAACCAGAGCTGTAGCCAGAAGCTGCTGCAGAAGGATCCTTGTACCACAAGGACTAAGAGGAAGAGGAGCTGGAACTGATTTTTTTGGCTATTTCAATGTCCGACTTGGCAACCAGAAACCGCAGCTTCTTCCCTCCGGAGCGGATGAGGTCCACGGCACTGCAGGGAGCAGCAACAGGGGGAGAGGTGAGTTCTGGCTCCCTCAGGCTGGCAGCCCCTCGGGAGCCTGCCAAGCCATGGACATTCTCAAAACACCCCCCTTTGCCAATGACCTGCCCCTCTGCCCTGTGCCTGCTCAGGGTTAGAAGCAGGGGCTGTTTCTCTCCTGCCTGTAGCTTTGTGGAGGGCTTGGCCTCCAGCTTAGTGCTGCCAGGACAAGGGCAAACGAGCCCAAAGCTGCTCTGTGCTGCGGGCACCTGGGCTCTGCCTCTGAGCTGCCCCATCCCACCACCTTCGAGAGGAAACCTGGGGTGGGATGGGGCTGGAGCAACTCTGCATTGCTGAGACCCACCTCTGGAGCTCTCAATTACTTCCCATATATGCTCCCCAGTTGTTGCTCCATAATCCCTCTTCCAATCCCACAGCTTCTCCCCCTCTCTGGTGTCCTGTGCAGGTCACTCCTCTCTCTCCCTGCAGCTTGCTTGTACTGCAGCATCCTCAGGACTGCAGCGCTGGCAACTCTTGGAGCAAAACAGCTGGAAACCTGGACCTGAGAGTAGCTCCCCCAGTGCTGGCCCCACCCCAGGAGAGGTGAGACTCACCTCTGGTAGTCTGCCCCGATGAGGCTGGTGCCGTTGACAGCCAGGATGCGGTCCCCGATGGAGAGCCTGCCGTCGGCAGCCGCGGGGCTGTCCTCGATCAGGGTGCGGATGTAGATCCCCGGGGAGCAGAGAGGGGTGTGCTGGTGGCAGGGAAAGGAGGTGAGCGAAAAAAGGGACACAAAGATCTGTGGTCCCAAAGGGCTGAGCTCCCCGGGCAGGGTAGCTCTTCCCCGGGGCTCACAACCAAGCCTGATGGCAAGTGGGACCTTGGGGATGCTTGGGAACGTGATGGGGATGGTGCTAACAGTAACAGGAAGGAAATGAGATCCTTTCGTTTTCTATCGATTTATACACAGAAAGGAGAGGTGGGGGCAATCTGCTCTTGTTCAATTTAATTCAAAGTAAAGCATCATTAACCTGCAGCCGTGTTGGGATGGGAGCTCTGCTCACGCTGTCCCAGGGCTCGGTGATGCTCTGTTTCCTACTGACCAACAGCACAGCTATGAAAGGCCGTTTAGAAACATGATCCACCCCACAATGCCAGATTCCTCCTTATGCAAAGGAGGAGCTGTTTTGACACCCTGTGAGCCTCCCTGCTCCTCTCTGCTTCCCCTGCCACCGCTGAAGGGTGGAGGAAAGGCCTCGGCTGAGTCATTTTCCTTCCACAAGAGAGCTGAGCCTGTTTGCTCTCTCCAGCTGCAGGACAGCTGTGGACTTCGCATGCACGGCACAGTGACCTACGAGTAGAGATCCACTGAGAGATCCCTCTCTGCCTCCTTGTCCCCAGAAGAAGCAGCCTAGCTCCCGTGGGAAGCCATCAGCTTCTTTGCCAGCTTCTCTTGGGGTACAAACCACGTCCCCCATGTCCCACTCCAGCAGTGTGAGGGGCACGGGCTGAGAACTCACCACACCATCGATCAGCCCCATCCCCAGCCCGATGGGTCCCCTCTCCAGCTCCACCACGAAGACGTAGCAGAAGTCGTCGGTGGCAGAGCTGCGGCTGGAAGACTCCGGCGTGGGGTAGTCATAGGGGGTCGGCGAGCAGCCTGGCAGCGGAGAGAGCGGCTTACGGCTCTGGCAGCGCCCACACCCAGCCCCACAGCCCCGGGGCAGCGCCAGCACTCGGTACCTTCGGGGGTGCTGCCTTTGGTGCCGTTCATCCCGTTCCTGCGCGGGTCCTGCAGCCCTTTGCCGGTGCCCTGCGGTGACTCCGGGCTCCCGGAGTCGAAGTTCAGGGGGGTGGTGGGTGGTGTCAGCAGGCAGGAGGAGTCTGTGGGTGCCGTGCCGCCCTTGGGGACCGGACTCCTGCCCAGCTGCAGCTGCTTCAGCTTCTCCTGGAGCTGGGGCTCGCCGGCGGGGGGCTCGCAGGGACAGGCGTTGGTGGCCAGGCAGAGCTGGGGGTTCCCCTCTGGCTCGGCACAGCCCCCCAGGGAACAGAAATCCTCCTGGGCAGTGGTTCTCCCCAGGGTACCGGCCGGGCCCTCGCTCACCTCCAGCACCTCCGGCGTCGTGCATGCCTCTTTCTTAAGAAGGAGGAAAATGCTGTGGGACCCCCTGCGTGTGCTTTTCACTCCCTACCTGTACCCCACCACCCTGTGGCTTTTCTGGCTGCCAGATCCACCCGACGCCTTGGCAATTCAGACACTGCCGGGCCTGTCCTGCCTTCCCAGCACAGCTCCCACACCCCAGTTTGGTGGCCAGGGCCGTGCTGGGAATGTTTGCAGCCAGCCAGGAGGGGACTCCTGGTCATGTCCGTGCTGGGGATCCCATTGGAAGGGGACACTGGGGTAGCACAGCTCATCCTGTGCCACAAGGGCTGGGCAGTGTGGCCCCAGGGTGACAGCAGGAGGCAGCAGTGCCTGAGGGTGTGCAGGGGATGGGGACAGGATGGGAGAGGAGAAGGGGACCTGCTGGAGGGACATCCTCCACATGGCAGTTGAGCTTAGCAGCCACAGCACGTATCACCCCCCCTGTGCTTTACAGGCATTAGCTGATTAGAGCTTCTGTGCAAGCCTGGCTGCTGGGGACAGGCAGGGTGCAGCGCAGGGAGGACAGGGAACAGGCAGGGAGAAGGCGAGCACTGCCCACAGACATCGCCCCTTCCTCCCTCCTCCCTGCTAACGAGATTGCTGGCAAGAGCCTGTCCTTCCAGCTCACCTTCCCGTGCCCCCCATGCTGGGGGATTAGCAGCACTAATCCTTCCAGAAGCTCTCCCCGAGGGCACTGCCACAGCTCCAGGCTGCCGGCGAGGGCAGCAAGCCCTTGGCACTGGGTTTGGAGGGGTCTCCAGAGGGACCCAAGGCCCTCCTGCCCACCCGGGAGAGGAACAACCCCCCCAATGGGATACAGGCTACCTTTAGGGGTGCTGAGCCTGGACCCTCACTGGTGTGGGGGCTCTTGCTCTGCAGGCTCCAGAGGAAGTGGCGAATGTAAAGGAGGTGTTTGTAGATGTTGTCGTCCAACATCTCCGCCTCCAGGTCCACTTTGAAGCCCCCGCTGGGCAGGATGATGGGTGGGTGGTTGTCGAAGGACTCCAGCATCTCATCTGAAAGGCAGAGGGATGGAGGTTAGAGCTGCACCCTGCTCCTGCCTCCTGGCTCTCAGCCATGTGCAGTCTCCCAGCTGGGATCAGGGATTTAGTGAGCTTGAGCCAGCAGCATCCCTCGCTTGGGACCACAGAAAAAGCCTCATGTACTTTGCATCCTTTGCAGTATGTGAATTTTGGGGCTGTGGTTATTGCCCATCGCCGCAGTTACTACAGGACACCCAGGAAGGGGAAGGAACCACCTGTTTGGTTTGTGTGTGACTGGAGCAGGCTGAGCAGGACTCACCGGGCTGGAAGGCGGCCGGGCTCTCCTCCTCGCTGGGCTGCCACGCCGCGATGCAGCCCACGTCCATCACTGCCTGGCACTGGCTCAGCACCCGGTGCAGCTGTGCAGGGCTCAGCGCCGGGAACTCGGCTCGCAGGGACGGCCAGCTCGTCTGGGGGAGCAGGCAGAGCATGAGGCAGAGGTGAGAAACTGCCTCCTCTGAGGAGCAGGACTCACCAGGGGCACAGGAGGGAGAGGTCAGGCGAGATGGAGAGAGCCAGAACATCCCCTGCTGGGCACTGCCCACCCACAGAGCCTGGGAAAGGGCAGCTGGTGGCAGGTTGCGAAAGGGACACATCAGTGTAGGGACCCCCCAGACACCGAGCAGGCGCTCTCCTGGCCGTGCCTATCCCAATGCCACGAGCCCCAGGCTGGGCATCCCTCACCTGCACCAGCTGGGAGCCGGGCATGGCCAGCAGGTTGGCCACGCTGGCGAGTTTGGCGAAGAACTGCTGGGCGAGCTGCTCGAAGCCAGCGCTGCGCAGCCATTCCAGGAGCAGCCGCATGCTGGCCCGCAGCTTCACCCCCTGAGACCAGTGGAAGCAGCCCAGAGAGGAGCCTGAGGAGGCAAAGCATCCATCAGCCACGTCAGGGAACGGCCCCTCAGTCCCCCAGCCCTGCCCTGGGTCAATGTCCCAGCATCCTGTGGCTGTAATTCCTGGTGGTGGCTGGATCTTGCCTGGCACTGACTATGGGGCAGCTGTGTTAATGAGGGCTAAGGAGCACCTCAGACTGCTGTTTATTAATGAGCTGCCCCTATTAACTGCCCTGAGTCTCCTCTGCTCAGGCTCCAAGGGGCAGTGGAATGGATGGGATCCTTGTGGGGTTTAGCCTCTCCTGGGAATGAGGACCCTGGTGCCAGCAGCTGGGTCCGTGCTTGGCCTCCCTGTACCAGTGCTGAGCCCTGCCCATCTCCAGCCCCCCTTCCTGTACCCCCCAAGCTGGCACTGGGATGGACTGGAGGGCATCCCAGTAAGTCAGTCCCCTATGTGTTACCCAGTTCAAGGAGGACTGACCCTTATC
Source organism: Daphoenositta chrysoptera (assembly GCA_013397915.1). NCBI lineage: Eukaryota > Metazoa > Chordata > Aves > Passeriformes > Daphoenositta > Daphoenositta chrysoptera. Next base: position 442,447 of record VZRO01001736.1, on the reverse strand, counting down.
CAGGAGCTGGTTGAAGAGCAGGGTGTTGGAGAAGAAGAAGAGGTAGGCGAACATCTGGGAGGTGATCTCGGGGTGCACTTCGTACTGGTGGAGCAGGTCCAGCACAGCCTGGTAGACGAGCACGACCCTGCGGAGCTCCTCGGGCAGCAGCGGGGCCCCCCGCCAGCTCTCCCGGCACTCACTCTGGAAGGGGTTGCACTCCAGCAGGGCAGGGAGCGACACGTACAGACACTGCAGGGAGAGCAGCAAGTTCACAGCAGACTCAGTTGGTTGGGTTTTTCTATTTTTGCATGAGCCAAACCTTTCCTTCACCTCCACAAGCCAAGCAAACCCTGGCAGTGCTGCTCCAGCAAGGGGCTGCTCCCACTCACCCCCTGCCTCCACGGGCGCCAGTGTGGTGCAGTAGTTAAAAAAAAATATAAAATTAACATGTTGGCCGCTTTTAGCAGTTGGAAGTGATGGTGTGTGACGCCAGCTAAAATCTTCAAAATCTGATGTGAACCAGGGCAGCAGCCAATCACTTGGGCACGAGGGTGAAAGAAAAGTCAGGATCGGTGGGGATGACCTTTCCCTGTCGCTTAAATGGGAGAGCAGTGCCTTGCACTCCCTTCTGCAGGGCTCAGGGAAGGGGAGGGTGCCGAGGAGGAGGGTGCAGGGGAGGAAGGTGCTGCTCTGGAGCGGTGCAGGAGCAGCTCCTGTGTCCCCACGTGCCGGTGGCAGTGGGCAGGAGCCGTCCTGCACAGGGCAGCCTTTCTGTGCCTCACACTGCCCGCTCTGTTCCCGCTGCCGCCCGGCCCTCGCTGTCCCACGGCGGCGGGCCAGGGGCCCCTTTCCATCACGCCCTGAATCACACCATTATACCGCGCTGGCCGGAGCCAGCAGCCCTCCCCAAACACCTCCCCCGAGCCGCTGCACTGCAGACAAGGAAACACGCCGCAGTAATTCAATACTTTTCCTGGGCTGCGACCAAAAATCGGGGCACTTCAGCCCGAAGGAAAACACCTCAGCGTGGTGCAACTGCCAAGGAGTAAAAGCTTAAAAAAATTCCTCCTGCACAGCCCCGGGGATGCTCGTGCTGGCCCCGTGTGGCACTGTACCTTGGAGATGTAGTAGACACACTGCTGGAAGGTGTACATGATCACCTCCTCCAGCACCGTCATCGCCTCCTCGCTGGCCGTGATGGTGGAGGAGAACAGAGATTCCTTGGAGCCTGCGGGGAGGAGAGGAGGATGGGGGTGCAAACCTGCAGCAGCAAGGCCCCCACATTCCCAGGGTGTGGGTTATTAGAATGTCCAGGTTTGTATCATCACCACGGAATCCCTCAACAGGGCAGAGGCTCCTCTGGCTGCGGGGAGCTCCCACCTGCCATCCCTCACATCTCCCATCCCTCACATCTCCCATCCCTCACATCTCCCATCCCTGCCCAGCTCGGGGCTGCACTCCCCTTCCAGCCTGGCCTATGAACATTTTAACTTTCTGCATAGACCAGAAACTTTCTGAGGCTAGTTTAATACCTTTTTATCTTTTTTTTTTCGTTTTGCTGGCATTAACACAGGCTCACCAGTGAGCAGTTCTGCAGGCCTGCCTGCAAATCCAGGTGCCCCCAAAGCTGCCAAGGGTGAAGAAAGCCCCACCAAGGCATTAACCACAAGCTGCTGTGGTGGCAGGGGATGCTCCTGTGTGAACACAACACAACCTGGCTCTGGAGCTGGGCAGCACCACGGCAGGATGTGAGGCTGCTCCTCCCAGATTTCCCCAGCCCACAGCACAGAGATGTCCCTGCTGATGAGGATTATGGAGGGTTGACAGAGCATCTCGAGGGCACTGACCACTGCCTGAGGCTGGGGATTAGCAGAGCAGGGTTGCTCCAGCTGCAAAAACAGGCAGGATGCTGCATCCAGACTCACCTTTGATGTCCAGCTCTTCCTCCATGCTCTGGATGTAGGTGGGTGATTTCTGCTGGACAAAGTAGAGGATCTCGATGGCATTGGCCATCCAGAAGATGATGTGCTGCAGGTCTGGGAGAAGGTCCGTGATGGTGAAGTGGGACAGGGTGGCAGGGTCCTGGCTGGGGAGACACAGCAGGTGTTACACCTGCTGCTCCTCAGCATCCCCAGTCAGGCTTTTGGGGAGAAAACAGCCAGCCTAGGGCAATGCCAGAGAGCTTTCACATCCCCCCAGCCCAGCACTGCCCTTAGAAAAACCCTTTACAAGGAAAAATTCAGTGGTTCTTGCTCTGTGGGGTGGCAAAGGGGACCACCTGGCCTTTGTGGGGTGCCACTTTTGGGGGAGACTTCCCCTAATGCAGCTGAAGTGCAGTAAGTACTCGTGGCTGAAGAGCAGCTCTTCCCTAGGGGTATGTGCTGCTCCTGCCAGCTCCGGACAGTTAAACCCAGCTCACCTGCCCTGAGCTGTTCAAAACTAAAATAAAAAACATCTGGGAAATATCTCAACTGCTAAACTGCTTTTTCCTGCTATAGGAAAGGCCCGGGAAGCATCCTTGAAGTTTATCCTAAAGGAGAGCTCACAGCAAGCACCAGGAGTTCCTCCAGATACTGGTTCAGAGATGGGATTTTGGAAATGGCTGGGAAGACTGGGATTGCCCCAGAGTGGTGCTCCCAGCACTGGGACACCCTGTGCCACCACCCCTGGATGCACACATGCAATGCCAGCTCCATCTCAGCTCCGCTGAGGGGTCTCCAGCATGAAGAACTTCAGGCTTACACGTGAGGGACATTCCTACTATATCCCTCAGGAATGAAGCCACAAGTGCAAAGCCCTGGCCAGGTCTTGGATCTGCTGCAGGTCCCATTCCCTCCCGAGCTCGCCTGCTTTTCCAGACCCACACATTCCATGCAGGCATTGTGGTTAAAAGACCAGAGAGCAGAATGCGTGGGATTTAGCAGGAAAATTCATCATGCATCACTGCTGACAGGCTGGGAGGGTGGTTTTACCAGCCACGGACTCCCATCACTCATGGAGGAAGAACTGGGTTGAATTCTCCCCGTTTTGGGGCAAAACAAGGAGGGTCACACTTACTGCTGGGATTGCTTTTCAGCCAGCTCCCGCGTCCGCTCCTGGGCAGGGAGAGAAGGGAGAGCACAGTGAAAACCAGCGGGACGGGGTGCCACGAGCATCACCCCCATCAGCACTCGCTGGGAGGCTCCTAGGGAGGGGTCCAGCAACACCCCCACCCCACAAACACCCCCTCCCACCGCTGACTGACCCACACCGTCCTCTGGATCATTTTGGCCGCTTTGAGCAGCAGCTGCCCGAAGTCTCCCGGCTCAAAGCTGGTGGCCGAGTGCTGGATGCAGAGGCAGAGCAGGAAGGCGGGTGTCAGCTTGTGGTCGTCCCCCCCGGGCTCGATCAGGGTCATGATGCGCCGCAGGAGCACGTCCTCGGCCGCCGGCTCGAACTCCAGCTGCAGCTTCCTGCGGGGCGTCCTGGGGCCGCCGGCGGGCGAGGGGCCCCGCTTTTTGGCAGCAGGCTCCTTCTCCTTCAGCAGGCTGCCACACGCCCCGCACACGTGGGGACCCTCGGGGTGCAGGGCTCGCAGCCTCAGCAGGGTCTGCGCCGGCAGCGGCTGCGCCTTCATGGGGTCCTTGTAGAGGAGCAGGTAGTAGAGGCCGAGGGACAGCAGGTCCCCGTGTCGCAGCACCACCGTCCGGGCCACCTCGGCGAAGTTGACGGAGATGCCAGCGCCGGCGATGGGCTCCAGCACCAGCTTCTCCTCCGAGCGGTGGCGGGAAGGTCGGAGCTTCCTGATGGTGCAGTGCAGGGGCAGGATGTCGGGGGCTGACAGGCTGATGCTGGGCTTGCTCGCCTGTGTCCTCTGGCCCACCGTGTGCTGCTCGCGGTTCAGCAGGTAAACCAAGCTGTCCTGCCGAGCGAGGAGACGCAGCATGAACCGGGGAGGGGGCAGAAGGGACCCTCCTCCCTGCCATGCGGTGAGTGCTGCAGCCTCCCGCTGTCCCCAGCCGTCCCCTCGCTGTCCCCAGCTGTCCCCCATGCACCTTTGCGTGGTAAAAACATTTCATTTTTTTACTCTCCTCTCTGCCAAGCAGGACAGCAGCGATCCCTGCCTTGGGCATGCCAATAAATGGGCACAGTGACTTTGGGCATGCAGTAAGTGGGGCTGCTTTGGGCAGAAGGAGCCCTCCTTCCACCTCATCCCTCCCGCAGTTGCTTTTCCTTCCCACCTTCTCCCCCCGGACTGCAGCGATGCCTGCACCCCGTGCCCGGGTGGGAACGGTGAGACCCCGGTCAGAGCATCCACCCCTGTCCCTGTCTTTCCCCACAGTCTGCCCGCACACCCCGGTGCAGCTCAGGGGACCACCCCGTGCCTCAGTTTCCCCAGCACGGGGATGGCTGCAGTGCCGGTGTCACCCTGCCAAAAAGCTTGGAACAGCCGGATGCTCAAGGAGTACAAAGTAGCCATTAACTGCAAGAGCCGTCCCTGTCCTTTGCCGCTCTCCAAGTGCCTCCAGCAGACGCACTGTTCTCCTCGCAGCCTCTGATTCCATCTGCCGCTAAGAAAGCAGCCGGACAGGGGACGGGGCAGCTCAGCCGCCCCCGCAGAACCAGGGCTCCCTTGGGCCGGGGCAGGGATGCTGCTCCGGGATCACCTTGCATCCCTCTGGGGCATTGCAGGCGGTCACGGGTCCTGCCTCCGTGTGCCCCGTGCTTGGGGACAGGCTGGGGACAGACTTGGGGACAAGGCTGCGAGTCCCAAGCCCGTTTCCTAAAGGATGCTCATCCGCACCACCACCACCACCACCACCACCACCCCCCTGGACCCCAGCAGCTCCGGCCATGCAAGCAGCCCAGCTCCCCGGG
>VZRO01001736.1:424751-437343 GCA_013397915.1 Daphoenositta chrysoptera | reverse complement strand
CCTGCCTGGATGTCCCCGGTCCTTTGCCCTTCCCCGAAAGGTAACGCCAAGACACCGGCGCGGAGAGTTTAGTGGCCTGATGCCACCGCTAAAAAGGGGGTGTCCCAGCCCTCCCTGGCCCCCAAACCTCACTGAATGGAGAGCGGCCGGTCCGTAGTATCCCCCACCTGCCCTGGCCACCCTGCAGGGCTGGGGGGAGAGGAGATCCCTGCTAAAAAGAAAATTCACTCAATCTTTGCTAAAAAGAAAAAAGAAAGAGCCCGGATTCTTCTTTCAGCCCTTCGGCACTCGGTGGCCAGCAGCAAGGGGGAACCGCAGGGACCCCCCCGATTCCCCGGAGCATCAGCCAGGCATGGGAGCTGCAGTGGAGCCGGGCTGCAGCAGGAACAAGCTGTAATTAACTTCTGCCAAGCATCAATTCGTGCAGAGCTGTCTGTCCGTGAGACAAACAGGAGCCGGAGTGAAAGAACAGGCCTGGCCGAGCTGCAAAAGCAGCCCCTCACACGGCATCCCCAGACCCGGGGGGTCCCCGTGGGTTCCTCCGTGCTGCAAGCGTGGCTTGAGCTCTGCAGGAGAAATCGGAAGTTGTGTGTCCGAAGGGCGATGCTCGTACCTCAGCTGGGCAGCCTCCTGGGAGCAGGTCACTGGCATTCGGGGAGGACGAAGAGAGGGAGAAAACCTAAAGGATTTGCTTGCAGGAGCAGCAGTGCAGCGTTGTCGGTGCAGCACCAGAGCCAGAGCCCCGCTCCTGGCTCGGCCGACCAGGGAGCAGGCTTTGGACAGCGAGATTTGGGGACAGCCGGCGGGATTTGGGGACGGCAAAGCAGAGAGCCTGGTGCCCAGGGCTGCTTAAAGGGACACTCACAAGCTCAGACCCAAAAAAAAAAAAAACCATCTGCCTTATTTGGTGAGGAATGGGCTGCCGGTTCTGAAATACATTTTTTTGTTTGTTTGTTTTAAATGGAGCGCTCCTTTGCTGGGAAAATCAAAGAGATGGGGATGGGGAGGGGGGTGGGACAGGGAGAAAATAACCCCTGCTGTTTACATGCCTTGGGATTAGGGCAAGGCACAGTCAAGCCACCCCAAGCGGTCCCGTGCCCCGTGTCCTTCTTAAAAAGGCAATCGGCCCCGCTCCCGGCCAGGGCACGGACGGGAAATCCAGGGACAACCACGAGCCCACCCAAGCCACGCTGCTGGGGATGCCAAAGGCCACCCCAAACGTGTCCGCAGGACACCTCAGCTGCCCCCAGGAGCCCTGTCCCCAACCCACAGCATGGAAATGGGCCAAAGGGATGAAGGACAGCGGGGGCAGTGCGGATCCAGGAGCAGCCTGCGGGAGCAGCGGAGCGGGGCCGCATCCTGGGGAGCAGCTACTGCTGCAGCTCAGTGGGACAGGCTGGGCTCCCGCTGCCTGCAGAGACAGGCCATCATCAGCCCCTTATCGAGGGGAAAGGAAGCTTCTGTATTTATTTTGTGTAGGAAAAAGCTGCTTTTTCACTGCCGATAGAGCCCCCGTCACAGGCTCCCGCTAACCCCGGGGCTGCGCTGGAAAGATAAACACGGCTCTTTTCCTGAGCATAACAAAGTCCCTCCATAAAACTGGGTTAGGGTTTTTTTAATCCTTTGGTAGTGTTTTGTCCTCCCAGGCATGTCCAGGTTATCCCACCCAAAACTCGGCCTGAACATCTCCAGTGCAGCGCGACCAGGGCAGAGCCAGTGGCTGCTGAATGCACATGGAGATTGGGATGGGAACAGGGTGCCAGGAGTTAAGGAGCATCCCCAAATATTACATTCCTCCCTGGATAGCCAGGGCTTGGACTGTATAAAGGTGGTGCTATCGTCGGGGTGTTAGGCCTTGTTAAAATTTAGGACTGGACAAGCTCCAATGATCTCAGGCCTACGGGGAGGTTAACAAGGCTTGGGAAAAAGGATGTACCACTGATAGTGGGCACAGAGAATACAGAATTTACAGGCCACAAGAACATTTGGCAGAACTCCCAAGATAAGAAAGAAACTAATAGAAGCAACTCAGCAACTGTGCTGAATCAGCTCTGACTGGGTAAGAGGTAATTCTGGCAGGGGGAGATTCACAACCCAAGAAACCACCAACTCAAAACAAGAGTTCTCTCTCTGTCCCCCCTCTTTTCTCCTTCTTTCTCTTTCTCTACCTCACATTCGTTGTTGATACAATCTGTGTTATTTACTTTGGCATTTGTCTCGTTTGCACCTCAATCCAGGCAGAGGCATCTCTCACTAACCAGATCCTAACACAAGGCTGGATCTCACCCCTAAGGAGAGCTGGGCACCCCTTGGGCAGCACCCACCAGACCCCACCAAGCTGCTGCCTCCAAACCCATCCTGCATCCCAGGGGAAAAGCTGCTGGTTGTGGTGCCTGGGATCTTGGCTGGGATCTGCCTCTTTTTCAGCTGAGGAAAGAGGTTCGCTTTTCCTGGCTGAGAAATAAATCAACAAACAACTCCGTGGGCCCCAGGAAAGAAGAAATGCTTTGAATGTACCCAGGAGGGACTAACACCAGGCTAGTCCTTCCTAATGTAATTGCTCCGCAGACTCTGCAGGGAATCTTCCCTGGATGCAGTTGTGCTAAGGTATATCAAAGCCAGATCCTCAAAGGCACTTGCCAGAGCATCTTTTAGAATAATAGGCTTAAATCCCGAGTTTCTGGAGCTGCGTGTGCAGTTCAGCCTCCAGCCTCTTGGGAAAGCTCCAGTTAGGACAGGACCTGGTGCAAAATGGGGGTATTTTGGAAAACGAATGCCACTGAGATGCCAAGTGCCCTCCCTCCAGCCCCCTCCACTTTGTGGGTGTTTTCTCTACATCCCCATAACTGCTGCCTCGATGCTCCCAAAAGGAGCAGGGCTGGGGGCAGCAGGGACAGAGGGGCTGCCTCGTTTGCTGCAGAGAGGCTCTACCTGCGCTGCTAATTAGTGGCATGAGGAGCCAGCACCGTCCTCCCCAGTGGGAAGCAGCTAATAAACTAATTAGGATAATGGGTAACTGAGCAGATAAAACTCTTAAGCTATTTGCTAACAGGTCACGGATGGATGTGGAGCCTTTCCCCCAGCCAGCCGTGCACCTGTGTGACCCCAGTGCTGCCAGTCCTGCTGCTCCAGCCATGCCCTGTGTGGGGAAGGGCCTGCAGTATTGCCCTGGGGATGATTTGAGCATCCCTCTGCTTTCCTCCGAGGGAGCTGCAAGCCTAAAGTCCCTTTATTTTTGCACAGATGTTGTGTTTTCCACGCCAATGCCTCACCACCCAGGGCAGGCAGCTGCTGCTCAGCAAGGGGACCTCTGCCAGCTTGAGCCTGGTGACAAGGGTGACCCTGGTGGAGGGCACTCATGGTCAATACCCCTTACACCAGGAGTTTCGTGGCTTTTTGGGGTGCTGGGTCACAGGCTGCATCGCTCACATGCATTCCTGGCAGATTGCAGATGAGGTGGGAAAGTGTGGCCCCAGCCTCACAGCATCCCAGGGCATCAGCTCAGGGTGAGACTGGTGACAGAGCCCCGGGCGCCACCAAAAGAAAGGGCTGCAGGAGTGAGATTTTACCAGGTGAGACAACTATGGGCTGTGAAGTCTGCAGAGCAGATAGCCTGACTGACTGTGGGTGTAGCTTCTGTCTTGGAAGAGCCTGGTCAGCTATGGAAAATGCCCAAAGGTTAAAAAATGGGGAATTTCCACGGCCCCACCCAGGAGTGCTGAAACAAATGAAGTGATAACGAAAGCATAGCAGGCTTATTTCCAGATCCAGAGCACAGAATCCTATCAGGAACTGCTCCTCCATTGGGAATGACCGAAGGGTGCCAGTCCCAGGCCAGCTCGACGCTGCTCCCGTGCTGGGCAGCCCAGACCCTGCTGCTTCCCCAGCCTGCGTGGGAGAGAGAGCCCTGCACTCCCAGGGCTCCCAGCCCACCCAGGATCCAGGTCACGGGGAGGAAAGTTGCTTTCTGCGTCCGAGGGGGAGGATTTGAGGCCGAGGGGACGTGACCTTGGGCTCCAGCAGGGAGCTGCCCCGTGGCCCTGCCCACCGTGTGCTGCAGCCACTGCGCTCGGCCCCTGCCCTTCCCTCTCTTCAACAGAAGCTGTTTTTAGAGTCGCTGCTCTCCCAAAGTGCTTCACATCTCTCTGATCCTGGCTGGAGAAAGAGCTGAAGAGAAGAGCAGAGCATCCACCTCCCTGGCCCAGGCTCTGGCAGGAGCCACCTCTTTGTGTCCCACGTGCAACGAGCTGGGAGCACCTGTGGCATCCCTGAGCAGACAGAGGGAAACATTGAGAATGGAGGTATCCCTGGCTCCTCATCGGGTACCAGGTGAAATCCCAATTGAAAATTGCAGCTGGGGGGGCTCCAGCTGCCTCTGCTCTCCCCCAGAATGCCCATGGCTGGATTCCCTCACCCTGTGCCTCAGCTCCTTCCAGCCTTTGTTAGGATGGGTGGGAGAGGAGCTGTGTCCCCCCTGGCGTGGGACAGGTTGGACCATTCGTTCTGCTGCTGGTGGGGGAGAAACTTGGCTCTTCTTTGCCAAGCACACAGAGTAATCCTGCATCATCATCAGTTTAGTTCTGACAGGAACAACCCTTTCCTACAGGGGTGAGGAACTGCGTGGGGCCCCTCCCAGCAAAACCCCCTGGCTGACACCTCCAGAGCCTGGTCCAGACCCCTCTGTCAGCAGGCCTGACCCAGCAAGCACATCATGCACGTAAAAATCTGATTTTAAACCTTTCTGCCCTCATCCTCACAGGGCTTTTATCGGAGGGTGGGAGGAGGAAAGCTTCATTACTGTGTGCTGGGGTCACTTATTAACCTGCTGGTTCCTAATGATGCACTTATCTCCTCCTGCCAGCCCTGGCCTCCATCAGGCACCGCTGCAGGGGCTCTCCTGCCCTACATTGCTCTCTCTTCATTAGCTTTTCATTTTCCTTAATTGCTCCTGCAGATTTGCCCGGGGTGTCAGGCCTGGGGGATGCCCAGAGGGAGATGGGGGTGGAGGGGAGCAGGGCAGTGCTCTGCCAGGCACGAAGCTGCGGATGCCGTGGTGCTGGTTCACTGATGAGAAGAGCAGGAAGCACTAATGCTGTTGCCTGCCGCTCCCCAGCCATGAGCAGGGTTTGGTACTAACCCCTAAACTGGCTGGGGTAAATATTTGAGGTGGCAGATACCAAACTGATGCAGGAGAGTGCTGTGTCCTGCCTCAACCCAGGTGAAAAACGCAGCGAAAATGCGGCCACCCTCCCACTTGCATCACCCCCTGCACCCAAACCACATCCGAAAGCTGCTGGTGTGAGAGGACTTCTGGGGGTACATCCCAGCCCCTCTCCCTGCCCCACACCCAGCTCTGACCTGCAGTGGTGGTGTCCACGTCCTTGGCCGCCATCTCCTCCACCTCCGCCCTCCTGCGCAGCTCCAGCCGCCGCGAGAAGCCCTCCTTGGGCTTCCAGAGGTCCTGGATGAGCAGCGGCTTCTCGTGGTCACCCAGCACCCTCAGCCCCTCGGTCTGCCACTGCTTCTCGGGGCCCTGGAAGCGGCCGATGACATCGCAGAGCGCGTACTGCGCGGCGCTGAGCTGGCTCAGCCCGTAGCGCTCCAGGGCCTCCTTCACCAGCTCCCGCGCGCCCGAGCTGCCCGTCACCAGCACGCTCTTGTAGTTGGTGCCCGCGCAGATGTTGCCCCCGAAGATTTTCAGGATGCCAGGGGCCGAGAGCTGGGTGGAGAGCTCGGCCGGGTCGTCCTCCGCGGCCGCCGGGGAGGCCGAGCTGCGGTCCTTGTAGCTCAGCGTGCGGTACAGGACCTGGGAGAAGAGGCGGCCCTGGCGCTTCAGCCGGTTCTTGGACGGCGGAGCCATGGTGGAGGAGGGCCCGTAGAACATCGTGCGTGAGGTCGTCATGAAGCACAGCTGGGCAGGGAAGGGCAAAAAGGGAAGGTGAGTGGTTTGGAGGCCAGATGTGCAGCAGGGGAGAGCGAGCAGGTGGCCGCGGAGGTCATCCCTAAGGTGGCAGATCAAGGGAGGGCCATTTCCTTTCTGTAAGCCGAAACGCCAGTGGAAAAGCTCAGCCAAACTCCTTGGCACCAGCATATTTACCCCTGGATGGATTTGTCCCTGAAAACAGAGCCTGGAGTGGCCCCGTATTTCTCCATCATGTGTACTAAGAGGTCCCTCTCACCCAGGCAAAATGCAGTGGGAGGAGAGCAGAGCCCAGCAGGACCTGGCAGGGCCCATCCTGGTTAGGAGCCAAGGCACCAGGAGTTACTTTCACTAACGAGTTTATGGAGCAATCCCATTTTTTAGAGGTGAAACAGAAAGCTCAAGTGCAAATTCACTGACTCTGAGGTCACTGCTAAATGCTTTTGCTCAGCGAGAGGCACAGGGTGAAAATGGGCTTTAATTAGCCTTTCTAAAAATGTCCTGACTCCGGCAAATCTCTTGGCTGTTGCTTGTTTGTGGAGGACGTTCAGGCACAGGGTGGCATCGCTGACAAGGCTGCCCTTGTCACGTTAGCCCAGGGCAGGGCTGCTCAGGGCAGCCCCGAGTGGGCAGCGGCTGGAGGAGATGTGGCCAAGGCCGTGTGGCAGCTCCCAGTGCTCCTCAATCCCCTGGAATGGACTGGGAACCAGGAATCACTTCCGGATTTAGGTGGGTAGCACTCCTGCCCAATGTCACTGTCACCACCTGGGGATGCCTTTGGAATCCCATCCCGGCTGCAGCAGCACCTGGTGCTTGTGTGGAGCTGATAACCCTCCATGACCTGCTGGCAGAGGAGGCCTGGAAAGACAATCTGGGCATTCCTGATTTGCACGGGACCGGGAACTCCCTCACCTCCGGATTTATAACGTGCAGCGACTCCATGCACACACAGAGGACCCCCAAAACGTCCGATCCACAGCTATCAGAGCGCAGTTGGGGTATCAGAAGCAGTTGGGGTGATCCATCTGTGCCTGGCTGGGGACACGCGGGGCTTCCCAGAGCTGCAGCCCCGCCTGGCTCGGGCACAGCCGCGCCTCCAGAGCAAACTCAGCGCTATCAGGCAGTGATGTCGGCCCTGGAAAGCCTCCAAACCACCATCTAATTCAGGAAAAAAGAGCGTCCCTGCTGCTAATGGAAGAGGTCACCTTCTAACCCAGAAACCACCTCCCAGCCCTGCAGGGAGGGTTGCTGCAGGATGTGCATCCCCCCATCCCGCAGCCCACGGAATGCTGGAGATGGGGAAACTGAGGCACCAAGTGCTAAGGGTGTGGCCGGGAGCTGTGTAATCCTGCGATGCTGCTGCACCCAAATTCACCCCTTTTCCCTCTCCCAACCCCACCAGGACTATGAAAATGATGGGGTTTGTCCTTCTTTCCAACCTTCTGGTTCCAAAACTGACTCCTGGTGTGCTGAAGGGCAGGAGTCCTGGCACAGGACAGCAGGGCTGAGGACCTTGTGTTCTATAGTGCCCCAGAACTTCACCCCAACTCGCTGGGTTCAGGTAAGGCTGCTCCTGCTCCCACCTTGCAAGTGAGGAAACTGAGGCAGGGATGGGGTTGGGGCTGTGGCTCCCCCCACAATGCTGCTCCTCCCTCCCCAGCTGAGCCCAGAGCTGCTGCTCCTGCTGGGGACGTCCCTGGGGACATCCCTTGATGTGTGCTGTGTGACATCTGCCGGGAGTGCCGGGGCAGCCCCGACCTGGGGAGCAGGTCAGGGCACTGGCAGACAGTCAGGAACAGGAACAGCTGCCCCAGGCCGTGAGCACGGCCCTGCCAGCCCTCATTAACATTGACCAGAAGGAAAACTGCCCCAGAGTCCCTGCAGGACCTTGTCATCACTGATGCAAAAGACAAAAGTTTGTCATCAAATCACTGGTTTCATGGACTTAATCTTCTCCACCTTGAACTACCCCCAGCACAAAGGGAAACCTTTTACCATCTGCTGGTGGCAAAATCAGTCCTCCAAGCCCACATCACAGAGGCACCATCCTTGCTTCTTGCAGGTCCCTGCCTAGTTTTGAATGTGTTATTTATAGCTCAGCTATTTTTCTGCTCTTTCTATCAAATACAGCTCCTACAGAGAAAGAAAAAATAAGAAGCCTGGATCAGGAGGAGCTTCCAACCTGCTCACCCCAATTTTCAGCATCTAGAGCAGCACCGCTGTGATTTCACCAGGCACCAGCCTGGGTGACCTGAGAAATCGCAGCCTTCTCCCAAAGACAGCGGAACACACCCGGTCTTAATCCCCCTGAGGACTCCACGGGCCGGGGTAAGATGATAATGGAATGGGCTCCTCCCACATCCGTGCGCTCAGGCACGCTGGGCACCGGCATCTCCCACCAGGAGAGAATCTCTGGTGCGTGCCATCCCCCTGAGTCCTGCTGCGGGAGCGGGGATGCTCCAGCTGGGTCGGACAAGCCAGCAAGAGTGCCAGCTGCTGGGCACACCTCTCTGCAGGTCAGTGGGACGTGCTCCTGGACACCCAGGTCAGCTCCCTTCTCACTGCAGGCCAGTTCCCTGCAAGGACTCAAGCCTGCAGCTATGGAGCATGATCCAGACTTTCCCCAGAGTCCCTTTCTCCAGCTTTCAGTGACATTGTCTGTCTAACAGCTACACAGGAATTAGTCAAAAGCCTGGGATTGCCCCCCAGAGAGATCTGTCAGGGATCCTTCACCTCTTCACAGCCACACCAAAACCAGCTATTTTCCACAGTCTGTCTGAGCTCGGCAGAGCTGTGACAAATGCCCTCGGTATTCACGTGGCCACCACATGTCCTTCCATCACCACAACTGACTCTGCAACCGCCGGGGACTTTCCTGCGGGCCGAGGTTCCTGCTCCTGTCACGGGTGAGCAGCTCCTTCCCAGTGCCTCCACCCAGCGCTCAGGAAAAGCCTCTCCCTACCTTGCCATCCTTCTCACGTGCCTTTTTTCCTTCCATTCATCCTCCTTCTCAAAGCAATCTTTGCCCTTTGTCGCGCCTCATCCTGGGCAGCTGTCAGTCGTGTTTCTGCGAGAGGAAGAGGAGGAGAGGTCCTGGGCTGCACAGAGACATCGGCTGCTCGCAGTGTGGTGGGTTTGGAAGGCTCAGAGGTTCTGCAGAACGCTCCCGATGTGCCTCGTGTCTGCATGTGGGCTACTGAGCCACATCTAAACCCCCTATAACCAACAGCACCTGCCCCATCGCATGGGAGACCGGGAGAGAACAGCAGGAGGAGAGGAAAGGAAAGGAGAGGAGAAAGGGAGGAGATGGAACCAGCAACAGCCCTGTGACCTTTATCTCCTTCTCCCAGGCACACGTGTCCCCAAGGGTGCCAGGCTGGGGACCCTCTGACCCACGGGTGGACAGCCAGCCCTGGACCAGCTCCTTTCCCCAGCAGCCACAGCACGCTGGGATGCTCATTGAGATTTGTTTTCCTGAATCTCAGCCTGTTTTGCTGGACATCAAGAAGAGCCACCAAGCGCTGTCCCCTCACCTCTTCACCACAGATCTATGAGGACACAACCACTGGTAACCAAGAGACAAAGCTAAAAGGAGCACCTGCCAAGTGCCTCCAGGGATTTCACGGGTGTTCCTCGGAAAGAGCCATCAGGGCACAAGAAGCACTCTTTCCATGGCTCCACCGTGATTAAAGATAAATGCATCATTCTCTAATTAAATCACCTAATCAGGGCCTCGGTGTGGTTCGATCCAGTCCCTCTTGCTGGCCCAGCCCCGGGGCTGTGGGAGAAACTCTGCGGGTCGTGATGTGAAAGGCAAAGAGGTGCTGGCCCCACCTCTGCTGCTCCACGTTTCTTCTGATGATTAATCGCTCCTCCTGGTAAAATATTTATGCCTTATTTCCAACGTGTCTGCCCTCAGCTGCCAGATATTGATTCTTGCCATCTTTTCTCTGCTCAATTAAAAAGCTTTTGGCTACCATGTATTTTCTCCTCTGCGAGAGTATTTAGATGCTTTTGCCAAGCCCTCCTCTTTCCTCTTTGATTTGATTTATGCGTGGACTAACTGGATGGCCTCTCCTCTCCAGCTGTAAGACCCTTTCTGCAGCTCCTTGGTCCTTTCCCCTCGGACTCCACATCTCCTCTGCTGAGAAGGAAAGATTGGTTTGGCTGCCATAAGCCCAAATTTGGTTCTGATGAGAAATGCAAATAACTGTTTGGTTTTTTTTTTCCAGAGCCAAATTTCACATTATCCTGAAATTTTCAATTCTCCAGTGCAGAAATGGGGACAAACAGGCAGCCACCCCCCAAACTGCTCCCTGGTGACCCCCTGTGCTGCCTTTGCCAGCATCTGCATGCAGCTCCAGCTGAAAATTTACCATCCAGATTAGGGACAGGAAACCACGTAGAGCCACAGTTATTATTTTTGGGTGTAAAAGATTTCCATGTTCCATTCTGCTCCAGTTAGGATGCCTTTCGCTCATCCAGTTTACCTCCGGATTTGTACAAACCATTAACACTCAGCTGCTCTGGGTCAGATCCAGGTTTTTCCAGAAATCATTTCCATCTCCTTTCTTCCAGATTAGTGATAAAAACACTGAGTGCATGTTACCAGCTAGCAGTGCCCAGCAGTGATAATCTCCCTGATAACTGCATTGGAAATGGATCACGTTTATTTAATACCGGCTTTCTTGACACGGTGTAATGTCAGCTCTAAATACTGGACTGGATTGACTTTTTTAATACTGGAAAGTGCAGATTTTTACAAGAATATCACCTCCCATAACTCAAATGCTTCTCAGAAGTGTATTACAGCCAGAAAGTCACCTCTCATGTTGGAGACTGAAATAATTTCTACTTGCCAGGAGTTATTTTCCATATAGCCACGTTGGATGGCAGGAATTTATTCCTGGTGCTGAAGTCTTTAATCAATTCAAGCCCGAGCCAGGTTTCTCCCTCTTCTCCCTGGGGGGATGCTATCAAGCCAATCAACCTGTAGCTACCAGGTCATCTTATTACCTTTTGGGAAGAGCAACAACACTATTAAAACACTTTTTAATCATCTGGAATTTCCCCGGGGCTCATCCTGGCGCATGGATGGGTGGTGAGATTTCAGCTATAACCATCCCAGAACAGGAACCAGAAAAGCTGTTTCCTCAGATCTTTCTTTGAAATTTTTCTCTTTTTTGTTTTTTTCCTTTTTTCCTCCTTTCTTTTTTGGATGGAAACCGCTGGAGGGGCAGCCTCGGACTAACGGGACCGCAGCCTGGATGCTGCAAGTGGAGGGAGAGGCCGCCCCGGCACTGCAATGTGGAACAAATTAGAACTCGGAGAGCAAAGGAAATGAGAACGCCCTGGACGCGGCGGCTTTGACGTGAGCTCCTCGGCTCCAAATCCTGCCCCTCTGCTCCAGATCCTGCCCCTCTGCAGATCCCGGGCTGCCGGGGCAAAACGCAAACCCCTCCGCTCTGGGAGCCCCCGCTCCCTCCCTTTCGGGATCAAGTCTCCGCTCCAGAGCCCGGCCTTTCCTTGTGCGAGTTTTATCCATCTAATCTAGGGGCAGATCGGAGGCTGATGATGTCCGTGGCTGCCTCGGTGCCGTCTTTAGCCGGATCAGGGCGGGTAAACTCCTTACCAGGTTATTCTTAGCAGCAGGCACCCCGCAGCAGCCCGCACCCCGCGGCCCCGGGACTGCTCAGACAGGATGGAAAGGCAGCCCCGGTCCCGCAAACACCAACAGCTCGTCCCAAAGGAAGCAATCGCTCCACAAATATTGTAACAGTTCGGGACCTGATCCCACAAGGACAACAGGAGTCCTTTCAGCAGGTTTTCTTTTCTTGATATCTTTCCCCCTGTAATTATTTTGCAGGGTCTTTTGAGCCGCCAACGCGCACCAGCTCTCCGGGAATGCACCAGGGCAAACGCCAGCCCTCTGCCCGGGCAGCTCTATTCACGCACACAGCCCAGAAACACTGCACAAAGAGCATTTGCTTTCTGCTGCCTCCCGAGCTCCACAGTCTCCGTAGGCTGCCTAATTATAAGATCTTAGCAATAATTTTTTTTTTCCAGCGATAATTAACTGGTCCTGGAGAGAGCTGAAAATAAGCACTTCCCAAGCAAGTAGCAAACTCCCCTGAGTTTTCTCTGCTGAAGTTACAACTCAGCATGAAACTGCTCCAGCCTCACAGGGACACAGATCATCTCAGCACCTCCCTGCCACGGCCTGGGATGCCACCACAGTCGCAGGCAGCTGAATACAGGTGAAATGGAGGGTGTGGGATAGCAGTGGGATCCCAAGGGTTGTGCAAGCGGACAAGGATCCCAAGGGGCATGCAACGGGGAGAAGGATCCCAAGGGGTATGGAGCGGGGAGAGGGATCCCAGGGAGTGTGCAAGGGGCGGGAGAAGCCCAAGGGGCATGCGGCTGGCAGAAGGATCGCAAGGAGCGTGCAGCGGGGAGACGGCTCCTAAGGGGTATGGAATGGGGACAAGGATTCCAAGGAGCCTTCGATGGGGAGAAGGAGCCCAAGGGGTATGGAAGGGGGAGGATTCCACGGGGCATGCGATGGAGAGAAGGATCCCAAGGGACGTGCAATGGGACACGGACCCTCGGGGCCAGGCAGAGTGGGGAAGGCTCCCCGTGTGCCCGGCCATGGGACAGGGAGCCGCGGGCGCT
>VZRO01001736.1:401835-424658 GCA_013397915.1 Daphoenositta chrysoptera | reverse complement strand
CGGCAGCGCCCGGAGCCGCCGGGGCTGCGCGGGGACCTCGGGCCGGTCCCGTCCCGCCGGGGCGGAGCGACAGCGGCACCGGCGCCTCCCCGCGGCCGCCGGCGGCACCGCCCCGCAGGGACAGAGGGGACAGAGGGGTCGGCGTGCGGGAAGGGGCTTCTGCCCCGCTCTGCCCCGCTCTGCCCCGCTCCGCCCCGCTCCCTGAGACCCCACCCGGGCCGCTGCGTGCAGCCCTGCGGGGTTCGGCACAGAAAGACGCGGAGCTGTGGGGGTGAGGCTGCCAAGATGCTCCGAGGGTTGGAGAACCTCTCTATGGAGCCAGGCTGGGAGAGCTGGAGGAGATCAGGATGGAGAAGAGAAGGCTACGGGGAGATCTTACAGCCTCTCCCAGGGCCTAAAGGGGCTCCAGGAGAGCTGGAGAGGGAGTTTGGGCATGGAGTGACAGGACAAGGGGGAATGGATTCCCACTGATGGAGGGCAAGGTTAGATGGGATATTGGGAATAAATCCCTGCCTGTGAGGGTGGTGAGGCCCTGGAACAGGTTGCCCAGAGAAGCAGTGGCTGCCTCATCCCTGGAAGTGTTCCAGGCCGAGTTGGAAGTGGCTTTGATCAACTTGGTCTAGTGGAAGGTGTCCTTGCCCATGGCAGGGGGTTGGAACAAGATGAGCTTTAAAGTTCCTTCCAACCTGAGCCTTTCTAGGATTCTATGAAAATGCCAGGAGCGAGCCAGGCAGGGCTGTGCAGGCAGCAGCACCTCAGCTGCACAGGCTGGCTTTGGCCAAACAGGTTTTATAAAACCAGCTCCAGAGCTGACCTGGAGACTGCAGAGGCTGCACACGGGCTGGTGCCTGAAAGGAGCAAGGGATGGATCGTGACTGCACTGGGCAGTCGTTCAAGTTGAGATGGTCACTGATGCTCTCCTTCCCTTGGTGAAAACGTCTCCTTGCAGTAAAGGGGTGTTTCCCTGCCCAGGGGTGCCGGGGTGCTCTGGGTGGGAAGGCAATTCTGCCACCCAGACACCCTCTGGGAATGACAGCACCAAAGCAAAGTCAGGAGGCCGCCCAGTTCAGCCCGATTGCCAGCAGCAAAGAAATGATGGGCGAGGTGGAAGTTGTGGGTCAGGTTTTGGGGTGAGTTCAGCTGCCCGTGGAAGCAGGGAACGCTCCCTGGCTTTCTGGGAAAGCCGCTGAGCACGGCAGCCTGGGGGCAGTTCAGCCCTGTGCAATTATGGCAGAGAGGGCAGACAGTGGATGTGCAGAGCCCAGGCCGGGCAGCTCCAGCACGGGGGGCAAATTCTCCCCCTCCAAGAGGAGCCAGTGCCCACGGGAGAGGCTGGTGGGAGCTGCTGGGTGATGGTGGGGTTCGCCTGTGGGGTCAGCAGCGAGCTGTGCTTACCCTCTGCCCAGTCTGCCACGGGTTTGCTGCTGCTCCGTGGCTCTGGCATCCTTCATCCCATCGAGGCTCCACACCTCGGCTTGGCTCAGCCATGGAGGAGGGGAAATGGCAGGGCTGGAGCAGCCGTGGAGGGCTCTGCGCTGAAACCACCGTGGTGAGATGCTGATGAGCCTTTCAGCCAGCGCCTCTGGGCACAGGGGCACTCTCAGCAAACTCATTTATTTATTTCTTTATTTGTTGAGTAGCTGGCAATGCCATCCCTGCATCAAGGTGAGTCAGTGCTCAGCATCCCAGCACCCTGCAGCTGATTGAGTGGTTCCTCTCCTCACCAGGGACCAGTGCCGTGTGGGATGAGTCAGATAGAAAATAGGTTTATTTCCAGATGCTGCAGGGGAAGTAATTTTGATTTAAGAAGCAGGCAAGAGTGAGGTATCTTGAGTTTTTATTTCGATCCTACTCCACAGGAAACAATATCCACTAGCATTATCTTCCTTATGTTTGTTTGTATTTGACCCAATACTGTGTTAAATATAAAATACTGATTGAACAAGGATGGATGGTGAAAAACATGAGATGCTAAAAAGATCCCTCAAGCCCTCCTCCACAAACATCCTGAATGTTATGAGTCATTTAAAATTAGTATAAAATAGGAGGACAATCCGATAACCTGCTCTGTGTCCCCCATCCTGCTTTGCAAGGGGAGGGTTTAGGAGCAAGAGAAGAGGGGGAGCCTCTCCTTTACAGAGAAGCCTGCTCAGCAGACCCGGGCTGAGGGCAGGGTGGCGATGTTCCCAACAGAGCCCGGCCATCCATTCCTGCCCGGGGATCTGTCCTGCCCTGGATTTTCAGCAGGAGATGGAGATGAAGCAGCTTCAGAAAGGTCCTTCTGACAGCTGCCTGTGCCTCAGGAGCCCTCAGGACTGATTTAGGGCCAAAAGACCCCAGTGGCAAAACAGTTTCTGAGATAAATCCCTTGGGAGGAAGCCTACGGACAAAACACGGTGGTGGTCCCTGGGCATCCTCAGCCCCTGCCAGGGGACATTGGCCCGTGGCTGGGACTGCTGTTTGCATGGTCTGACCCCAGGGTGGTTCCCCGTGGGATTTAGTGACAGAGGGGAAGGAGAGCCGGGCACACCGAGCCGAGGTTGTCACCGTGCCCCACGGTGGCTCTGGGAACCCGGTCCCCCGGACTCAGTGGAAATTGAAGCAGAATTGTGAAGCACTGGCTGCCCTCCGAGTGCTTCACGGGGTCCTCACACGAGCCCTGTGAGGTAGGTCAGTGTCTTCGTCCCCATTTTACAGACGGGGAAACTGAGGCACAGAGAAGGGTAATGACTTGCTAGACAGAAAATATGGCATCTCCCATCCTGGGACCTCTGTATCCTGCTATTCCAACCCCAGATATGCTCCATCAACTGCTGGTTACTCACAGCTCGTCCTTCCCCACCCCTCCATCTGCAGCAGGTGACAGGGCCAGGGCTGGGCAGAGGCAGCAGCACAGTCGGGGCTCACACCAGCTCCTTCACCCCCATCCCTAAGACCACCCATCACCCCAAGGGCAGTCCCAGCCCAAAGGCTGCTTTGGGGTGCCCTGGGCACAGACCCCCAGCAGCCCCATGCCAGGCTGGTGTGCCGGGTACAGCTCCCAGAGCCTTTTACAGGAACCTTCTGCCTATGGAAGTGAAAACCCACTGGATATTTTTGCCACAGCCACCACATCAGGAAGTATCCAGACGCTTCCTCTTTGGTAATTTGCTGCAAATTGGCACAGCTCTGGAGAGCCAGTCCCGGGGTGCCACAGGCTGGGGGGCCCTAAGCTCTGGGGGAGGTGGGGCAGAGCCGGGAGCTCGGCTCCCTGGAACGCTGCCAGAAGAACGGGAGGTGTGGGATGGTGGCCATAAATCTCCCTCCCCTGCCACGTCCTGCCAGAGGCTGCAGCTGTGATTAATCGAAGGCCAAAAAGAGGTGATGGGCAATCGATGCCTTCAGGGGCTGATGGGGAAGCTGCAGGCACAGCCCAGCACACACCACACCCTCCTGGCTCCAGCAGCTCTGCCAGGGTGTTTGGGGAGCAGGACCAGGTGTGGTTTTCCCGTTCTGCTGCTCCCAACAGCTGGATGGATGTTCCATGTCTCGTTATCCTGTGCTAGCACTGTGTGGCCATGGTCAGGCATTTAAAAACTGAGCATCACTGGGATCTGTCCGTCACAGCTCACCCCCAAGCATCATCTGGATGCATTCCTGCCCTGCAGCAATCCTGGGAATGCCAGAAATATTTCCAAAAGTGGAATTAATCTGGTGAACAATAGGCTCATCAGCAAAATGGGAGCAGAGAAGGCAGGTGGCCCTGTGATCCCAGTCTGAGGAGGTTCACTTCCCTCCCTTGGGAGAAAGGGAATCCCCTGAAGTGGATGGGCTGACCCCAGCCAGGGAGATGCCAGGAGCTGAATCCCAGCTCTGCTCCCTGCTGAAGGCACACGTGCAGCAGAGCCTGGGAGCAGGGCCGTGCTTCAGGCTGCCACTGGCATCGAGGCTGGAGAGGAAAACCAAGAGCTCCAGGGAGAAAATGTCCGTAGGGGATCCCAGGGTCCATCTAGGGGGGATGTACTGAGTTGTGCACTTAGTATTGGCTTAGAGAAAGGATTTCCCAGTGCTCAGGGACTGGGACACCCTGGAAGAGATTGACGTTTCAATCTCTTGTAAGGCTTGTTGAGTACGGACCATCCCCTCAAGGACTCGGGATGGAGCAGTTAATGCTGACATGGCTTAGGACCATTTAGGAGCTGAGTCCAGGTGGTGCAGGGGTGTCACCACATCCCTCTCCACCACTGGGTCTCTCCCCTCATCCTGACTCCTGCAGTCCCCTCAGTGGCACACACGCTAAGGACTCCAGTAGCCAAACCCAGGGTGTCATAGCCAGGGGCATGCAGGGCCAGGGTTCCCAGTCCCGTGGGATGCTCAAGACCAGGTGAGTGAGCAGAGATCCCAGCAAGTGGTCACTCCCCTACCACCCACAGCCCAATCAGTCACTGTGTTCTGAAACCTTTGCCTAAAAACAAAAACAGTTCCAGAGGTTAAAAAAGAAAAATATTTAAAATCAACCTCCGGGCTCTCCTGTCTGCACGGGAAGGGCACCAACGGCTGCTGTCCATGGGGCCGGGGGGAGGTTTGGGGCGAGCCCAGGGTGCAGGCTGTGCCCTCGCTGCCCTCTGTGTCCCCGTGTGCCAGGTGGCACAAACAATGTCTTTAAGGCTTCTACCGGGACGTTCCGGTGCCCAGCGCTCCGGGCCGGTAGAGGTACCTCCAGATGGCGTAGTAGTGGATGCCAGCTCCGATGGCCACGAAGAGGTGCCAGATGGCGTGGGCAAAGGGGATGCGGCCGTCGCTTTTGAAGAACACCATGCCCAGGCAGTAGAAGAACCCACCGGCCACCAGCTCCGGGAGGCCGTCCCTGTTGGGCTGGGAGCAGGAGGGGCTCAGTGAGGCCAAGGGGTGTCTGCTCTCTCCCCACCACCCCATTAAGACCAGAAGTGTTGTCCAGCTGCAGCTCTGGACTTCTCTGCCTTCTGCTACCCCCTCGTCTCCAGCAAGACAGCAGGGACCCAGCGGCCCTGGGAGAATTGGAACTAGATGATCTTTAGGGTTCCTTCCAAACCAGACCGTTCTGTGGTTCTCTGATCCTACAATTTTGACACAATGGAGCCAAGGCAGGGGGCCTTGGGGGAGATGCACGTGGTGCCCGCTGGGCACCCAAAGCACCTGCAAAGCCAAGCTGAGCCATATCAGATCGGGGATGGCTTTATCCATCAGACAGCCTGGAGACTGCACCAACCCACCGGACACAAACTGTGCCAGGTTTTCAAGTCCCTCCGGGGATTTGTCCCTCACGCTGAGCCCAAGTGCTTCCCAGCAGGGGCTTACCATGGAGAGGATGACCAAGGCGGGGAAGAAGCCCATGATAACGTAGCACACCAGCTCCACCAGCTTGTACCTGCGACAGACAGGGAGGCAGCTTGGAGCAGGGGCAGATGGAGGTTGAGTTTTTTGCTTATAATTTCTACAGCCGTGCTACAGGGAAAGGGGTGGCAGTGCCATCACAGCATGTCCTCATGTGTGGACTGGCTTGGGACCAGGCACTTGGGACTTCGGGGAGACGTCTGGGGCCTTTGGCTTTTTATTTGGTGCCACCACGTGGAGGAAGCCACTCATGGCAGCACGTCCCTGCTCCACGTCCCGGGTCCCACACGCCCACCGGCTCGGGGCCGGGTGGAGGCACTCACCGCTCATGGAAGAAGAAAACGTAGACGGTCCCGACAGACGCCATGATCCAGATGATCCAGCGCATGTGGGAGGCCCAGGGACCCAACTCCCTCAGGTTCAACCTGCAACACCCAGGTCTGTGGTGAGGCAGGTCTAGAGAAGCACCCGGGACCGGGATCACCCCCTCACCCCCATGGCTGTCCCACCAAAGGGTCTTCCCAACTTGTAACTTCAAGAGGTTGAAATCTGTAGGATGTGAAGGTTTTGTGGAAAGGGGTAAGGTACAGCCTCGAGAAGAGGCAAAGCCAGAGAGGGAAACCCTATTTATTGGAACCAGGTTGATTTTTTCCCCTTCAGTGGGGCCCGATGAAGGCCCCCAGCCACCAGTGAACTCACCAGGGAGCGTAGGAGGCGGCGATGAAGAAGTAGATCACCATCCTGTCAAACATGTGCAGGCAGTGCTCCACAGTCCTGCAGGACGGACAGATGGGTCACAGCACTGGGGACATCTGGACCCTCTCCCCCTTCCCGAGCCCTGAGCAAGCAGGGATGATACCTGAGATGCCTCTTCTTCCAGGAGATGGTGTGGAAGATGGTGGAGACAATGAAGAGGCTGGACAAGCCAAAGCCATAGATCCAGGCTGAGATGGTTTCCCACTGGTCATCAGAGAGGATGTAGAGGATGGAGCTGCCGAGGATGCTGGGCAGGATCCAGAACTGGGAAGGGAAGCAAACCTGCTGTTGACTCTCTGCATTTCCATTGAGCAGCTACAAAAGAGTCTCCACTTTTCTTTTAGGTGTTTCTTTAGCTTCTGGTCAAAGCTACCACCTGTAACGGGCAGGCAGGGTCCCTCCTCGCGTGGTGCAGCTCCAAAATAGTTTGTCCAGAAGGTAGGGAGGAGGAGGAAGGCACAAGGAGGATGGCTGCCTCTGAGTCATCTCCCAGGACTCGGAGTGGGAACTGTCAGCTCCCAAAAGAAACCCTGATGGGGGGAGAGGTCCCTCCCACTGCTGCACCCATGGGCACCTGTCACAGTCCCTGCTGTGAAACAAGCCATTTTCAGGGAGCTTTGAAAATGCTCCTGCCCCACCAAGCCACAGCCAGCTTCCCCAGGGACAGGGGGCCACGGTGGGTGAGAGCAAGGGAGATGCACATCGGCTTCCCAGGGCAGGAGGAGCCAGAGCATCCCAATCCCCAGGAGCAGACAGGGCACATCTGCCTCATCACAGCCCTCAGACTCTCAGTGACTGCTCCAGGGATGAACTCAGACATTTTCAGGTGTCCCTTGAGGTTCCTCAGTGGATCCCCAGCGAGAAGAGCACCGTCCTCCCTCCCCCAGGGACAGGGACAGGGACTCACAGCGTGGGTGGCACAGTTGGCTGCGTGCTCGTACTCCGTGGGCTGGTACCTGCAGTTGGACGGGACACGGTGATTCATGAACCTGCAGCGAGAAGCAGGGAGAGAAACGTGCTCAGGGGACAGGGATGGAGCAAAACCCTTCTGGAGGGGTCTGCACAGGGCCACCCTCAGCCTGCAGCCCCACCACGGCTCAGCTTTGCTGCAGCTGCCCTGCAGGAGTGACCCGAGAGCACGGTGTGTCCATCCATCCCCAGGGGCCAGGTCCCCAGGTCTTGGCCATGGCTCAGGCTGAAGCAGCTCCTGGGAACTGCTGTTGCTTGGAGAGCAGAAGGCAGGAGCCAGCTCTGCCTGTTGCTGTGGGCAGAGGTGGGAAGAGCCCCAGCAGCAAAGAGGGAACACGGGGTAGTGGGCAGACCTGTGGGTCCCCAACCCATCCGGGGGTGACCCCCTCGTGTCACAGCAGCGTGCCCAGCTCCAACAAGGGCATCCCTGCGATGCCTTTGGTTCCTGGGTACCACCTGCATCTACCCCTACCCCCAGGGCTGCACATCCCAGCACGGATTGCTGTTGGGGGGGAACCCTGCTGCCCTCCCTTAGAAACCTGCATCTTTATTTCTGTTTCTCTTAGTCCTAGGAGGCATCAGCTTGCTCTTGGCATTCACAGGAATGTATTGATTTCTGCTGCTGGACCAACACACAGCGATAAAAACCAGTGTCACTCCATTGTGGGTATGTAACAGCAAATTAAATGTGCATCCGTGATAACAGCAAATTAAATGTGCATCCGTGATAACAGGTCCGAGCAAAGCCTCGTTCACCACCCTCTTCTGGCAGGAGACAGCCGTGGAGGCTTAGCAAAGGGAATGAGAAACAGCAAAATGGAGAGGGTTCCTTCCCTGGTGCTGAGAATCAGGGTTTTAAAGACTTTTCCTGCAGGGGCTCAGGCCAGGACGGCCGAGCCGAGCGGGCGCCGGCGGGGCTGCGCCGCAGGACCTGGGCTAATTGCTCTGTGACCCTGCTTGCCCCCAGCTCCAGCACCATCTGCGGCGTTTCACAGCTGAGTTGCGCCCAGCAAAGGGGCTCAGGGGCTGGCAAGACCTTGCTGCTGGGCACAGGGTGATGCCTCAATCGGGGATGCTTGGAAAGGCAGGAGAAGTCCCCTCTCCCTGTCCCCAAGCCACCCACGCCTGTGTGGGCTCCTCTGCCATCTCCCACCTGCTTGGCCCCACTGCCTGAGCCACTCGCTGCTGCCTGTGAAAACTGAGCCAGGATGGATTAAATGGCTCAGATGACAAGGATCGGTGCGGGGGGAATTGTGTGGCCACAGCGGAGTGAGGGGCACCCCAGCAGGTGACAGTGACAACCCACACAGGGACCCTGTCCCCGGCCCCTGCCCTGCCGTGCCTCCTGCCAGACCCTGGCGCTGTGGGAAGAGATTCATGGTCCTCATCACCAAAAAATGTCTGGAATTAAGAGGGGGAATGGAGGGGCCAAGCTCCCCCTGCTCTGCACGCCAAGGGTCGCACGGGGTAAGTCGGGGCTCAGCAGGGCCGGGAAGCAGCTGGGCATCCCTGGGGACAGGGTTGTGTCCAGAGTGCTGTCACCTGCACCCCAGGGACACCAGGGATGCCCTCCCCATCCCACCACTCCGGCCACAAGGCCTGGCAGGGCTGCCCGTGCTGGAGCCATGTCCCCCTGGCAGGAGGACGTTTCTGTCCCCAGCGTTGCCAGGAGACTGTCCCCAGCTCCCCTTCACTGTCTGCTTCCCTTTATTTTCCCTTTTAATAATAAGAAGAAGGGGGAGAAGGAGGGGAGGCCAGACGTCCACATGACGTCACAGTTGCTGAGGAAACACGTTCAAGGCCTTTTCCTTGAATTTATTGATTTTTACAAAGCCTGCTCCATCTCCTCTCCGCTCTGGCGGGTGCTTTTCAGAGCAGTAACACAGAGCCAATTCCACAGCCCCCTCCCCAGGGCTGGGGGGCACCCAGACCCTTTGGGAAGGTGTCCCTGGGTTGCAAATCTCCTCCCTAGCTCTGGTACAGGGAGAGAGAAGCCGGGAAGGACCACCCAAGCCATCCCCATGGAATGAGATGGAAGAGCATTTATGTTCCTGGAGCCCAAAGCCGTGCTGGTGTGGGACACCACAAGCACCTGCTGTCCCCAGAGGGACAACAGCCTTGAGGAGGAGCCTTTTTTTTGACCTGGGGAGAGACTGCTCTTGTTTTCCTGCCCTGCTTTCTAGTAAGCATCATCCTGTGGATGGTGGGAAATGGAGCATCCTGGATGTGGGATGCACTGGCTGCAGAGTGCTGGGCCAGCCTGGGTACAGCAGGGCTCTTCTGGGGCCAGCATTGCATTTTGGGGCTAATTTGGCACATTTCTGTGGTCCCCTGTGCTCTGTAGAAATGGGAGCAGCTGGTGTTTGCACATCTCCTGGCAGGGCAGGATAAGTTCACTGCACTTCATTTCCCAGGGGTGCAGAGGCCATTTCCTCCCCTACTCTGCTGGGATTTTCTGGACCAGCTCACGTCACCCCTGTGCACGCTGGCATGGATGCAGGGCAGGCACAGGGAGCCCTGCAGCACTCCCAGCCTGCAGACAGCTGCCAGACCAGTGTGCAGAACCAGCCTCAAACCACAGCTCCAGCCTGGACGGACAGATGGATATCCTTGGAAACAGCACTTGTGATTCTTGGGTCCGGGAAGCCCCGGGCAGGTGTTCACACACCACCGGGTGCTCCAGTGCAGCTCAGCAGGTGCTGCAGGATGGCAAAGTCCAAAAGACACAGAGAAGTTCAAAGCATCCTGCCCAGCAGGAACACGAGCATGTTCATTTCCAGGGATGGGGTGTGGGAAGCAGGGAACCGAAGGGTTCCCGGGCACCTTTTCCTCCCGGTGCTGTTCCTGGCAGACTCCCTACAACTGGATGTGTGAAGAGGGGGGCTGCTGAGGGTCCGAGTAGGGGTTATTCACAGCAGCCCCAGGGTTTTTGCCTGCCCTGCTTGTGCCTGCTTTCCCCTGGCCCCTTTCCCAGGGAGGGAGCCTGAAAAGGGCCAGTACAGCAGGCTCTGGCCAGGGAAACAAAGAGCCCCTTGTCCCTGGGCGCCGGGGCAAAGTGCAGAGCTGGCTTCCCAGGCCTGTTCCTTTCTCCTGCTCTTTCTCCCACTCTGTTGGGTTGGGTTTTGGGTTTTTTTTTTTACAGCTTTAGGGGTTTTTGCAGAGTTTTTAAAAAGACTTTTATCCAAGAACAAAATTCCAGCCTCAAAAATCATGCAGATCTGCCTGGCTTTTGCTTTGCCAGGATGGGAAGAAGGAGGTAAGAAAGGGATTAAGTTAAATTATTCCTCAGGAGGGCTCACATGGGACCATCTGAGCTCTCCTGAGGGCTCCAAGAGAACCTGAATCAGTCACTCCATGGTCACCACACACTCATACGAGCAGAGCCATGGGACACTGCAGGAAATCTGTCCCCTGCACCCATGAGGGGACCAGCCCTGAAGGAGACCCAAGCCAAGCTGCAATTTGGGACAGATGGGGTTTAGCCCTGCCTTTGACACGACTCCCTGGTTGGCCTCTGCCACATCTCTTCGTGTCCCTCTCACTCCCCTTTCTCCCCTCTCCAAGTGAGGATAATAATTTTGACATCCTTTAGGTGAGCATGGGGGTGGATAACATAAGGAGGGTGTAAAATCACCCCTGAGATGTGGATGGGGAGGTGTGAGCTGGGTTCCTGCCCTTGGGAAGAGCTGGTCCCACACCTGCCCTCCCCAGCCCTGCCATAAATCAGGCTGTGCATGTGTCTGTGTGTGTGTGCACTGTGGCCTGGGTGCCACGGGGACAAAGGAGCAGTCAGCAAGTCCAAGGTTATCCCAGGTGACACAAATCTCCCCAGAGCAGCTCACGTCTACAGGTTTCACCTACAAATGGCTTATAAAAGGGCTGGGCTTGCTCAGGAGTTGGCCTAAAGCCCGTGGAGATGGATTTGCTGTGCATCCACCCTCCTGCCCAAGGAGCTGGGGCTTTTCCAAGCTGTGTTCCCTGCTGGGCAGCTCTTGGGATGTGGCTGCAAAGGAGAAACTTTCTCCTTCCTCTTGTAACTGCATGTCACAGCTGTTTTTCAAGTAACAGAGGAAGATCCTGGTGGTGGTCAGAGAGGCAGGACTGAGGAAGGATTTGCTGGATGTCAACCAGCAGTGGTGGCAAGTCCTGCTGGGGCTGCCCCGTGGCAGAACAGGTGTTGTGATGCCTGAGGTGACAGCCATGGAGCAGATGTGTCCTTGTAGGGCAGGCTGGCCTCTGACTCCTCAATGCATGGCCTGGGTTTGCTCTGACAGCCCCGAGGCTGCACACCCAGCACAGATGTCAGGGCTTGGTCCTGGGGCTCGTGCTCACGTGGGAGCTGCTGTGGTGGCATCCCCATAAGCTGGGGCTTGGCAAGAGCTCTGCCTCTGATCCGGGATCTGGTAATGCTCCAGCTGCATCCCTGGTAAGAGCCTTCAATCCCCTGAGCTCCTCTGAGGTTTGTGATTAGCTCAGTCCTGGGGAGTTGTGTGTGCTGGCGTGGAGCCTGGCTGCTCTTTGTGTGCGGGACACAACCACAGCCTTCAGGAGACGCAGCAGGACCACGAGGAAACACCCATGGCCCACCTTGAGCCCAGGAGATCCCCCAGCCTTTACTGCTGTATCCAGCCCAGAAGCACTTGTGAAATCCTGCTTTTCCTTGCTACCCATTGGCATGGGAACGTTTGCCACTGGCAAGCAGGAACGCCAGGGCCGAGGCTGCCCGGCCCTGCCATCTGCAGAGCCACCCACGGGGGCATCTGCCCGGCTGTGTGGCACCCTCTGGCAGCTGGAACCTCCCTGCCATGCCCATCCCTCAGAGCCTGCGCGCTCCCACGCGAGCGCATGGCGCTCCTGCTTCCCAAAGCTGAGCTGTGCCTGCTGGAAGCTTGTGGGGCAGCTCCTGGGGCCAGGGGAGATGGGGAGGTGGGACAGGCCTGTCCCTGGGCCCCTCCTGTGACTCCAGCCCATCCCGGGGCGGAGGGGCAGGAAGGCTGATGGAGCAGGACAACTCAGTGTTTTCTTTTGTCACGCCTCCCAGCACAAGGAGGCAGCTGCTTGGGTACGGAGCAGGTAATGGAAGGCTTTTTATCTAAACCAGCATTTCCCTACCTTCCTCTACCACAGGTAAATTTGTGGATCACCAGATTTCTGGAGTCACCCACCCAGATTCCCCTGGTGCAAGCCCTGCTTCCACAAGGTGAGTCAAAAGGAGCAGCAGATCAAATCGTCATCCATCACCTCGTCACTCCCATCCCAGTTCTGCTCACTCCCAGCACTCTGACGTGTAGCAGCACCCTGGGCTGGCTGCAGACCATCCCCTGGCACTACACAACCTGCATGCCCTGAGAAATGCTGAGCAAGAGCTGCTGCTGACCTAGAGATGCTCCCAGACAGGGAGCGTGTGCTCAGCCAGGTCCATGTTGTACCTGGCTCTGAGCCACAGGCACAGATGTCCCCTGAGAAGGGACAGAGGAGGCAACCCCCTGACACATCCTGCTGCCTCAGAGGGTGCAGGAGGGCGTATGCTGCTCTTCCCCTGAACATGCCAAGGGCATACACAGTTCCTTTCTTGCTCCTCATCCTAGCAGGGACAAGCACGGGAGGCTCCAAGCCAGGCTGGATGGGGGCACTGACCATTTCCGCACCCACAAGAGCCCATATACACCCAGCAGGGCTTGGTTGGTGGTGGAAACTCAGCAGCAACTCCCAGCAGGGTCCTAACTGTCCATACTCCCATCCTGTGGGCAGGGATATTTATTTTTCTCCCCAGCTCTCTATGTAGATGGTATCTCTAACTCTTCCAAGGCAACTCATGACCCTGCAACCACAGCAGAGCTGTTTGTTTATTCACAACAGATGGGATTGGTGAGTGTTTCCCAAATTACTTTCTGAGCTGGGACTTCTTGTTTCGTTTGGTACTCATGAGACATCCAACAACAGCTGATTAGTCACAAAATGACTCTGATGTCCCAGGTGCTTTGTGAATGTTGGAAGGGCTGTTTCCAGAACTGCAAATCCTCTATTATTCATTAATTTCTTGTTTGGAAAGTCATTGTGCATGTTCCTTGCTGACTTGCCTTGAGCAAGAAGTTAGTGGGATAAATCCTGAGCTGGATCTGCCTGTTTAACTGCAACAGCCCAAGGTGGGCAGGAGTGAGCATGACCACTGGATCCTGTGCCTGCTGGCAGGAGATTCGGATAGTTTGAGGGCTGGAGCTTTCCCAGCCTCCAACTGGATGTGACTGTGAAATACATGGGCAGGTGACGTGTCCCAGGTCCATAAAATCTCCCCACAGCATGGCCTGGGGGACACAGCCAGGCTCTCATTTGGGATTCCCAGATGCTGCTCAAGTACAAATCATATCTGTAAATTATTCAGCAAATGCCTCTGGACAGCAAAGGCACAGAAGGAAAATCATGTATTTCACCAGCCAAGCATGCAGATTGTCAGATTTCCATTAGTATTACTTACAACAGAGAGCAGGGCTGTGTCTAATACTGCTGTGCCAGCCAGTGCTGCTCAGCACAGAGAGGAGGAAACTCCTTGCCCTANACAACAGAGAGCAGGGCTGTGTCTGTGTGTCAGCACAGAGAGGAGGCAACTCCTTGCCCTGACCTGATGATCTCTTTCTGCATAAAATCCTTTCCTCTGCAGCAGCAAACCTGGACTGTAAACTCCAACAGGAGCACAAAGTTGACTCCAAATTCTCCTGAAGGTCAGCACTGCTTGGCTCAACTCACTGGTATGTGACTCACCCGCCAGGAATATGATACCTGTGGTATCGTGTTATCACAGAGAGCCCATCAGGCTCTGGATTTTCACTGCATGAAAATGTTGAGTTTCAGTCACACTTGGAGAGACCTGATCTGTGTGTTTGGCCATGTCTCCTCGGAATTGCTCAGACCCAGCCCTGAGCATCCATCCCCTGGCAGCAGCAGCATCTCTGGGGACTCAACCAACCTCCTCCTGCAGCAGCAGCCAGGCAGCCCTCGGGGGCGAAGGACTGGAGTAAGTTGTGCTCTTTTCCCTTCCTTTCTTTGGGAGTTGTAGTGGTTGGCATGGCTTTGTCTCGCTGTGGAGCTGGGGGTGTGGGAAGGGAGGAGGAGGGGAGAGCTCCTGGCAGAGCCCCATTTCTCATGGTCCCTGACCTGCCGTGCTGGGCAGTGGCTTGAATTTCCCATGGGTTGTGTTGGCTGCTACCTCGTGAAGCTGGCCACAGCAAACCGTGCCAAAGAATCACATCAGGCTGACATCCAACACCAGCTGAAGGAGGGGAAAGATCATGTGTTTCCCAGGCAGCCAAGAGACCATTCTTCCCCCAAAAGCACAAGGCATGGGGCTTGGTTTGCCCACTTGTGCACATCTCCAGTGTGGTGGTGCCCACCTGAGCCTGTCCTGCTGGGTGCCCCAACCCTTGGAGAGGAGGGAATGGGGCAGTTTGAGTGGAGATCCCATCAAAAATGCTGCTCAAAAATGTTGCCTTCCAAATACCTCGCTCCAGTTACACACCCTGAGCATCTAAACCTACATGAAGTGACTCTACTGGTGCCATTTTAAGAGAGTATCTGAGTCAACTTGGCCCCACAGAGCAACCAACATGGAATTGTTTGGTAACATCAGCTGATCCTGGTTTCCCCAGGCATTTTGGGAGCCTCTCCATCTCTTGCAGCAGTGCCTTTTCCATCAAAGGAGTCTGTGTGCTCAGCTGGGACAGGCAGGTCCTGGTGGGGATGGTCCTTGCAAGGTGAGCAGCCCCTGCCTCTCGAGGAGCTTCAGGCTGTGTGTGGCTCTCAACACTGAAAGCATTTCCCTTCTCACTGCTTCATCCCACGCAGGCTGTGGGGGAAGCAGAGCTCTTGGAAAGCATCTTGGAGTGTGTGGGAGCAGGCGAGGGCTGCTCATGTTTTCATGGCAAAGCAACAGGGAACAGGTCTTCCCAATGTGGTGGCTCTGTCCAGGCTGTCAGCCTGGCATTGCTTTCCTTGTGTTGGGAGTCTGAGCACCCCAATATTTCCTGCTCCTCCTATTCCTGCTGCTTCTCCTCTCCCTGTCTTGGCCAGAGATGCTGGAGTAGCTGATGAGTGTCTCCTTGCTCGATAATTACATGTGCAGGGAGAAACAAGGAAGGTCTTCCCAGCTGCCTTTCCCCAAATTCAGAGGATTTGGGTTTGAGCAAGTGTAGAGCCCAGACCTCCATCCCCTCGTGCTGGTGAGGAGGTGGCAGTGCCTGCGTTGCAGGCACAGGGAGGTGAGGACAAGCCTGGACCATGCACCTACAGAGACCCCACAGAGCCCCCTGCTCCTGGGCTGAGACATTGATGTGGATTTTCCCAGCTGCTCCTCTTTGTGTTGCTCCACACAGGGCAAGACAAGAAAACACAGTAAGATTTAGAGCCTTTTACATGGACAAATCAGAGGAGCTGCTATCAGTTTGTGAGGATGATTCAGTGCCCTGCAGCTCCCAGCAAACCCCTCTCCACTGCTGCTCCAGAGATGCTGAAGCTGGCTGGATACAGCAGCTCCCTGATTAATCAGGTTTCCTTCCAATTACAGCTCTGGATGGCCGAAGTCTGGGAAGCATTCAGTGTCCCCACAGGGAGATACTCAGCCCTGTGGCAGCTACACGGGCAGAAAGGACCAGACCACGTTTGAGTTAAAACTGGGCCAAAATGGGGTCAAAGCTGGTGGGGAGGTGCAAGGAGGGTTTGGTTACCAGGTCAGTGTAACTTGACCAATGAGTCCAGTGATAAAGATGCAGCTTGGTCTGATCTGTTGGTCTGGGAGGGACCCAGCACCCTTTTGGTGAGCTGGAAGGAAGAGTGGAGGGGGAGTGGGGGGGGATGACCCTCTGGTGGTTGTTAAACTTGGCCTGTCGGGCAGGAGATGGATGTTGCTTGTCAGGATGCAGGTCGTGAGTGACAGGGAAAGCCTTGCAGCAACTGTGCTTTGAAACTCCATTTCCCCACGGTGTCAGTGATGGAAGAGCCTCCTGGGCCCCACAGCAGAGCAGAAACCACCGAGTTCCTCATTTATAACCACGGCGTGCTCCAATGGCACTGCCTCGCACCCTGTTCCCACCACGGTGACAGCCCCTGCCTTTGCTCTCTTCCCCTCTGTCCCAGCTCTAACGCTGCATCTCCAAAGCCCGGCCAAGGAGGGGTTTGGAGTCACCCTGGTGCCCCTCCAGCCCTGAGTTTTCTCCTGGCAGTTCACAGAACGTTCCCACATTGATCACTGCTTTTCATCTCTTTGTTCTCACACAACAGGTCTTTCATCACCCCACTGTGTTTTATTTATTCCTTTTGGTGGGTGTATCAATGGCCAAGTTCCTCCTTTCTTGGTCCTTGCTCAAAATTAGATAAAATGACATGAAAAATGAAGCCTGTTCCAGGCTTTTCCACCGCGAGGAAAACTTTGATATTTTTTGTATTTTCAAGGAACACCATAAGCAAGGCCACAGTCTCTGAAAAGGTGTTGCAAGATGGAATGATAGAATTGTTAAGATCGAGTCCAACCATTAGCCCAGCACTGCCATGTTCACCCCTAAACCATGTCCCCAGGTGCCACATCCACATGTGTTTTTGAAAACTTCCAGGGATGGTGATTCAACCACTTCCCTGGGCAGCCTGTTCCAATGCCTGACTACCCTTCTAACCTAAATTTCCTCTGGTGCAGCTTGAGCCCATTTTGCCTTGTCCTGTCCCTTGTTCCCTGGCAGCAGAGCCTGACCCCTGCCTGGCTGCACCCTCCTGTCAGGGAGTTGTGATCAGTGAGAAAGTCCCCTCTGAGCCTCCTTTTCTCCAGGCTGAGCCCCCCACAGCTCCCTCAGCTGCTCCTTATCAGACTTGTGCTCCATTATCCTTCTCTGGACCTGCTCCAGCACCTCAACATCTTTCCTGTAGTGAAAACACAGGACTTGAGATGCTTCTGCTGCCTTGAAGGACACGTCCCACCATGAGTCCCCTGGCTTCTGCTTGCCCCAATTCCCACCTCGGAGCTCAGATGAAAGAGCACCCCCGGCACAAAGGAAGAAGCAGCTGTAGGGTTTCTTTTGGGATATGCCCCAGCAGAGGATTTCCATGAGAGCAGAGCTGGTGTGCATGGAGTGCGGGGGAACGGGGATTATCCCACTGTTATTTTTAAGCACTGGGCTAAGAGGATCTCTGCGATGATACAGGAAGCCCTGGGTTTGCATCACGTGCTGGTGACTTTCTTGAGGTGAAAGCCAAGGGAGGACCCATCACCTGCTGCTCCCCATCCAGCCCTGGCACACAGTGAGAGCTGGAGGATTCCCTGTGGCTCTGACCCTTCCCATTCCCCACAGCCCCTGCCCTGCACGTGGGCACCATCCCTGCAAGGCTCTCTGTAATGCCTCATCCCGTTTAACAAGTTGTCTCCAGAACTGACCATAACAAGGCTGGAGCACGCTGATTCAGGATAAATCAAGCAACAGGTTGGCAGATGGGTTCTGCTGGGGGAGACTGATGTCAGTGGAGCAGCCCCTGATCTGCTGCCCAGCTCCCAAAGAGCCTCTGCACCCCTGCCAAGGGCTAAAGGTATGGTTTGCCTCCTGCTCTGGGGGGTACAGAGCTTTGCTCAGCTCCATTTCCCCCAGCTCTATCCTTTGCCTGCCAAATTGGGGGGGGGGGCGCAAAAAAAAGTCTTGAATTCTCCATTTTCACAAGGTTTTGTACCAGGCACATTGTGCAGACCTGCTGGGTGCCTCCTGCCTCTCCCCCAGGCAAAGGTTATCAGGAGGCAGCTACAGCATCAAAACGGTCTTCGAGCAAGTGGCCACGGTTCAGGCAGGTTTTGGAGATTCAAGCATGGATTTTGCCCATGGGACACCTGGAAGAAAGGAGCCGACGGCTGGAGGGGGTAGAAGGATGGTCTCCTGTCCTTACCAGCCCAGGCAAACATCCCTCAGGGATCATCCTGCCTGGAGCAGGCAAGAAACACCATCACCACTTCTTTTCACGCAAGTTTTTCTCTGGTATCTGCCCCTAACAGGACCACTGGGAATCTGGAAGTGGCAGCACAGAGCTGAGAACCCCCAGGAGCTGTGCCAGCCCGTGGGACCCTCCGCAGGCAGGAAAACCTCCCCACCACAGTCCCAGGGAGCTGCGGGCAAAGCCTGTCCTCGGTGCCAAGCTGAGCACCCGCAGCACCCCGCTGGTCCCCATCTGGCTGGGCAGCGCCCGGTGCCACCCGGGGAGCAGAGGGCTGCAGACGCTGTCCCCGTGTCACCTGCCAGCTCCCTCCGAAAGGCCACATCTGATCCCGCAGCAGCGCGTGTGGCCAAGCGCCCTCTGACCTGTGCTCAGCAATCCTCAGGTAACAGGTAACACCGTGAGGTTTCCTGCTACACCCGAGCTTTTAAAACGAGTCCCGGCTGCTGCTGGAAAACCTCCCTGGGGATTTCATGGAGGGAGAGAAGGATCCACCACCGGTGCATCCCATGGGAGCCCTGTTGAGCCTGCGGTCCGGGCTGGGAGAGCCAGCCCGAGGGGGTTTCACCGGGGTGCAGCGGGACCCTGGAGCACGCCGGTCCCTCCATGGGGGCTTTGGAGCCAGCTCTGGGGTCTGTCCCCCCGGGAAGGCAGGATCCTGCTCCCCTCAGCGGGAGAGCCGCGGTGAAGTTCGACCCAGCGAAAGGCAGCGAAGGCTCCCAAGGATGCTGAGAATCCTTTAGGGATGCAGAAAAGCAGGTAGCCAAAATCCCAGCCCGCACTTGCCCCGTGCTTTGAGGCACTCAGCAGCTTTTGAAGATCCTTTCGGGCTCCATCCCAGCGGAGCCGAGCCCGGAGAGGGGTCGGGGCTGTCCGGGGGGCTCCGCGAGCACCGGGGGTGGGGGGCCGCCGCACCGAGGGATTTACCTGGCGTAGCGCGTCTTCTGGAAATCCAGGAGCCGGGACACGAACATCGCGGCGGTGCCATGGGGGTCCCGGGGGGCGGCGGCCGCTCAGCCCCGGGCCGGGGGGAAAGTGCCGCCCGGGGGAGCGGCAGCGTCTCGGCGAGCTCCGGCGGGCGAGGAGGACAAGGGGCGGCCGGTCCAGCCCAGCCCAGCCCGGCACAGCCCAGCNGGGAATCCCTTCCAACTCTTCCCGGCCACGGCAACCTGCGCGATCTCCCTCCGCCCCCCGGCAGCTTTAAGCACAGCTAAAAATATCCCCCACCCTCCCCGCTGCCACCCCCGGGGGATCAAATAGCAGCAGATTTGAATTGAAAATGTGATTAAAGCATCGGGGAGGGGGGGAGCGGCGAGTGCCGGTAGCCGGCCCGCTCCCCCCGGTACCCACCTGCTCCCCCCGGCCCCGCTGCCCACGGCCGGGTCCCCCCGAGGGTCCCCGGGGCATCTCTGCCGCCCCGGGGCAACGTCATCCCCAGTGAGCTGGTTTGTTTGGCTTTGCTTTTATTTGTTTGGTTTTAATGATTTTTTTTTTCTCATTATTTTCCAGAGGCCCCAGCAGGGGTAGGTGGCTCTGCCTCAGCCCCATCGCTGCGTGGTGCCCCTGGGTGGGGACACAGCTCCAGCATCCCACCATGCCTCCCCGCTCGGGAGAAGGGGGACAAAGCAGCACGACAGCACGGCAAGGACGCCAAAATCAACCCATCTCCATCCCAAAGCCTTCACCCCTCCCTCCTCTACATCACCCAAGGAGGCTCCTACAGGAGGTGACATCCCGAGGTACATCTGAGGTTGGGCAGCTCAGAGAGAGGATGTAAAAGGTGATGGGGGCTTGTCTGGGGGCAGACGGGCGTCATCCTTGCCCTCGCTGTGCCAGGGACTGCAGGCACCCTCAGGGCAGCAGCTGAGGGACAAGAGAGGAGAGGTCGGCAATAACTGGGGGAGCAGAGTCTTGGTCATCCCACCACAACCTCTCCTTGCTGAAGCTGTGGTAGTGCTGAAGGTGGAACAGCTGAGGACATCTTGCCGAGAAGGGTTGCGCTCGTATGGCCATTTCCATGGGAGATCAAGCACACACAGATCTTCCAAAAGCCAAAGCAGACAAAAAGGAAGAAATCCCTTAATTCAA
Organism: Daphoenositta chrysoptera; assembly: GCA_013397915.1. Taxonomy (NCBI): domain Eukaryota; kingdom Metazoa; phylum Chordata; class Aves; order Passeriformes; genus Daphoenositta; species Daphoenositta chrysoptera. Next base: position 404,540 of record VZRO01001736.1, on the reverse strand, counting down.
GGCATGAATTAATCGTGGCACCCTCTGCCTTCCAAAAGCAGCTCAATCCCTCAGGGGATGCAAAAGGTGCAAATGCATTGCGGGGTGTCCCCAAGGCACACGAGAAGCACCCCAGGAGCCAGCAGCAGGTTCAGCCTTCCTGCACGACTCCCATTGTGGATGGAAGACACCAGTGGGGACCAGGCTGGTGACAGCAGCATCCAGGAGGTGCGGGGGCAACAAAACAAACCCCATCTTCAGTAGGATATCTGGGACAGCCAAACCCTGGCTGAGAGTGGCAGGTCCAAGCTGAGATGCAGAGTGAGATCATCTCTGAAAGCCTCTCCCACGCTCTGCCACTTAGCCGGGAAGATTTTTTTCAAATTCCTTCCCCAGATGATGAGCTCTGGCAGAGCCTATGCCGTGATTCCTGTGCCCTGCTGTACCTGTTCTCTGGGCCTGAAGAGGGGAGGAAGAGGAAAAGACGATAAATCACATTTAACAAAAGAACCCCCACCCCCAAAGCCCCCCGCCGAGGGTGCTGGCAAGGGACACCTGAAGCAAACCATCCGTCCCGAAATAGATCCGTCTCAGAGGGCAAAAGGCAAATTGAATGAAAAATAAGTTACTATTTTTGAAGCCTGGATCCAGTTGTTATGGCAACCAAAGCCTCGAGCATCGTGCTGGGGAATGGCTCCAGCCCCAGCAATGCCTCCAAACCTGGCAGACAGAGAATCGCAGGCAGCCAGGGGCTGCTCCAAGGTGGGATGTGGAGATGTCCACGCTCAAACCACCTGTACCCCACTGGGATGTGTCCCCTCCCTGCAGGGCAGCTTTCCTCATGTACTCTGCCCACGAGCCCAGCTTGTTTTTCTTCCCTCTCCCATCCCTGGTGCACTCCCCACTGTGCAAGGATCTGAGTAATTGTAAGGGCATTACGGAGAAAATCCACTATTTTGGGGCACCCTGAATGCAGTTGGGTTTTTTTAATGTCACCAAAACAGGGTGGGGCTTGCAGAGTTTTCCTTTAGAGGAGGAATGGATCATGAAGCCCAGGGATGTTTTCCTCCTTCGTTCTGATCTCTTCTCACTGCTGACCAGTGACAGGACCCGAGGGAACAGCTGGAGCTGTGTCAGGGGAAGTTTAGCTTGGATATTAGGAAAAAGTTCTTCCCCCAGAGAGTGGTCAGGCACTGAACAGACTCCCCAGGGAATGGGCACAGCCCCAAGGCTGCCAGAGCTGCAGGAGCATTTGGACAACGTTCTCAGGCACAGGGTGGGATTTTTGGTGCAGGGCCAGGAGTTGGGCTCTGTGATCCTTGTGTGTCTGTTCCATCTCAGGATATTCTGTGGTTCTCTGCAGGATTCCCACAGCTGGAGGCACCTCTGTACCTTGTCCCCTGATGAAGAGTTCCAGGGGCATCCCAGCAGTGAACAGTGTGAATATCCACACCTTTGCAACGATGCAGCATCGGGCTCTCCTGGCAGGACATGCTCTGATCCCATTTCCATAGGGAGGGATGTTTCCTGCACATGAAACTGCCAGAGCCAACAGGGAAGAAAGAGACAATTTGAGATTAAAATTTGCCATCAGCAGGGAAAGCCTCCCCGGGAGAAATGAACCTTTGGATGGGTAGAAAGAGCTACAGGGTATATGGTTGTGTTGGCAGCAGGTGTAGTGGAGGCAGAGGACAATGTTGGGGGCAGTGTGGGGGACAGGACTGGCTCTGGTGGCCATGGCAGGGTGGGCACAGGGTAGCAGGGAGCTGGGGCACGGCCACTTGGGTTTAAGCCATTTGGAGGGGTCTCCTTGCCAGCAGCTGGAGGTCCCTTGATTTTGACCCCATTTTCAGATATCCCTTGTTCAGTTCCTTTTTTTTTTTTTTGCCTGCAATTTGAGTTACCTCCTGACAAGTTGTTCCCTAAGTCACGACTCCCTTGCTCTGAAATTCACAGAATGGGTCAGGTTGGAGGGGAGCACAGTGGGCATCTGGTCCAAACTTCCTGTTCAAGCAGCATCATCCCAGAGCACACAGCACAGCATTGTGTCCAGACAGGTCTGGGATATCTCCAGTGATACCCAGTGAAGGAGACTCCACAACCTCTCTGGGCAATCTGTTTCTGCAACCTGGGGACCCCCACAGGACCCCTCGAATGGCCAGGACAATTGATAGCTCCCCGGAACAGACTGTGCCAGGAGCAGCCACAGAATCACAGAATGAGAAGGGGTTGGAATGGACCTTAAAGATCGTCTACTCCCAACCCCATGCCATGGACACATCGTCCACTAGAACAGGATGCTCAATTCAACCTGGCTTTGGACATTGCCAGGGCTGGAGCATCTGCAACCTGTTCCAGTGCCTCACCACCATCAGAGCAAAGAATCCCTCCTGTGTATCTGCTTTCCCGTTCAGTGTGAACCCATTACTCCTTGTCCTATTCCTACAGATCCTAACCAAGAGCCCCTTCAGATACTGAATGCTGCCCTGAGGTCCCCACGCATTTTCTCTTCTCCAAGCCCAACAACCACAACTCTTTTTCCTTTTTCTCAACTCCGGAGCCCCCGCACGCTCATCTGCTGAGCCTCGGGGACACCCCGTGGCACGAAGCGGAACTGCAGAGGCACGGGCGGGCGGGAGCCGCGCGGGGTGAGCCCGCCTGGGCAGCGGGACAGGGCGCGGCGGCCGCGCTCGGCTCGGGGACAGCGGGGACGCGTCCGAGCGGGG